>LPNX010911559.1:1136422-1198128 GCA_001517045.1 Pseudotsuga menziesii | reverse complement strand
GGGGGGGGGGGGGGGGGGGTTTACGGGGGCAGATTGACCTGTGGCTAGAATACTCGGACTTGGTTGCCTGTCACACTGCGACCGAACTTTAGGGGTAACAAAGTGACGCTGTGGGGTGACGGGAGGGTTTCCTACCGAAGGATTTTCTTCAAGGTCTAGGTGTTGAGGGTTTACAGGGGGAGGTGCGGTGGTCTGACCTGAGGAGTAGGACTCAAAATCTCTTTTATACCTTTGCTCGCTTCGCGACAACCCACTTTGCGCGTCGAAGGTATTCTCACTTGCAAACATATGTTAGTACTACTAAACTAACAGTCTGATTCAAATAATAATATACCTTTTTCAACTAATAGTATTTTAATCTTCAAGCTTAAGGAATTTAAAAACTTACCACGGGGACCTTTGAAAAACCGCCGTTCAGCTTCGCTGAAAGAGGTGCTCGTGTCAATGGCAAACTCTGTCACAAAGGCTTCCAACGTTCGCGTCGTCCAGAAGTCAACAGCGCGGGATACCTCGTTGTTCACGTGTTGCACAAGATTGACCCTTGCGGGGGTCCACACAGGAATCCGTCAAGCTTGAAAGTTCGTCCTCCTCTTTGTTAACCTAGACAACCACTAGTGCAACTCTATGTGGATACTACCAAAAAAAAATTCATAAGCATCACAAAAAACATACCTTTGTAAAAATTCACTTACACTACACTGCGGATTGGCGTTCTCTTGCTGCGCAAATTTCAAACAGATCTCAGCAAACCAATCACTGATTTCCTTCACAGAGGGCCTCCAGAACATATCCCTTGAGGTACAATGTAAACCCCACTTGAGCAGGTACTGAGTTCACCCGGCAACGGAACCAATTTGTTGGGCAATAGGGCAGACCCGGGTTTAATCCTTTAGTGTCGCACCAACAAAAGACCCACAGTGTTGGCCCTTTCGGCAACAACCTGCGTGTAGGTTGCAGTCTCACCCAAAACAGCTATGGGGTGCCGCAGAATCAGGTTTCTGCAAGCAAGAGGGGGATTACTGTACCTTAGCCTTTAATAACCTTATTAATCAATAATTATAATGCTTTACCATTCATTCACATACAACTTCGCAGATAAATAAACAGTCGTGACTTGCTCAACCCACTACAGGGAATTCACAGCGAAGCTAAATATTAGCAGCGATCTAACTTATCAGATGTATACAGTTATTAATGCATAAAAGACAACAGAAACAGAAACAACACAAGAAACCACAACACCGGATATAACGTGGTTCACCCCCAGTGTAGGGGTTACGTCCACAAACTGTGTTCTATTCAACTTGCTACAAAACCACAGTTTGAACTGCGCACTCAGCTGCAGATCCCTTCAGTCCTTATAAAGCCGCGCACACAGCTACAGGTCTTTCCCCAATCTTCTTTACAAAAACCCTCTGCGCACACAGCTGCAGAGGTCGTCCACGCACACAGCTGGGACTTAACCTTTCCTTACAAAATCAACCTTAATTTCGCCTTAATCTTTCTTACATCATAAAACCTAACCTATCTTCTTTACACAAGCGCTTATTTATACTGCGCATTTTTACAAAACCATGGTCTTAAACCATGGGCACCCAAAACCCTAAACCCTGGATTTCAACCAAGGGTTTATTACAAAAGAAAGGAGTTTTAACTCCCCCCGACACCCCTAAGACTGTTTTGACCCGTAACTCCACTTACAAACTTTCTGATTAACCGCGGAGTTACCCAAACATGGAGTCTGCGTCCCAACATTCAGTCAGAAATTTATAGAGTGGGTCAAAGCCTGCATATCATCCCCCTGGATTGCCTCGTTGGTTAATGGTCGGCCCACCAATTTTTTCCAGGCTTCAAGAGGATTAAGGCAAGGCTGCCCTCTCTCCCTTGTGCTCTTTGTCATTCAAGCCTCTGTGCTTAGCTTCCAACTGAACAGAAGGCTTCAAAACAGATCTCTCTCAGGCATCAAAATCGTCCCAAAGGTCAAGGAGGTAAACCACGCCCAGTTCGCTGATGATACTCTTTTACTGGGTGCTGCCAACCTTAATACTGCTAGGAACTTCAAAACTGAATTGGACCTCTACAGAAGCAGCTCTGGAAGTGAAATAAACTACCACAAAAGTAAGATTTTTGGCTGGAACTGTTCTCCACTAGAGATGCTGGAGATTTCTAGGATTCTTGGAATGGAAGGTAACGCAACATGGGACACCTTCAGTTACCTGGGCATTCCAATTTTCAAAGCTACCCCCAAAGTTGCCCATTGGCTGCCTCTGCTGGACAAAATAAAAAACAAAATCCATGCATGGGGAGCAAACTGGCTCAACAAAGCAGGTAAGGTTGTTTTGATGAACCCTGTCCTCACCAGTCTGCCAATTTATCAATGTTCTGTTTTGTTAGCTCCCAAAACGATAACCAACAAAATCAATGAGTTGCTCCATCATTTTCTTTGGGAAGGAGGTCGTAACTGTGAGAAGAAGATCCATCTTGTGAGCTGGGATAAGGTAACGAAGTCAAAGATGGAGGGGGGTCTTCAAATTAGAAATGTGGCCATCCAAAATCTTGCCATGGGTGGCAAAATTGTATGGAATATGATTACTGGGAAAAGAACCTGGAGCAAACAAATTCTCAGGAAGAAATACTTCAAAGGTGACAGGGAGAGATGCCTGGAAAATCCCACAAAAACGCAGAAAGGCTCCCCGATCTTCATGCTATGCAAAAGAGCCATCCCTCACTTCATCCCAAAGCTCACGTGGATCCCCGGCAATGGTGCAAAAATTAAAATTTGGGAGGACTCTATCCTGGGGGATCAGCCTCTCAATGATTTAAACGACCTGGAGAACATCAAAACGTGGCTGCTGGCAAATAATCGAACCACTCTATGGGACATCTCCATCTGGAATAATGATGATCACGAATCCTGGGAAAACAGGAACCTAGGAGACTATCCGGAAGAGCTAAAGGACGAAGCTTCAGCGCTGTTAATTCTTCTTCAAGGGAAATTGCCCCATTCTACCAGATCTAAAGACAAACGGGGCTGGGGTTCAGGAACTGGAATTTATTCTGTAGCTGCTGGTTACGCTTCCATCTTGGAAACGCCTTGGGTCCCTCCTAACCTAGCACCATGGAAAACTCTATGGAATTTTCCCTCTATTCCCAAAATTGATATCTTTATATGGACTCTTCTCCATACCAGCATTATGACCAGCGATAATCTCAAAAGGAAAGGCTGGGAAGGGCCTTCACGCTGCTCCCTGTGCAATCATGCTGAAGAAACGGCTGAGCATCTCTTCATCAGCTGCGAGTTCACTAAAGAGGTTTGGAGGATTATGATAGGTTCTGTTGCTGAAATACTGCCAAACTCAGTAATGGAGTTCATAAGCAACTGGAATTTACTCTCTCCTTTCAACCTGAGCAAGAAAAACCTCCTCAAGCTCGCGTGGATGTGGACTCCCAAATTATTGTGCTGGAAAATATGGTTGGAGAGGAACCACAGAATTTTTAAAGAGGAAAGTAGACTTCCTCCTCAAGTCGTTGTTAAAGCCCAGACTATGATGGAAGAAGCGCTAAGTACTAAGCCTTCCATCAAAAACTCGACCAACCTCACTCCTGATGAAGATCGTTGGATTAAGGAGCTCAATCTGAACCAGCAAACCATCGAAGCATTAAATCCTCCTCAAAAGTTAAACTGGGAAATCAGGTTGGATGAACAGGACTTTATCAAGTGGAGGTCAGCCCTTGACGAATGGTGTCTCTTCTTTGACAGGGCCTCGAAAGGGAATCCTGGTCAAGCTGGAGGAGGCGGCATTATCATGGATCCCTCTGGAAAGCTGCATCTGTCCTATGCATGGGGACTAGGATACACCTCCAACAATCAAGCTGAGTTTCTGGCGCTGTGGCAAGGTCTAAACCAAGCAAGGAAGCTGAACATCCAGAAGATTACTATCTTTGGAGACTCCAGGCTAATTGCTAAGGCGTTACATACTAAGAAAGGGCCAACAGATATCAACCATTTGTCAAACGTACAGGAAATTCCTTCTCCTTCTGACGCACTTCAGCACTTACAAGGCTTACCACGTGCTAAGGAATCTCAACAACCTAGCGGATGCCGAGGCCAATCGGGGCACCTCCTTGAGTAAGAGCCAGCTAATTGTCAATGCAGAAATCTCAAATCATCTGATTCCCTAACACTAGTGCTCCTATAGTCAGCAACTTTTCAGCTAATGCAGAAACCAGAAAGATTCAGACCAGCCCTGTTTCAGCTACGTGTGTTTTGGATATGAAGCTCAAGATAGTAATTCTGAATATGCATTGTAAGGGCCCTGGCAGCCTCTTTGCCAGTCTTTAATTAAAATTTTAACTGCTTTTGTAAAAAAAAAAGGGAATCTCTAGTAAGCATAGACTCATAGGTGATATTTTCTACTTCCTCTTCGATTTCCTGCACACACAACTCCCTAGAAGTCAGCTCAATATCCAAAGGAAACTTACCCAACATCCCATCCTCATCATATCTAGGTGCTAACACACCCACATCCTCTCAAGCACCACTACTAAGGTGAGATGATGAGCCCTCAACATTGGTTGATCAAAAAATTGCATCACATGTACTATCATCCTTTCCATCATGCTCATCTTTCTCCAACCCATGCACTATACTTTCAAGGAGATCCTCATCCAAATCATTGGGCTAGCTTTGAGACTCTATGGTATAATAGTCATGGAAGGAAAATTTTGCACATACCTCATCACCCAAGGCTAGATATTTTCGATATCGAGACAAGTGTTGAAGTGTTGCTAACCTCTCCAAATTTTCAGCTAAGATCTTTATCATTGTCTTCACGTTTTCACAGGATGGCAAGAAACCTGTGCTCAGGCATGCACTTCACCAAAATGGTCATGCACATACATGCATTGATATTTCCTGATATGCACTTGACATGCACAACACCAGAGCTTATATGTACTAACATTCCCTCACATGCATCCAAATGCATTGTTTATTTAACCTACTTTAGCCTCATGCTCCTGATGTATGAAACTGCTTATAATATCATTTTACTCTTGAATTCTGGCACAGGTTGCGACAAACATGCTATGATACCACTATAAGATTCCAACTTATTGCTATAATGTTTTTCAGTGGCAGATCTTATTGGTTTGTATTATGTTGGCTCAATTTAAGAGTTGCCTCTTCTTGGTTTCATTTGGTTTGCACACAATATATATATATGACCCCATATGCAATCTGATATGATTATTATAATCTCAAAGCAATTGAAAATACACAACTAACCACTATATGTATACTGAAATATAAATTAATAAAGCATTGTAGACATGCTTGGAAACTCATTTAGCAGATTTGAAGATGTTGCCAATTGTTGATGCCAAGAATACCTCCTTATCGTTGTAGGTGATCATCCACAAGGAAATTCACTTGTTGGGAGTGTTCATGAACATATTTGAGACATGGAATTTTCCTCATCACTGAGATAATCAATCTTCTCGTTGAAGCAGTTTCCCACCATAGAATAATACTTACATCACAAGATCGTACTGGAAAAATGCACCATAATATCATATGTGGAGTTGTTGATGCTTGTGCCAGTATTTGTCAGCTCTGAAACATTGGTGGGTGTAGGTTGGAATGGTCCTCAAACGCCCAACTAAAGCATAGTGACTAAGTCACCCTTCAAAGCCCCCTAATTCACATTCTTCTATCACAAATTCCAACCCATACTACCAAGGAACAATTGTACATACACGACGTCCAATCTTGGATAAGATGCTATATGATTCACCCCTCTAAGCTACCATAATATTGTTTAAGTATTTCCCCTTGGTTGCACTATGGTTTGATGGAAAAACGCGCCCTCAATAAAAATGAATATCTTCCTCTTACAAATCATCTGGGGTATTTTTCTTTCTATCTATGATTGCACCCCCCTTTCTTGGTTGTAGATGTGCCCTCAAATTGGATGAATGGTATCTCTTTCAAATCCCAACATAATTGAGAGAGAGAGAACTCACATTGGTGTGTTTCCCTTAATCATTGGATCTCTACAATAATTAATAGATCTTGAACTATAATAATAGATCGATGCCTTCTTCAAGCTTTTACTATATCAATGGAGAATATTAGTTGGGCCCTTCTTTAATATTCTCACAAAATGGAGAATGATTGTTAATATATGGAAGTAATGCTTTGGAATACCTCCACAATGATGCACAATAGTAGATCTGGATGATCTACCCTTTGGACTGGATAGGATGGATAGATTTTGTCATTGAATCCAAACTGGTCAAGGGTTTCCGTCCTCGTTATCCAAAAAGCTTAGAGACCTCTCAAATTGATTTCTCAATGTGAATAATAATAATGGATGCCGAGCAAAACTCACTTTTCTTCTTTTATTCCTTTTTTAACCTTTTGATAGTACTTAAGTGGTTCCCTTTATCCACTAATGACTTGATATTACTACTAATAGTGTGCTTTTATCCCGTGTGACATCAGCCATTAGTTAATTCCCTTGCTTATTATTAACAAGACATTACATCATTTTTATAATGATTAATAAAATATTAGACTCTAGGATGTGAAACATGGAAATTTAATTGCATTTATATTTTCTATAATTGCAAAAGAATATTAGACCCCCTCTATGTCTAAAGGTCTATGTTATTTTTAACTATTAGTATATTAGTTTTGTATTTCAAGTTGGGCTTTAGAATGCAATTATTTTATAGTTAAGTCCAATGGGTTAACTCAATCAAGTATCTTATATTCATAATTTTGCACTCCAATATTACTCTTTGAAAACAATGATTTTGGCATATCTTTGAAAGGGCTTAGACAAACATTAATCTAAATTTAGTCAAGTTGGTATTGAGAAAAGGAAAGTATAGAATATTGTGGATGTGGTGAAGGCCTATGAACCAACAAAAAAAAATTAACATAAAATATGAGGAATTATGTATCAAGAATAGTTAATGAGGATTCTACACCCAAGGCAATCAATGTAGCAAAGCTTAGAAAAATTAACAAGTCCATTATAACATGTTGTGAAGAATCACTTGGTGATGGGAGAAAACAAGACTAGAGTAATGGATAAATATTAAGGGTAATGGAAGTCTTATTAAATGTAAATAATACAACACATCATGCTATGGTTGATGCGAGATTAGGGATAAATATCATGCAAGAGGATCAAAATGGATGAGCTTGCATTATAAATCCTTTAATATTAATATATTAGATCAAAGCCTAAGGAATATTAATATCACAAGATGTCTATACGTTGTAGATAATCTATATTGGTTTTAGTGACAACTATATATTCAAGCAAATAATCTTTATCAATTTTAGTGATTGCTATTTACACAAGCGTTTTGTACTATTTAATGTTGTCAAGACAATTTTGATTGTAAAGACAAGTTATTCATAACAATGGTAAGGGCACACTTACTAAAGCCAAAATGGAAAAGTATTATTAATTTATCTATATGAGAAACAATTAGTGAATGAATAACACCATCAAATACACATAGCAAAGACCTCAATAAGGAAAACAATGTTGGCCCATCATTTCAAATTTTGGAGTTTTTGGAGTTTCGATCACGACAACATGAAGGAAAGATTCGTGCAAGATAAACCATTCAAGCAAAAGGAAGGGGCACCACGTATCATCTAGACCGTTGGGTGGAAGGAAGACTCCCAAACAACTAAGAAAGAGTTGGCACAAGCAGAACGCCATATGGCCAAGGAAAAAGAAGCAAATTGGGAGTTAATCAAGTCTAATTGAGTGAAAAGACAAAGGTGTTAGATGTACCTTCTTGTCACATGCAGTCATGCAACATGCATGCAACATATTTGATCTCCTTAGTGTTTAGACCATATTAGTTGACTGTGCAATGCATATTCTTGTCATTTTTTGTCTCATTATCCACTCTTGCACTCTCATCCATGATTTTAGGACCTCATGTGCCCTCTTCCATGATTTTAGCATCCACCATCAGCTACATTCAGTTAATTGGGCTACAATCAGTTAACTGGGCCACCTTTCCTTAATTTCATCACTCTGGGTTGATAATGAACTCTAATGACCACTGATAGTCAACTAAACACCCTTATGTGCCCCTCTATCATTAGTTATCATGAGTTAACTCCCTCATGCGCCTTTTAGGCCTACCTACCATCAATTAGGTTCAGTTAACTAGCCAACTAGTAGTACCATCAGGAGTTACAACTAGTTCTCAATCCTAGTGATGGTTTCTATCCTAATTAAGTCTATACAGTGGGTGGATTCCAAATGCCACCTAAGGCTAACGAAATTCTCCATTAAGCATGTATTATAAATGTACACACATTGTTGAATAATAGATGAGATGGAAATTATTCCACTTGAGCATTTTTTCTCTTGTGTTCTGCTTAACATTTCTTCACAATTTCTTCTCTCTTCTTTGTGATTGTAAGAATTTCTTATTGAAGCACATGTGATATGTAATCTAGCTCAACCTGTGCAAAATATTACAATAAGTAGGATGATGACACCAAATTTGTTGATCAATAAGATCACTTGTATAAGGGACCAATACATTGAATCTGTGTATGTAGTAATGAAATAAGAGCCCTCTTAAAAAAATTGATTGTCTTCTTTATCTATGGTGATGATGTCGCAATTTATATATGTTATGATGTTCAGTAACATGTCTTCTTCTATATGGTTTATGTGATGAATGGTTAAGATTATCGGTTTATATTGTTGTGACTATTGTTTCTATTTATGTGTGGTTGTGACATTCTAGTTGACTGATAGGAACCTATGAGTTAACTTGCAATACAATGGGTCGTGACTATCACACTACTCAAGCCCCATATTTTCTCTCATCATGGCACTTCGTTTTGAGGAGACCTTCCCTCCCTGAGGGATTGAATATGCCATCACTTAGACTACATCAAACCCCTATGTTGGACACCCTTGTAGACCCTAGTCTAAAATCAAGCCAACAAATGGTCTATTTCTAAGACCCTTCAACTGCATCTATATCACTTTAGTAGTATGACTGTTGAGTTAGCCCAAAGTTACCTAAAAGATTGATCGTTTCGTTAGATCGATAGCTTCAAAGAACAATATCTGAAAGGTAAACAAGCCCAATGGAAGCAAGATTACCATGCTAATTACGAAATCTTCTATATATAATTCTTGATGGCGCTATTTGACTGGTTGAAGTGATTAGGGGTGTATGCAACCATCCTTCAAACAAAGAAGACAAATGTAATAGACCATGCAAAACTTGATTGCACTGAAGAGGTTCAACCCCAAAATCACCAGAGAAAACTTGAAGTCAAACATAAAAGGTTGCATTGTTGAGTTTGCAGTCAAACTAAACCAATCTTTCAAAAAATATTAAGAGTGATTCAAGAGAGGAGTGCATAGGAGATTGGTGCAAGAGGTGGTGATGTGGGTAAATATGTTCCTAGCAAAGGAGGATTTTATCCCTTTCAGCTTGAAAATGATGGTAGCATAGACTCCTGCACATGGAGTTGACTTGGGTTGGAGCTTGCATATGTAAGTGAGGGAAAGATGGTACCATGGAGGAAGAACAAGCATGGAGGTCCCTAAGAAGAGATGTGGTTATTGAGAAGTGGTGGCTAAGTAAGAAAAAGGAGATCAAAATGAAAGAGAGAATGATGAGGGAAGTTATGTGTAGAGAAGGAACCCCTGATGCCTACCTGAAGGAGTTGGAAGACTTTCGCAAGCGAGGAGTATAATTAAATCGGTGGATAGAGAAACAAAGGGTAACCATGGAACATAGTCTATGGAATGGACCGAAAGAGAATACTCCAAAGTAATTGAGGGGAAAGGGGCAGTGATTGAAAGTATACCGACAAGTGAGGAGATTCAGCTAAAGGAGTAAGGGATAATGCAGCAAGAGATTGCGCTAGGATAAATTAACCACCACCACCATGAAGACAGTGAATGTTGGGTCACAAACAGAAGACCACACGACAATGTTTTCAGATTATTCAAAGATGGAGAAACACAACCATAAAACATGGTACAACACCTCAAGATTGAATCCATCACAAAACAATCACAACCCTCGACGCAAGTGGAAAGTATAGAGATAACCATAAACTTAAGCTATGTTTCTAGTTTATCAACATCTTATAATAGTAAGATAAGAGATAATAGTAGTGGACTAGCAAGTGGAGGAAACATTAGTTGTAGCAACGGAAGTACATGAGTAGTTATAGATCCTTTGGTGATAGAAGAAACCAGAGCAATTAACCAACAAAGTTCTCAAGGGTTTATTTTTAATGGTAAACTCATAGATAGTATGGCCACTGACAAGGACTTCGATGATGCGTCTTTTGAAATTCTCTACAAAGGTCAATAGGACGTCGAAGAACATTGGTTTTATGTGAATTGATTTGGAGAGTCAAATGGGTCACCACCTTGAAGGCCAATTTAATAAAATTCCCAGGCACTCTTAGGGGGAGATCCCTTCAGTGGTATATGAAATTTGTGCAAATATACTCTCTAGGTACACCCTAAATAATGACAAAAATAAAAGCTAGTTTCATAGCAAAGTTTTAGCGACCGAGCTCAGCAACAAAGTTGCATCGAGTTATAAATGAGAACACAATGGTTAGGGGAAGTGCTTGAGAACACGATCAAAAGTTTTGGGATTTGATTAATTGGATCTTGTGCCACATACACGAGACCCAACACAAGGAATGGTTTATTCAAGGGTTATTATTTCTCACCAAGGCACCCACAATGCGACAACAATGGAATACGTAAACAATTTAAATTTAGTCCATGAATGAGTATCTCAGGTCCACAAGAGCAACTACCGTAGATATTCCTTCAACTAGTGATCTAGTTGAACTTACCAAATTTTAGTCCTAGACCACATCCTTAACAAAACAAATCCAAGAAATGAGTCACGCAAAGGGGCAAACATGAGCAAGTGGCATGCATCGTCTGTAAAACTAAGGGACATTTAGCCAATGACTATCCAACAATGTGGGTTGGGAATAGAAGGCCCTAACCCACCTTCCCTAGTAATAAGACAATATAATATTGTGAAATATGTGAAACATGTGGGCATCCACCCTTGCATTGAATGATGTTGAAAAACTACAATAATGTGACAACCCTTACAGTGTGTGACTTGTGTCATAAAAACATGCATAATACTAAGAATTGTCACACCTGTAGGTTATGCATGAGTCGTTTGAAAGAAGTTCCTTTTGAGTCAAGGAGACGACCATAGGCACAATTGGCATAGGTGGATGAGATGGATACAAAGGAGGAAATGGAGGTGGCTACTAAGGAGGAATAAATGGCAATCACCTAAGCCTCCTCAATTGCTATAATTGCAAAAATATTGGACATATATCCTAAGATTGTCCTCAATCAAGGAGTTTGTGGTGTAGCCACTCCAAAGCCACCAAACACACAATGGGAGATTTCCCTGACCTGATAGTCAAATGAGAAACCAAAGCAAGATAGTGAAATGAAAACCTCATAAGTTCGAAGCCCCATTATAAAGTAGGGTCAAGGGACCCAAGAATTAATGTGGTAATGTATGGTGAGGCATAGATTGTAATTCACGATATACAACCAGAGCTCCCATCAATAAGGTAGGAAACCCCTGCAAAGTTAGGCATTGACACAAGCAACAAAAGACATATCACAAAGAAGCTTTAGAAGCAATGAAGGAGGGAGTGACTAACATCGAAACTAAAACCAACAATAATTCAACTGCATGGAACCCCCTTTAGCAATGGGGGGGGGGGGGGCGCAAAATAAAGGCAATGGACATCGAGTTAGGGGAGAGGTTCCCCCACTATAATTGATTTAGGAATTTTTCCATTGATTTATGAGAATATTGGATGATGGGGAGGCAACAAGGAAGTTACAACAACACTATGCATGTTGACCAACAGAGAAGATAAAGGACCCATCTACCCCCCCCCTACCTGAGAGGACATGAGAGAAGGAAGCCTGAGGCTAGTCAAGAATTCAAGATGGATGCTTAGATTCATGATTATAAAGTACAAAATGTCATGTTGGATCTAAGATCTGATGTGAACATCTTACCCAAGAAATCTTGGGAGATTATCGACAAGCTATGTCTAGTATTTTCAACAATCTAGTTACGGATGGCAGATCAGTCAAGATCTACCCCATCGACAATCTAGAAGATGTCCAAGTAAACCTAGATGAAGTGAGGGCCATAGCAGATTTTGAGGTTTTTAAAATTATAGATAAGGAATTTACCCAACCATATTAGGATTCGTGTAGGCAAAAGAGAAAAATACAATCATAAACACCAAGAGGGAAGAGATGTCATTCGAAGCTGACAAGACTAGAGTGATACAACTCATAGACCCTATAAAGGGGATAAGATACTCTAAAACCCTAAACAATGGGATGAATGATATTTCATTGGATCAAATATACAATCGAACTTCAATGATGATGGATGACTACATCAAGCTGACTATTGATGGGGCCATTAGTTGGAGTGTTTACGGCAATGATTCCAATAGTCAAGAGGCCTTCCAAGATTTGCAAGAGCACAATCGTGAATTGTTTTCTTACTTGTGTGCAATGATATAGTTTGTCCACTAGATTGTGTAAAAAACATAAACATAAATATAGTGATAACACTATTAGAAAACAATAACTTTGGAGGTCTTCCTCGTGAATTTTGGGTGTGTTTGTCATTGGGGGGGACAAAGTGTTGTTCCTAGTGTTTATTTATGTCAAAAGTGACTTATGTAAATAAATAAAATTTGTACTTCATAATTTAAGCTATGGGTCCCATAATGTAATTTGCATTTAATGAGTCATCGGTCAAAAGAATTAATCTTAGCATTTGATGAGTTAGTTAGGGTTAGTTATAGAAAAGTGAAGTATAAAAGAGTGAATGGGACAAAGAAAGAATGCACTAAGGTTGAGAGAGAGAGACTAAGAAAGGGAACGATTCTCAAGAGAAGATAAAGACACAGTTTCCAATGCAGCTAAAACAAATTTGACAATCCAATAAGGGCACAAATTCTGAGGCAGTGGCCGAGTAAAGGCTCCACTCCCAAGGCAATTTTGACAGAGATAATTTCTACCTAGAAATTTGAACGAGCCCATATAGCGACTGGCACATTTTTTAAGGCAAAAAGGAGTTAAATTTTTTGTTAATTTTCTGATTTTCCTTAATGAATTTTATATTTCAAGGGTTTTCCCAGTATGGGTTTTGCCCTAGTCAATTTGACCTAAATCACTGTGTAAGATTATTAATGTTCAGAATTTGTCTATTGAAATTACTTGGCATGTGTGTTTTAAGTCTTTAAATATGAAAGTATTTATAACTTTAAAACCTTTGAGATGTTAAGTGTTTGACAAAACACTTAAATGAGATTTTTTTTAATTTTGTCAAAAAAATCTTCAAATACTACCTCTACTACTACTATTAATAATAATAAATGTAGGCGAATGAAAGTCGAAGGGCACATATCCCTTTGCCTCATGACCAATTAATACGTATAACTACAATGTCATGAGGTTCATTGTAATGTTATCATTCTATTAACTATTGATTATTCTATATATTCTAATATACATTGCAGAAACTTTCTATCAATTTAACAATAAAGCTAAATCTTTTCCACTAAAACATAATCTCATGATTGAAATTATCTTCCAATACTTATTTGTCCCAAACATCCATGATTAATATGGTAACTCTCTCTTTTTTCAAGTCTATATTGGGGTTTCAACTTGGTTACAAGCCATGGCAATAGTTTATCTCCTATTTGTTCAATTTCAAAGATTCTTTTGATAACCGTCACACTAATTTCTCACTTAGCTAAGTATTTCAATGTTGAGATATTAGGAGTGTATAACTTGATATATCATACATATATTGAAAATATTTGTCATATTTCTACAAAGAACTATCGAGTACCAAAAATGTCGTTTTGAAATGGCCAAAATTTCAATTGATTACAATATAAATAATTGTTTTTAAGCAATGAGCTAATAGATTAAACAATAGAGCACCTAACGGTAACTTATGTGTGTGTGTGTGTGTGTGTGTGTGTGTGTGTGTGTAAATTGAATAAAATCTTGTGTTATATTTTAAGTTGGCGACAGTTTGTAATAATTAGTGTTGCAAACCCATTACATCTAAATACATAAAGTATCCACATGAAAGAAATATCATTAGAGGAATTTTGGGGTCTAAAATGGGCCTCCTAAGGAAAATAATAAAATAATAGTTAAAATAATAAAATAATAGTTAAAATAATAAAATAATGGTTAAAATAATAAAATAATATTAATTAATTTTGGAGGAAGAAAAAAAAAACTACTTTCTGTGTTCGTATTTTCGACATATCTCCCTGTGTTTTTACTCAAATTTCGATCGAGAGAGCTCGTTGGATGCGGAATTTGATTCACATTATCATCACGTTTTTTCATGTATTTCTTGTTTTTGGGGTAGCGGGGTCCGTCAAAAGTATGCAGTGTGGGTACTCGTTGGATGCGAAATCAAATTCCGCATCCAACGAGCTCTCCCGATCGAAATTTGAGTAAAAACACAATGAGATATGTCGAAAATACGAACAAAAAAAATAGTTTTTTTTAATGATAAATATGCCAATTCAACCATTATGGTTGACTTCTTTTATTGAAATTCTATTGGTTCTTGAATTCCAACTCACAAAAACTTATTTTTGCACGTTTTCTTATAAGGCCCATTTTAGACCCCAAATTTCCTCTAATGTTGGTCATATAATACCAACATAGATCCATCTTAACTCCAAATCTACGAAGTACCAAGAGGGATCAAATCCCTTGAGTTACAAACGTCTTTTAGAGTGTGAAACTTGATGAAAGACCTACATATCAAGGGATTTGATCTCTCTCCACACTTGGTTGGTAGATCCGGTGTTAAGATGATTCTAGGCTGATTTATTTTATTATATTTTTTTTTTCTTTTTTCATTTTTGGGAGGCCACTTTTCATTTCTATTTAATTTATTAATGTTACACGTGTAACACATGGCCCATGGCTCCAGATGCATTCAATTACTCTCTTTGCAATGCTTGCACCTACTTTTTCTATGTGCAATGCCTCAAACTTACAAAATCCATTGACTACAAATTGAACACTATTAAAATTATTTTAATCTTGAGCCAACATGTGGGGTTTGATCTTACAATCTATTCAAAATCAAGGTGTGGAACTCAATATAAATCTATTTAGTGATTGTATTTATGTTTGACAAATTTTATATCTTTTTTTAATTTTAATTGTGAACCTACAAAATATTTTTATATTAATTATTATTTTAAATAGACATACGTTACAGACGTGACACATCTTACCCTCCTGGACTAAAGAAAGTGTCTCTCAATGCAATCACAAAACAAGGGCGGTCTATCAACTAATAACTCTGTACCATGCCCCCACTAATAAATCTATCAAAATTGAAGGTTGTCATATAAGAAAAATGCGCCACTTTGTACAAAGTTGTCGAGAAATAAATAAATATGTATAGTCTGTCCTGAAAAATAGTTGACATTGTAGGGAAAATTAATCATTCGAGCTATTAAGTATTTATAATCCCCATATGTATGGTACATAATACTTTTATAAACTGTATGTTTGTGTTTGGGGTTTAATGCTAAATTATTTATTCACTTGGAAGAGGGCACCTATTGGTATTTGTACTAGAAATCCAGTATGGCACCAATCACATCAGTGCAGTTACACAAAAATAAAATAACACGAGTGACCACCCTTGGAGTCTACAAGATGCGTTTCTAAATATCTTTTAATTGTGTCTTTTAGCAAGCTCTTTCTTAATACATTTGTAAAATAGTTCTACAACATCACTAGTTGCATGATACTTTTGCGCATGTTTCTGGACTTGGAATGCAAGTGTTGTATTTGCTCTGCATATTGCTATCCAAACAAATTTAAACCTCGTGAAAATTAATTATATTTCTTCCAGCACATTTTTTTCCAGTAGCTGGTAATAAATATAAATCAGGATCCCTACAGGCACCTTCATATACATTTCAAGAAACTATTTCTCTCGTTTCATTTAAAATAGGAAGGACATCGAATATAAAAAGTACTTATCTATATACATTCCTCTTTTTCTCTAAATGACAGAGGGTTACCTGAGAGAACTAGTTTCATTTGACTTGTGATTTCAAGTCACCAAGGAACAGAGAATGGAGGCCAAAGACCGTTCTGATTTTAACTTAAAACAAAAAGATTAGAATGTACATTGAGGCGGCAAGGCCAGATCCAAGCTACCTATGTAAAACTGAATGCTTGGCCTTTTCTTTGCCTTTTTTCTTGAGCATGTTTTTTGCATCCTCTTCTTCTTCTGTCTTTTGCTCTCCTTCTAGCTTAGCTAACTGCATGACGAAAAACAAATATATTTGAGTATTTGGCACATGTGCAACGGCAACCGATATAAGCACACAGTTATGATTGTAGCCTATAGGGTGTCTTTAAGCAGTGGATGTAATGAGCCGCAAATTAATATGAAGTTAAACCTGCCTGGAACTTCTAAAATACTACCCAGAAAAGATCAAATACAAGGATTTTCCATAGATATACAAAGAAAGCACCTCATCGAGTACAGGTTTTAGTTCCTTGAAGCGACTCTCCGCAAGATCAAAGCCATCTTTTCTCAGTTCCTGCCAAAACAGAACATGGAAATCAAAAAATGGTTGGATATTGAAGGACCATGTACAAGCCACACGATATTTTGTTTTTCCAAGCTAAAAACATACATGCATAGTTTTCAATGTGATAGGTAATGTTACCAAGAAAAGGTTCGGAATGATGCGGAAAGGGAGAGGTATATATAATTCAACATTTCTGATTGAGAGAACATAGCTCATCTTGAGGGTACTGCCACATTGAATCATGGACAGACGAAGAGCATAATATAGATTTGCTTGAAACATATTGATAAACACGAAATGTGATTATTTTTGGTCAAATTTCAGTAATTGAAATTTTCATGAATTAGTTGAATTAAAAGCAGAACATGAAAATTCTTATCCTCGAAATCCTTTGAGATTGGGCATACTAAGAAGCAGCGATTGTAGAATATTGCAGAATAAGCTGAAATAGATGAAGTAATTCCAAACGTACTTGAAATTCCAAAATTAACTTTAGTAGGCTCACCTTTCCAGTGTGTTGAGTATGCTCATATGCAGCCATTTGCCAGTACAAGTTGGTGCGTGAGAAAAACTCTTTCAGTGTCTCTCCAAGCTGGATAAAATTTTAGAAAATTAATATTAGAAAAATAAAAAATTCTTGTGGATTGCTTTTCTGATCAGAATATTTATCTTAAAGAGAGAGAATATGACCAAAATTCAAATCAGTGATAAAGCTATAAGCAACAAACAACCAGCCAGAAACAGCCAGTAAGCTCTTTGGAAATAAACATTCGCTTCAAAAAGAACTGACAATTAACAGCAAATAGCAACCATACAAGACACTAATTAAACCAAGAATGGCTTAGATATGATCAGCTTTGCTATGGGAATGTGTTTCTAGGCCATCGTCTAAGCATAACTTTCTCCAAACTGTCTATGGGAGATGTTTATCTAGGCCATCGTTTAAGCATACCTTTCTCAGAACAGTCTCTGGGAAAGGATTCTGCAGAGACATAAAAGCAATCAGATGTGAAACAAAATAATTTGAAAGACGGCACTAAAAAATCACTTAGTGTTTCTCTTAAGTTTTAACGTGGACAAGATATATAAGTTAGTAGTCACTATCTGCTTCTCCTTTTCATGGTTACAAGTGTTCCCACATCTTCAGGATTTGGCCACTTAGTTACCTAACAAAGCTAAAACTTACTCTTATTTTGTTGCAAGTTGCAATTTTTAGGACATGACTACACCATGAAAACCTAATTCTATATCTCTGATATTTCCAAAAGTGCAAAATTGATTTGGAACCTGATGTTTGCAAAACCTTTGTATTTATTTCAAAAAAAATTACTAGTGCAGCAGTGCCAAATCAGCTTGCTTCAGAATAATCCTGTTAGAATTTGATAGCTGTAAAACCAAGATCATGAAAAGAATGACAAAGCACAGAAACAAAACAATGTGGAGCTCGTTTAACCACGATGATAAGAACAAACATCTCCCAACCATAGACAAAGCTATTTGTCTCCCCCGAGCTCACACCTTCCAACAGAGATAGTGGTAGCACATACCCCAAGAAAACAAGAGAAACTTCTCGAAAGTGGAGAACCCCAGAAAACTCTCCTAGCTGTAGTAGCGAATTTCCTCAGCTAGATTGAACTTACTTTGTTGCTGTGTGTTCAAATGAGGTGAGGCACCCTTCTATCTATACATTATGATGCTGGAAAAATCTAATTTTAGGTTGGGGCCGACTTGTTATAATGAAATAATAAATTACATTTTATTATTTGCTTTCTTGGGCTGACTTGTGAGATGATTCCTCACGCAGCTACTACAACAACACTTCCTCTTGGCCAAGGAGGCATCATCATATGAAAACACATCTGGATATTATCAATACATCACAATTATCTCAATCATCTCTATATCATAAGGAAGGTCTTCGACAAAATCTCACTTCGTCGAGAAGTGTCTACAAATCAATACTTGTGAGTCAGCTCAATCCAGTTCATCGGAGAACATGCACTAGCTCCACAACTCTTCCCAATACATCGGGAAGACATCCATGCATCAGCTCAACCTAGTTCGTCAGGGAGCATGCATGTACTCATCGTGCAACAGCACAGCCCAAAGAGCTCACTAGGACTATAACTGCTAGTGAGTCTTCGTCACATCATGTGCTACAACCTCATGATGACCTCATGGGTTTATACCTCATAACATTCATAAAGACTGCAATCATATGAGGGCTCACAAGGGCCATAACTTTATGTGAGACTTTCATTGTATCGATATGGGCTACAACCCATAAATCTCCCAACCATAAGGTTGTTGGGCATCAACCCAATAACGAGTCAACACAAAACTCATATTGGTAACCATAGTCCACACAGAACTAGGAGTCCATGTGTAACGACTCGACCCAGTACATCGAGGAGTCCATATATAACAACTTAAACTAAGTTCGTTGAGGAGTCCATATGTAACGAATCAACCCATTACATCGAGGAGTCCATATGTAACAACTCAACTCAATCCACCGAAGAGTCCATATGTAATGACTCAACCCAATACATCGAGGATTCTATATGTAACGACCCAACTCTTTCCACAAAAGGCAAAATGTTCACACAGAATCATTTGGAGTTCACACAAAACCATCTGGAGTTCACACAGAACTCAGTTGTTCACACAAAATCACCACACACAAGTATTCACCAAAGACTCAGGAGTTCACACAAAATCATCGTCACCGTCCACAGGTGTCCACAAGTGTCTACACATAGGACTCAAGAGTTCACACAGAATCACCGTTGTTGTCCATAGTTGTGTATACAAGACTCAAGAGTTCACACAGAATCACCATCATTGTCCATAGGTGTACACCCAGAACCTCAGGAGTTCACACAGAATCACCACCATAGTTCACAGGTGTCCACATAAAATTCTCGACCACAAATGTTCACCCAGAAATAAGGTGTTCATAAGTGTTCACCTAGAACTCAGTTGTTCATACAAAATCATCGTCACTGTTCACAAGTCTTCACATAGGACAAAGAGTTCACGCAGAACTCATCCTTCCCACTCAACGAGGGATGTAATCATGGAACCAATCTCCCACTCCATCACAGAGTGTCAAGGAGTAAAATACGGTCCCAACCCGTATCATCCAAATACTAGTGTGCACTCATAGAATCTTTTGAAAACATGCACACATGTTAGTTAGTAGAGGCATCAAATATATCGACGAAGACATTTATGTCCTACCCTGACTTGGATATGAAAATAATAACAAATCATATCACTAAATTCATGTACCTGAGAGAGTATCAAGAGGCTAGTTGTTGAATATTGTAACTTCAAAGGATATTCTAAATGTATTTTACTGATGTAGCCCAAGGGAGATGTTATTATCCCTTCGACGGGGTGTTACTATTGTAATTGGTCATCATAGAGTCACAAGGTAAAGCCTCCATTGTAAGTCGGGTCAATAGTACCTTAATGAATATAATATAATATTGTATTGAGTCTTCTTAAGTGAAGTTGGCCCACTTAGTTAAGTGGGGCCGACTTGCTAGGTTAAAAGTCAAGTGACGAAAAGAGTATAAATAGAGGAGATGTGTTCCTCATTTGAACACACACTCACTTGTGCATAGCGCATAGGAGAGAGAGAGAGAGACATCTGTTGGAGGGAGGCGCACCTGTCTGGGGACTTGTCTTTTACTTTTTATACATCTTATACAAAGGATGTTTTGTTGGGTTTTCTTCCACATGAGGGTTTCCCAGGATAAATCTTTGTGTTCTTTTGTGTGGATGTGCTTGTCTATCTTTCAGTGATCCTTTTGATAATGGTTATGTTGTTATGATGCTAAATGTTATAAGATCTGATATAACCATTAAAAACCTAACATGGTATCAAAGCCACCCTAAAACAAGTCTTTGTGCTGAAACAATGCTACAGCTACAACTATTGAAGATTAGGCATGCTTAAAAACCCGAAAAAACTAAAACTAGTCATTTTGGTGCAATCGCTATAACTCAAGATTGAAGAAGGATCAGGAGCCGAAACTTTTAAAGGTCGAAGATAAATTCCTAATGTACCCTGTGTAAAAGTTTCAGTCTCAGATTTGCTATATTCTAGGAGATATGATTCCTCCAATTCAAGGTTCCAGCGTCTCCCAGGATTTAGCCTTAAACAAGAGACCTAAGGAGAATTGCTATATCTCGGGCTACGAAGGTCCAAATGAAATTTCGCAAGATGTTCCAGATAGGGCATGGACTATACTTTATGTGGTAAAAGTTTCAGACCCCAAAGATGAAACAGTGACACATGGCAGTTCGTACAAGTTTGCTATGCTGAACAGTCCTGAAATAAGTCACCTTGGGAAAATTCGCATAAGTGCCAATTGGTGAAACCAATTCTGCTCTAACTTGTGGGGTTGGAAAGAGGACAGACGAGGATACCTCAGTGCGAAGTTTTAAACACAGAGGAGCAGTACTTTCGAAGATACCGCAGAAACAATATCAAGCAATTATGCAGAAGAAATTGAAGAAAACTAGGGCATCAGATATTTTGCAGTTTTGATCACAGTTTTGGGAAAATGATGATGCTGCTCAGCTCACCTTGAGGAGGTGCATCTTTCTATCCAATCAAATCTGAGATATACATAAATTGAAAAATTAGGGTTTCTTTGTCAAACCCTAGGTCCACCAAAAGCAGCATTCCCAAAAAGCTTTGAAGCAAGCATGAGATTGGAGCAATCTCCTTGGTCAAAGGAGGAGTTGCAGATCTAGAAGGAGATGAAGACAAAGCACAAGAATGAGTCTTCCAAACAAACAAAGATAGGTATTTGAATTGTCTTTTCTGTATACGCTGTGTACTATGCATGATAGAATGTTTGCATTAATGACAGTAAGCTACTAATATGCATGTTATGGGTAAGTAGCCCATGGTGCTATACAACTTTCCATTGCTACTTATCTAGAATGAAACCTCTTTGCTGGCATATTGGATTAGTGCACAATCTCAATGATGTCATGGTAGAGATGGAAGGCATTTGGAAAGTTTCCGTGAGATATGGATGAGGCTAAAATAGTTGCATGATGCATAAGAATTTGTCTTTATGCATATGTCCTATGAAATGGTTCTAACCATGCAACAGGTGCATTTGACTTGTAGGAAATGTCGTGTATAACCGCCTACAAGAAAAGGAGGATGAGACTTGTTCCGAAGAACAAGTGATGACAATTCAAGATTCACTCCAATAAACATGAACCTGAAGCTCCCAAGGGCAGAGACACCGTGACGGAAGAAAGAGCTTCAGAGAGCGGTAGATCCACCTCGAGAGATGAAGACCATCTTAGGAACAAGAGATAATTCAAGATGAAGAAAAGTATGGCGAGACTTCCAAACCAAGGTAAGAGGCCTCGGATATGCTCTAGTTGTGTGACACAGTTGAGTGACATCATTGATGCAAACCCTTCCAGCTATGGAAGAAGCTATGATCAAAGAGTAACAATTGATCATGGTGTATGATGTCTAGGATATGGTTATGAAACCTGAAGGGAAGTCCACAGTGTCTTCCATATGGATCTACAAGAACAAGTATACAAAGCAAGGTTCGTGGTTTGTCTCAGAAAGATTAGACTATGACATAACATACTCTATTGACCAGACACACTTCTCCAGTGAAGTAGAAGTATATATTGAGCAAAGAACCACCTATACGGAATAGGCTTTGTACAAGCTCAGAAGGCACCCATATATAAGCACATCCAGCTAAATAAGGAGCTTGAAGATCAACTAAAGTGATGAATATCTTAACCTTTGCTACAAGGTTGAAGATGGAAACCTATAGAAGATAACAAGCTCACAGATGGGTGCAAGAGAAACTTTTCAACAAAGTTCAAGATAAAGGGATCTTGGTATCTAGTAACCTGAGATGGATACATAGTAGCAAAGGATGCTAGCTGTCACTCCAATACAGAATGCAGAGAGAGGATGATGCTCTGCTTCAGGGGGAGTGACTGCAGAAGATCTTTGAGTTTGACATGGTACGACAGGATGGACATCTTCCTAATGGACTAAGACTTTACCAAGAGTAAAGTGGGTTCCGACCTTCAAGGTTAAACGCAGAAGATTGGGATAAGTCGATGACCTGACAGAATGAACTCATGGTAGAAGCAATGATGGAAGAATACCAGAATGATGTTTGGGATATAGTACCTAGACCAGAAAGAAAGAGTGTGGTATCTTCCAAGAAGATCTACAAGATAAAATATGTTGTTGATGGAAGGAGGATTCTCTCAAGAGAGAGGGTATTGATTATGAAGAGACATTTGCTCCAGCAGCAAGGTACATTTCCATCAGAACCATCATGGCACTTGCTTCCATGATGAAGTGGGATCCACACCAGATGGATGTAAAGACAACCTTCCTGAATGGTATGATTGAGGAAGAAGTTTACATCGAACAGCCATAAGGATTTGAAGTCGAAAACAAAGCGACTCATGTATGCAAGTTGAAAAAGGGCTCTGTATGGACAGAAGCAAGCTCATAAGAGCTTGGTACGGCAGAACAGATAGCTTCTTAACAAGCATGGACTTTACCAAAAGTAATGTCGATCCTAACCTTTACCTGAAGGTTATAGATGATGAACCTGACATACTATTGTTGTATGTGGATGACCTATTTCTGATTGGAAATGAGAAACAGATCACAGGTTACAAGAAGAAGCTAACTGAAGAATTCGAGATGAAAGATCTTGGATTGATGCATTATTTCCTAGGGCTGGAAGTGTGGCAGAGCCCAGAAGGAATCTTTCCGAACCAGGGAAAGTATGTTGTGGAAATCTTAAGAAGATTTGATATGTTGGATTGTAAAGTCATGGCCACACCCATGGACACCAACCTGAAGCTGTCGTCTGATGAGACATCAGAGTTAGTGGATATGACTCAATACAGACAGTTTATTGGGTCATTCATATATCTGACGAATACAAGGCCAAATATATGCTTGCTATGAACACCTTGAGTCGATATCTAGTTAAACCTAGATGTGTTCACATGATAGCTGCAAAGCATGTGATAAGGTACCTTAAAGGTACAACAGACTTGGGACTTTACTATGGTAGAGATCATGACTACAAATTATATGGATATACGGATTCAGATTGGGAAGGAAGTGCCGCAGACAGGAAGAGCACCTCAAGTGGATGTTATTGTCTGGGATCCGCCATGATCTCATGGTTTAGTAAGAAACAGTCCAGTGTTGCTCTCAGTACCGCTGAAGCATAGTACATTGCAACTTGCTCCGCTATTTGGGAAGCCATATGGCTTCGGAAAAATGATGCCAGGACTATTTGACATGGAGTTGGATACCACAGCGATTTGTGACGACCAGAGTTGCATAAAGATGACAGAGAATCCTATGGGATATGGTACTAAAGGGAGATATAAAACTCTAGTATGTGAGTACTGATGAGCAAGTTGTTGATGTGTTGACCAAGCTTCCGTGACAAACTTGGTGCAGGTCGAAAAGACTTCCTCACAAGGAGGAACAATGATGTTGATATAGATATTTCCTCGCAAGGAGGAAAAATGAAGATATGGACCCTTCTCGGAAAGGAGAAACAGGTCAAAGATACATACTCTCTTTGAAAAGGAAGAACAAGTCGAAGATATGGACCTTCTTCGAAAAGGAGGAACAAGTCGAAGATATGGACTCTCCTCGAAAAGGAAGAACAGATCGAAGACATGAACCCTCCTCGGACAAAGGGGGAGCAGGTTGATAATATGGATCCTCTCGGAAAATGGGGAGTGATGATGAAGCTGACATCGATAATGGGATGACAATGATGCTCCAGCATGAAAGAGGCCAAGTGCGCCTGAAGATGCTGACAAGGTCTGACATTCACTTGTGGACGATAGTATCCTCTTTTGAGGATGGCAGGTAAAACACTTCGTTCATGAGAGTGGTCCTTACTAGCTAAGGATGGCTCTGCAGATATTACTCTCGCATGGAGAGTACCCACATTCACTTGTGGAAGATAGTATCCTCTTTTGAGGATGGCAAGTATAACACTCTGTTCATGAGAGTGGTCCTTATTAGGATGGCCCTGCAAATGTTACTCTCGCATCGAGAGTACCCACATTCAGTTGTGGATACCGTAGAATAACACTCGCTCAGAAGTGGTCCTAACCTTAGTGGTATGGATGCTCTACGATGAGTCCTCACGGACGACAGGACTGACATTTTGTATGCAGTCGAGATCTGTTCTAGAGAGTATGCCTACATTCATATGTAGATACCATAGAATAACACTCGCTTAGGAGTGGTCCTAACCTGTGGTATGGATTTTCTATGATGAGTCCTCACGGACACCGTAGTACAACACTCACTAGGGAGTGGTCCTAACCTGTGTGGTATGGATGTTCTACGATGGACCGACATTGTGTATGCAGTCGAGATCTGCTCTGCAGACAATACTCTTACTTGGAAGAGTATGCCTACACGTAAGTGTAGATATCGTAGTATAACACTCACTTGGGAGTGGTCCTACCCTGTGTGGTATGGATGGTCTACGATGAGTCTTCACGGATGATAGGGCTGGCACTGGGTGCGGTCGAGATCTAGATTTAGTTGTAGACGATTCAGCTGATCGATTTCATGGATCATGCTAATGGAGGATTGCATCGTCCTTGGACTTATGTCCTAAAGTGATCGGGATTGCATCGTCCTTGGACTTATGTCCTAAAGTGATCGGGATTGATCATCCCGCAAATAGATCATGTGTACTGCAGGTAGTGTGGCGGCGAAGGATCAAGTAGATCGAAGTATAGCAGCAAAGGGTTAAGTAGATCGAAGTGTGGCTGCAAAGGATCAAGAAGGATCTAAGTGTTGCTGCAAAGGATCGAAAGGATCTAAGTATTGCTGCAAAAGGATCGAAAGGATCGACGTGCTGCTACAAGAGATCGAGAAGATCAGAAGGTTGTTGCAGAAGATCAAAGTGTTGCTACAAAGGATCGAGAAGATCGAAGTGCTGCAGCAAAGGATTAGAAGATTGAAGTGTTGCTGCAAAGGATGGAGAAGATCGAAGTGTTGTTGCAAAGGATACGAAGATCAAAGTGTTGCTGCAAAGGATCAGAAGATCGAAGTGTTGCTGCAAAGGATCGGAAGATCGAAGTACTACTGCAAAGGATCAAAAGATCGAAGTCCTGCTACGAAGGATCGAAAGATTGAAGCATTGCTGCAAAAGGATCAAGTGATCATGTGATGCAGAAGATGAAGACATTGAAGAGAAACTATTCTAGTTACTGATGAAAGTTGAAAACTTCCTATGACGTATAGATGTATAGCCTCAATGATGTTGCAGATATTGTCTCTCTATTCTCCTATAGTCTATGATGATGTTGTCAGTAGAATAACCTTCTCGTTAATGGGGAGATTTGAATATTGTAACTTCAAATGATATTCTAAATGTATTTTACTGATGTAACCCAAGGGAGATGTTATTATTTCTCCGACGAGGTGTTACTATTGTAATTGGTCATCATAGAGTCATGAGGTAAAGCCTCCATTGTAAGTCGAGTCAATAGTACCCTAATGAATATAATATAATATTGTACTCAGTCTTCCTAAGTGAAGTCAGCCCACTTAGTTAAGTGGGGCCGACTTGTTTGGTTAAAAGTCAAGTGAAGAAAAGAGTATAAATAGAGGAGATGTTTTCCTCATTTGAACACGCACTCACTTGTGCACAGCGCATAGAAGAGAGAGATATATCTGCTGGAGGGACGTGCACCTGTCTGGGGTCTTGTCTTTTACTTTTTATACATCTTATATAGAGGAAGTTTTGTTGGGTTTTCTTCCCCATGAAGGTTTCCCAGGATAAATCTGTGTGTTCTTTTGTGGTTGTGCTTGTCTATCTTTTAGTGATCCTTTTGATTATGGTTATGTTGTTATGATGCTAAATGTTATAAGGTCTAATATAACCATTAAAAACTTAACACTAGTTTCCCCACCCCATCTCAAGGTGTTCGGGAGTCCTCACTCTGTGCTGGAGCATTATGCTCCCTGTGCATCTGAGCATCCTACTCCTTTCTGGAGATGTCCATAGGTAAAAAGTGAGTATCCATCCTGGTGACTACCTGGTATATCAGGGAGCCTTCAACTTTCATCAATAAGTGATGCACTTCTCCAATATCCTCGTCTCAAGGGCTGACTCCCCCTGTCTCCTCAGAAATCGACTGAGTAACTCTCGTCCTATAGGATCCATCTATCATGACTCTAACTGGAAAGTAATTGCTTTCCATAATCGTCGAAGAGACAAACAACTATAGTAGAGAGACTGACATCCGTTGAAACCTTCTACTTCCAATCACCAATCTCTATATGAGATCATCTGGGCATGTGGGTCATGTATCCACATATAGCTGGATGTATTAGGTCCTCGTATGTTTGTTGTTACTACTAAACATTCATGGCTTCCATTTAACTGTTTCGAACAGAAGTCATCCTTCTTTCTAGGTTGAGTAATGTTCCTAGAAGCTTCTTGCTTTCGATCCAATTGTTCTTTATGAGTATCAACGGGATCATTTGTCCTTTAGAAAAAGTATCATCATCTATCCTTGTAGGCCATATCACATGGTCTTTTCCCTACAAGTCAAATACCGTCAAATGGTTAGCGACATTGCATAATCAAATTTATCCAATGCAATGGCAATAGTTCATACAGGTATGTAGGCATCTTAGCCAATGTTTCAGTGCAACACATGCGTGGCTACTGTCTGGATGCTTGCTATCTCCATTATAACATACCGTCAAGAGTGTGCACTACTCTAAGCATGTTAGAAGGAGAAGTCATCCAAGATAGGTTCATGGAATGTTCTGCAGCATTGCAAGCTAAATCGTAACAAATACTACATGAGCCTTCTGTACATCAATAAAAGAACTATATCACATGCTCAACAACTTCCTAAATCTAGGAATATATATATATATGCATAACATATATCCAAAAACAACTAGACTAATCTACCAGAGCATATAAAATCAAATACTTATCTTTTAATGTTTTGTGGGTGGGCTTCCATTGTCTCTTATAAGAGTCCATTGATCTTCACTCTCTTGCTAGGAGTCCATCGCCACCTAGATCTTTATATCACCACCTCAACATGCGGATTACTATCATAAGAACTCCGTATGATCCTCATTTTTTGGCTTTTTTTGAGAGGTGTCTTCATCGACATCTGCAGTTGAGGCTTCATGCTTCCTTTTCTTCAAATCACGACACTCTCTGGAAAAGTGTCCATATTTGTTGCATCTATAGCAACGGATATGTGAAAGATCCTTCTTCTTCTTTTGATCTGAAGTAGGACTTGATCTTCCACCCTTGTCTTTCTTGCTATGAAACTTTCTTCCCTTACCCTTTCCTTTATTGACATTAGATGTAAGGGCTTGACTTTCTTCGTGTTGGGTGCCATGTATCCTACCTAATGTTGCAACTCTTATCTCTTCCTGCATGCAGACTACCCATATACGATCAAACTTAGGCAACTTAGGTTTGCCCAACAAGACTCTGAATGAATGATTCCTAAGATGGAGGGAGACCATTAAGAGTGTTCATGACAAGTTATTTATCATTGAGTGGATCTCCAATGGTGCTTAGTTGAATTTTCAACTCTGAGATCCTCATAAAGTAAGAGGAAACTGATTATGATCTTGACATCTTGAGATTTGATAGTTGATTCCTTAGGGCAAGAGCACGGTTGATATTGCTATCTTTGAATAGCTTCCTCAAGCCTCTAAATATCTTCCTAGCAGTCGTCTTCTCAAAGATCTAAGGAACCAAATGGTCCTTCACTGAATCTACCAAGATTCTCCTTGCCCTAGCATCACTCTTTCTCCATTGAGCCTTCTCGACTTCCTCTTCTGGCTTTGGAACATTCTCATTCACGAACTTCAAGAAATCATTTTCTTCTAACATAAGAACCCATGAGCTGAAATTGGAAGTCCCATCAAGCCTATCTTCAACCTTCATGCCAATCATCTTGATTGCAAAACTAGACCAGAAACCCTAGCAAGAGCTAGGTCAAATTTGAAGTATGGTCTTTTGCAAAACTGAATCCATAGATAGATGCGGCCTATTGAGGCGAGTTGGAGCAAGGTAAAATCGATCCAAAACTGTGGACAGAATAGCAAGAATGTGGAAGCCCTAGGTCTTGAGTTTGACCCTCGCAGTATTAAGTGAAAAATTGAAACTTCACCAAACAAAATTTGGCCTCCACAGAAAGATGCACCCTAGGAGGGTGAGTTGCTCTATGCTCCTTTCCAGACGATCCGAGGTTGAAATCACTCCAAACTGTGGAACCCTAGTTTTCATCAATGACTTCTTTTAGCACTGCTCTGATACCATGTTAGAATTTGATAGTTGTAAAACCAAGATCACTAAAAGAATGACAAAGCACAGAAACAAAACCATATGGAGCTCGTTTAACCACAATGATAAGAACAATCAAATCCCAACCATAGACAAAGCTATTTGTCTCCTCCGAGCTCATACCTTCCAATAGAGATCGATGTAAATCCAAATAGTAGTAGCACAAACCCCAAGAAAACAAGAGAGAGACTTCGCCAAAGTGGAGAACCCCATAAAACTTTCCTCCTAGCTGTAGTAGCAAACTTCTTTAGCTAGAGCAAACTTACTTGTTGTTGTGTGTTCAAATGAGGTGAGGCACCCTTCTATTTATATATTATGATGCTGGAAAAATCTAATTTTAGGTTGGGGCCGACTTGACTGCTTAATTGGGGCTGACTTGCTATAATGAAATAATAAATTACATTTTATTATTTCCTTTCTTGGGACGACTTGTGAGGTGATGCCTCATGCAGCTATTACAACAACAAATCCTAGTATGGTAGCTTCATGTTGGTGTTTTTTTACAGTCTGCATTACATTAAGTCCTTCAATCTAGCACAAGACTCTAGAATAATGCAACAAACATTCTATCAAAATCGTATTCTTGTTAAACATATTGTGCCACTGTTGAACACAGCATAAGCCATGTCTGTTCTATCATGCTTAAACACTAAGTAATAAAGCATTGCTTCATTCCATTGATGCTTCTCCAATGAGACATTCAAGTATTTGCCATCCCTTGCAGATTCTCATCCAACAAAATTCTTTTCAACTGCTTATCTGAAATACTCCTTGGAAGGACCTCTCTTTACTATTCCTTTTACTAATCAAAATTGCTTTCCCATCAGCCTGTTGTGGACTAACAACAATTACAGAAAAATCTAAATATTCAAATTAGGCAAGAAATATTCTCACATAGAACAACTCACCAGCTACACAGTTGAAAATACAATAAAGAAACCAGAAAAATTTGTGGAAAAATTTGTATATAAGCATTAAAATATTCTCTATTTTTAGCAGTTCTTTTGGCACTAAGTTTTAGTACTCTCTGTGTGAGAAAATCTATTTGTTAGTCTAGTTTAATTCAGGCTAGTTTCAGAAAAATTACATAATATATTCCATCTTCAATCTTCAAGTTTCACATCATTTTATTCGATAAATATGTTATTATAAAATGTAAGGACAATGAATCTGAGAATCACCTTTCCAAATTCCTTGCTTTTGATGTGTGCATGTATCAGTTAGTATCAGAGCCTTATTTTGGCTTATCTAGGTCTTACTCTTCTTTCACATCTGCCTATGCATCATGGTCAATATCCAGAAGCCAATTTTTCAAGTAGTCTTTTCTCTCTTTTTTCTCTAATGTTAATCCTCTTTTTCTTTATAAAATGTTCTTTCAAGCCAATCTTCCAATATCTATTTTTTTGCCATATAGTCTGTGCTACAGTATTGTACAACTTGTCCACTGTTTTAAGTTTTTTGCAGAAAACTACAACAAGGAATTAAAAAGACAGGAAAAAGAAGAGAGGATGGGGATGGAATTCCTTAGTAGAAGGCCTCATACAAGGAAGAATCCCCACTCTCTAAGAAGAGACAAACCCAGGCCATTATCTTACACAAGAATTGTGTGACAAAACGTTAACAAGCATCGAGATTCTAGAAATAGCTTAAGCATGATGTGATGTAGATGCCATTGCAGCAATCTCACCTTCCTATATATGTCCCTATTAATCAATCGTCTCTTAATTATGCACGGATTTGACACCTAGAAACCTATTTTAAGACCTAGAAAAATTTGACGGATAAACAAAAAACCTGGATTACAGAAGCTCATGCAGATCACCAACCTCCCATGAAGGAAATATGTATGCCATCTTACTGTTATAAGTCAACCGACCATCCAACAGTGGCATGAATTCATAGCGATCTGAATGAGATTTCATTCCTTGCAATTTTCTGACAATTTTTTGAGTGTCAGTTGCAATCAGGAAGATGACTGGGTAAGCAATTCAACAATAAAAGGATGCATTTAACAAGCTTTCTCCTAAATTGTTGGTAGGTCATCTGAATGAGACAATTTAACTTTAATTTATTATCAATTTACTGGAGGGTTATTTACTCATCTTCAGAAGAAAATAGATCTTAATATAGCTCCCTTGTATCAAGCACTCAAGTTCTCCTTGAAGATTGAGGCAAAGTTGCAGCAACAGTCTTCAAATCCAATGCTTACACTTCTAAATCCTGTGCATTCAGTTCCATTTCTCTTACAACTCCAAAAGTTACAGCAACAGTCTTCAAAGAATCCAATGCTTCCACCTCTGAATCCTCTGCTTCCAGCTCCGTTGCTCTCACAACTCCAAAGAATAACCAGAAGAATGGACAAAACAACAAACACTATTAGCCCAAGCCTCATAATAAAGGACTGGAAATATATTGTCGATATCACAGAACTTATGGTCATTCCAAGGAATCACATCTCAAACAAAAGAACAATAAAGAGATGACAATGACCAAAGATCACATTGACCAAAGGGGTTTTATTGTTGTTCTTCCATGTACAGGTCACACAGATTGGAGACGTTGCTGCTGTAACCTGCCATCCACAGAACCGTTTCTTTATGGCTGCTACTCATGCTTTTTGACTGCCCAGAATTGTTTTATGAAGGCTGAAACACACCCAGACTTGCTGATTCAAGGATTTGTATTGCTGATTTCACCCAAATGACCACCCAGATTTGAAGGTTAGGCTTGTTTTCAAGCACAGGAGGTGAAACAGTGTCCTTACTGCTGTTTCATCCCCCAGATTTTTGCCTAGAACTCAGGTTTTAGGGCTGTTGTCATGGAAATAGCCCTTGGATTTAGGCTACAGCCACCAATCATGTTATAAAAAGGCCTTTACAAAACTGGGAGCTCCACAAGTAATAACATGAGCATAAAACAGGCCCTAGAACATGACATTACAGTATTTAAAATGATGCTGCTGCTGCTACACAGACCTAAGATTAGGGCTACTTTGACTGCCCGAACTTCAAAGTCATTTTGTAGGGCTGTCTACTGCTGATATGCCCTCCAAAACTTCCCAGAACTCAAAGGAGATGGATCGTACTGCTGTTTATGTGCCCAGGCTGATTTTAGGGGTGTCATTATTCCCAGAACTTCAAATGATCAATGTTTGCATGCTGATATGTGCCTAGAACCACCTCCAAACTGCCCAGATCTGACATGAGCATAAAACAAGCCCTAGAACATGCCATTACAGTTTTCAAAATGATGCTGCTGCTGCTACACAGGCCTAAGATTAGGGCTACTTTGACTGCCCAAAGTCATTTTATAGGGCTGTCTACTGCTGATATGCCCTCCAAAACTGCCCAGAACTCAAAGGAGATGGATTGTACTGCTGTTTATGTGCCCAGGCTGATTTTAGGGCTGTTATTATGCCCAAAACTTCAAAAGATCAATGTTTGCATGCTGATATGTGCCTAGAACCACCTCCAAACTGCCCAGATCTGAAAAACCACCTCTTTTGCAACTGTTATGAGGCTGGATTGGGCACAGACTTGGTTCATTAGCGCCCTTCTATTGAACCAAGATGCCTAGGATCATGCTAATGTCACCCCCTACAGAATGATAAGAATCACACGTGGAAATCCATACAAAATGGGGGGTAACAGCTAGCATGCACCCTTATGAACATTCCACGTAATATTTCTAGCGCATTTCTGGAGGAAAAGTCCTGAAGAAAAGCCTTTTGAGTGAAGCCTACCCATTCCAGATGTCATTGGAATCTTGAGCTGACTGAAGAAGTATTTCTTTACCTGTGGTGGCGTTTTATGGCCAATTCAGTGCAGAGTATTACCGAATGGGACTACCATGCTTACAGTAATTCTCAATATTTAGATCTATAATGCATCTCCTAGGTGCATTCTATAAGTAAAATTCAACTGATCGATCAGTATTGTGAAGGGGCGGCACACATACAACACAGCCTGCGTGTATATGTGTTATTGAAACAGCCTTCTTATCATGTATCCAGATGGTGGGACACCTTTAATGACCCTCGAGTTGTTGAATTTTAAAGACGCTGTTTTCGCAAATGTAGCATGGAATATGTGAAGCTGTGGACCTTTCAGACTAATCATTATTTAATGTTTAATCCAAGGTTGGGTTGACCATGAAACCTTAGTAGACTCACCAATATCGTGGGCAGACCATTCCTTGGACGAGCTTTCATAACTGGTGATAAGTCGCATATGGAGCCGGTAAATTGTTGTGCATGAGATCACGATTTGACTGACCAGAAACTGCTGGTCATCCTTGTAGTGATTGCCATCACCTTCAAAGAATGCAGCTGCTGTGGCCATGGTAACTAAAGAGATTGACAAAGCAAATGGTCTACGTGGAGAGTCGGAGACGACCCATCTTGCCAATATAATAGACACCAATCGCTGAAATGTCACCACCTTGATCACGTTGGATGAATTCGTTGGTGTCCCTCGTTCTTACAGTTTGATGGATGGGGCCGTTCCCTTTGAATATTCGCTACTTGACCGGTCCCCTCAACCAATTATGCATCCATTGAGTGATGATGTGGAGCTGATGTCCCTTTGGGGAGCTCCACTTTTTAGCCGTTTTGTGGAATTTTTGTTGGAGCAATGCTTGAGAGGTTGAGAATGTTGGAAAATGTTTGGAGCCTTGATTTGGTCTTTAATTTATTCCATACATAATGGAGGCATCTTTTTTGGGCCTTATGTACCTCAAAAAGTGTACTTGTGGCATTAACCATTATTTGGTTAAGGGTTTTAGTGGAGTTATTCATTGTTTATTCCAACCTAGGCTAGATCTACGAAAATAATGATATTTTATTGTAAGATGAAATTTCTCTACAACCTATATAAGTATTGGCCTTCTCATTCATTTGTCATGGTTAGATTAGGAGATCATTTTCCCTTGGGGTCTATTGTTATATCTTTTTATGGAGCATTTGCAGTTCAAGGGTTTTCTTCTCCAAGATGCGGCAGCAAGCTCCCTCCTCCAAGCAACAGTGCACTACCCATTGCAACTCCTCTTCTAGTACTTCATCCAGACAGAGTACTCTTCTAAGCTTCCTCCATTCGGCCTCGGATGGTAGGAGAGATACCCCTAATGCTTCCATTGTTCCAGTGCCCCATGATAGTGACAGTTTCGCCCTTTTTTCATCACAACGCTCGGATCCACTCCTTTTTCTTGGATCAGCTCTCTTCATATCTCTCTTTGTATATTTTCTCCAAGAGGAGCTCTCCATTTATGGAGTTAGAGTAAGGTTTGAATTTTGCTTTTAGCTTTTTATAGAAGCTACTTTTGGGCTCCCACTTTGTGTTGTTATCATGGTACCATACAGTTCCATTGACCAACTTTTGTGGTGATTTGTTGGACATTAATAAAATTATCTTATCTCATCCTATCTTATCTCATCATTTGGTAGCCCGGCTGCAAATGTATATGTGATAACAAGTACGACCGACTCAGCAAAAGTAAAATCTGCTGGTGTTGAAGGAGAAAAACCGCTTGTTTAATGAAACAATTTAATAAAAAAAGTTAAAACGCTACCTCCAATTACTGTTGATGAGCAAGGGCCTCAACTTGAGAGTGATGCCTATCTAGAGAGCTTGTTGACAGAGGACCTTAGTGATGTTGATGACATGGCTTGAAGAAGCCAAATCAATTATCTTGTTCATTGTTTACTGTTTTGAACTTTCTATTTCATGTCTAGAAATGGCATTGGACAAATTTTGAATGTAGTATGACAATGTACTCATGGAGTCATGGACATATAATATTATTAAAATTATATAACTTCCAGTCTTCCACTTGATATCTACTATGATTTATCAAATTTTATGTTTCAAATTTTCAATGTGAATGTTCATTGTTCAATGAATCATTGAATTATGAATCATGATTCATAATTTATAAGAAATATGAAATATGCATGTAACTGTGACATATATATATAGTACCCCCAACATACCCAAGTACCTTGTTACAAAAAGTGGCATCCCCGTCCCTGTTCCCAAGTTTCCTAGCAACTTAGTTGTTTCTTCTTTACTTTGCTTTGATGGTTTCATTATATGTTTGTTGATGTTGAGTTGGAAATGAAAAGGCATCTATGAGAACTTGTGTAACATAACTTGTTGATTGCATTGGTAATGTTCACGTATAACATAACTAGCTGATTTTTCTTTTACATCTTACACTTCTTCAGCAAGTTATGCTTTGACTCCACTTGCTCCAAGGACAGCGCACTAGGTCTTGTAGTCTTATTATTGAACCCCCCCACCTTGCACTGGAGGAGAGTCAATCTAAAGTGAGGAGAATGACCACCGAGGTGGACAATGGGTGGTGTCCTCAGGTTCTTCCAGTGATTGTACTTGAACAATTAGATTTATCTTTTGTGAAGATCTTGAAAGTAATAATAAATAGGATGTGGTCTAGCCTCTGCAACTAAGAATGGAGAGCATATGACAGGTGGCCAAATATCATTGCATGAACTTAATTTGCCAATGTTGGCATAGATGGCTAGGTTCCCACTATCAGTAAATGTACTCGTTGTTAAAGTTTTAGGATTTTTCAAACAAAATTGACTCACTTGTGCAATAATTCAAATCACATACCCAGAAGTAAAAGTACAGTACTGACAAAGATCTACATAATCAAATAATTTTCATCTCTTTCAACTTTAACACTCCCAAAGGTCTCTGTGTTAAAGTTGAAACATAAAATAGCAATAACCAGCAGAACAACAGTAGATTAAACAAGACAAATAACTAGCATCAAGAAAAGATCTAACTGAGAAAAAAAATACGGGTTTATACCTTCCTTATACTAGGATATATTTTTGGATCAGACTTTGTCTCTTAGGAGACAAGTCACTAAAGGAACAATGAACATACCTGAGAGATAGATAGATAGGTAGTTGTACGGTAGAGTTAGACAAGTACAGACCTCAGGGTGCTAAACAAAACAGTCCACAAGTGAGGATAAAACTTCAAACCCTCGTTGCAATAAATGGCAGTCTTTAGGATAGTCATACATCAAACAAATAGCAACACCTTTCAAATGTCCAGAGGCATCCTTAAACCAAACACTGACACCCTAAACTATAGTAGCACTTTCACAAAAGCAAAGACACCTTCAAACTGTNTCTAAATCAGGAGTCATGTCTAAATCAGGAGTCCTTTCAGTCTATTTTTAGTCACTAGCACCATTGGGTCCACTTGGCCTAATTGGGGCACATGTACCAGTTACGAAAGTGTGGGGAACACTAATTGAGGCCAACTGCCATTGATTGCACTTGCATGCATCAGTTTAGGAGCCTCCTAGATCAATACCTACAAATTAGGAGCCACTGGGAGTGTCGATACCAACCTCCATTAGTTGAGTTCAGTTGGTGACTAGTCAAGCTCAATTAGGAGTCATTTACATTCAGTTCTACTCAGTTAGCACTAGGATTGCATGGCTGCATGCAAGTGATGCGCATTTACTCACCTACCTCAGTCAGTTAGACTAGTTAACACTGAATTAGACACTTGAGTTTGGATTTTGAACTCGGATGAACTCCGATAATGATTTAGACAAGGTCAGTTAACCATTCAGTCAAGTAGAGTCCAACCAATTCGAATTTTCTCACATGGATTCAAATTGCATGAGGCTATTTAGCCATTGTACTTCATTGTAATTAATTATCTAATTACTTTTGATTAATGAAAGCATTCACAGTTGCAAGCCATTTTTGCATTGTTTCATTCTTCAATTGCTGAGTAAATTGTATGATCTATCTTGTGAGTTGTGTATTGGTCCACAGATCTATGTGCTCAATCTAACATGGTATCAGAGCCTTGGCAAAACAAGGCACTTCTCCTACTACAGATTCATACTTGGATCAAAAAGAAAATTGAGCAAAATTGCTCCTTCTAGTACTGCACCAGAAGCGGAGAATTTACTACTTAATATCCCAAGTTAAGGAATTGTTGATCAAGCTTGCTTGATCAACTATGCTAGGTGTGAAGGAAATTCCAAAAGTGCAGACTGTCGACCTTATTTTGTCTGTTTGTTTGTGTGATTTACAGGTTTATCAGTCTTCTTCACTACATTCCCTACAAGCAGCTCAATCTCCTTCACTGCATTCACTACAGCAGCTCAATCTCCTTCACTGCATTCTAAATGGCCCCTTCAATGGAGCTTCTCACTCCTTTCAACTACCACCAGTGGAAGGAGGACATGGAGATGCAGCTACGCTCCAAAAGACTCTTCAGACTTACAATGGAGACAGAGGCAGAGCCAATCCATTATGTTGACAAAGAAAAGTACTGGAATAGGTTTGATCACGCATATGGATGCTCGTGCCTCTCAATCTCTCGAGATCTTCTCTTCCACATCAATGGATTGAAGACTCCCAAGCAGGTTTGGGACAAGCTTGCCTCCTTATTTGATAAGCAGGATGACCTAAGGATCTATCAATTAGAGAATGAGCGAATTTCTCTTCATCCAGTCAATTTCAAAACACTAAATGACTTCTTCACAAAATTCGACCATCTAGTGTTCCAGTTGAAGCTGTGCAAGGTTGAGAAGGACGATGATCAACTCATCCTTGCCATTCTCTCAAAACTTGGTGCAGACTACTCAGTCTTTGTATCAATCTTTCATTCAGTGAAGCTTACTACTCCAAATTGGAGGATGCCTACTCTTAACTCCTTCATTGAATCTCTCACCCAGGAGCATGACAAATTGATCCAAATGGGGATCATTTGATCTTCCAAAGATCAAGCACTGGTTGTAGGAGGACCTAAGGTAGCGAATGATAAAGGGAAGCAAAAGGATGAGTCTCCTATGGAGAAAGAGCAGTCAAATGAGCCTTCAAGTTCGAAGAGAAGCAAGAAGAATGGCAAAGGAAAGACCCTTTGTTCTTACTATGGAAGGGGCTTTCATCTAGAAAGCACATGTATGAGAAGAACAATTGATGAGATGGCTCTTCTTCTGAAGAAACATAACATTACTGTACCTGCTAGCGCAAGGAAGGCTGACCATAGAGAAGAAACTAAAGAACATGAAGAGACATGCCATGCACTGAAGGCTAGCTGCTCAACAGCACATGCCTTCCTCCTTGATTCTGGAGCTTCCAATCATATGGTTGCATCTAAAGAATCATTCTCTTCCTTGCAGTCTTTTGATGGTCCTAGTATTCAGATGGGCAATAACAGTAAAATTCAAGCCAAAGGGAAGGGTTCTATCAAGGTTGAACATGGAAAGTTCAAAGATGTGCTTTATGCGCCCTCCTTAGCTGCAAATCTAATAGTTGTATACCAGATGACTCATACTGGCTCTCCATAGCGAGTGATATTTGGTCTTGACTCAGTGGAGATCACAGATATCTCTACTAGGAACATCATAGAGAAGGGTGCTGCAAATCATGCCTCCAAGGCATAAGAGTTCTCACACTTCATGCCATTTTCAGAACCAGTGCACTCTCAGTAGCCACTTGCAAGGGAAGGTAAAAACATTCCATATACTTCTTTTGTAGTTTCCACTAGTATTACAGATCCAGCAGTATCAGTTTATGAGATTGAGATTCAAGGTGATTCAGATCCAGATCCAGTCCCTACTTCCAAACTTGAAGCTAGGAAGATGACTGGAAATCCATATGACACTCAAAAGACTAAGAACCTTGCGTTATGTCATGCAATCTTACCTCCTTCTAAGAGATGCAACAAACTCCCTGTAAGATGCTACATGGCAAGGGCTCAGTCACACTGCATTCAGAAGAATAGAGTGGATCATACACCTCTTCATCCAGCAAGAGACAAAGGTTACATTCCACCTTCCTTCCATCATCATTTTGGGAGAAGATGGAGAAGTCTACATGCCAGGCCCCAGGATACCTGTGCACAGAACATCATGCATGCTGCTTCGCTACATCATAGAGATTGCAACAACATATTTTCAAGTTTTTCAAACATGAATCCTGATTCTATCTACTTAGTTAGAGGGGGGGCTTTTTGCCCATGTGGTTTTTTCCCCAGCTCCTTCTATTGAGCAGTTACTTTACTTGTTGTAATGGGTGACCTGTGGTCTTAGTTACCAGGGCCCACAAATTGTCCAAGTTAGCATTCAAGGGGGTGTTAGGATTATAATCCTCCCTTGTCCAATTTGGTCATTTATGTCTAAATCAAGAGTCATGTCTAAATCGAGAGTCCTTTTAGTCTATTTTTAGTCACTAGCACCATTGGGTCCACTTGGCCTAATTGCAGCACATGCACCAGTTACTAAAGTGTGGGGAACACTAATTGAGGCCAACTGCCACTGACTGCACTTGCATGCATCAGTTTAGGAGCCTCCTAGATCAATCCCTACAAATTAGGAGCCACTGAGAGTGTCGATACCAACCTCCATTAGTTGAGTTCAGTTGGTGACTAGTCAAGCTTAGTTAGGAGTTAGTTACATTCAGTTCTACTCAGTTAGCGCTAGGATTGCATGGTTGCATGCAAGTGAGGCGCATTTACTCACCTACGTCAGTTAGTTAGACTAGTTAACACTGAATTAGACATTTGAGTTTGGATTTTGAACTCCGATGAACTCCGATAATGATTTAGACAAGGTCAGTTAACCATTCAATCAAGTAGAGTCTAGCCAATTCGAATTTCCTCACATGGATTCGAATTGCATGAGGCTATTTAGCCATTGTACTTCATTGTAATTAATTATCTAATTACTTTTGATTGATGAAAGCATTCACAGTTGCAAGCCATTTTTGCACTGTTTCATTCTTCAATTGCTGAGTAAATTGTATGATCTATCTTGTGAGTTGTGTATTGGTCCACAAATCTATGTGCTCAATTTAATACAAACAAAGTAGTAGCAACCTCAAAGAAGCAGAGAGAGGCAAGATCACCCTCTAAACAAGCTTAGAAGGTCACGATAGGTACCAACAGAGACACACCTCACTGTTTAGACCTCACAACACTAGTAGGTGGATACCAGCAGGTATACAAACCATTGAACAGACCTCAAAAAAATCACAGCAGCCCTAGGCAATGGTCACGGATCAATACTAGCAGATTCACAAAGGTCACATCCCAACCTAAGTAGGGTCACAAAGGTCATAGTCCAATGCTAGCAGCCTAGCAGGTCAACAATGGTCACGGCTTAGTCTAGGCCATGCTCAAACAGCCACATCCCAGCCCTGGGAAAGCTCAAACAGTCACAGCCTAGAAACAGTAGCTTATTAGCAGTCTGCAAAGGTCACGGTTCAGCCCTAAGGGGCTTCAACAGCTCACGGCCCATTCTTGAGGGGCTTCAACATCTCACAGTCCAACCCTAAGGGGATCAACAAGGTCACAACCCAGCTCAAGAAGAAACAACAAGATCACTGCCCAATCCAAGCAGCTCACAGAGATCACGGCTCTGACCTAGCTGAGGTCACGAATCAGTCTAGGCAGCCCTAGTACGCTGAAGACAAGCACAGGTGCCTCTAGGAGCACTCAAAGCACCCCAACCAACCTCGGCAAGGTGACGACTCACTCATAAACAAAAACAACAATTAGGACAAGAAAGCGGCATCCCTAGCAAGCTGAGGGAGAGGTGGCAGCAGCTCAAAACCAGCAGCAAAACCCTAGACGTCAAGCCAAAGAGCAACAACAAACCCTAGAACAGTTCCTTGAATCAGATCTCCAATCTTCTCTTGTCAAGACACACTCCAAATGAAGTTTATGACTTAAATTTATAACCTTGAAAGGTCTTCTTTATAACCCTAGCGTTTAGGAGTGTTACAAAAATAAAACATAAAATAATATTATGTTTATTTAGGATAGGGTACAAAAGGTCAAGATGTTATACAAGATAAAAAACAATAAAGTTAAGTCATCATAGCAAAAGGGTGAAGGTACCACAATCAAGATGGGTGCTAGGACCAATATGTTAAACACACTAGCTCACCGAGAGCGGGGGGGGCGGGGGGGGGGTGAATTGGTGAGCTTGGACATACTTCAATTTTCACTTCTTCAAGCTCTATAACTAAAGTCATCATTTCACATTCAACTCAACATCATATTCATCAATGGACTACGCATCAATAATCAATTCATTCATCAAATAAAAAACATCATATCTTTATATGAATTGTGGCCTGCTATCAAACCAAGGTCTGCTCACCATAAACATTCTCTGTTGTAGCTGCCTGAGTTAATTGCTGAGGTATACTTGAGTGCTTCCAGATGTCTTGGAATATACCAAGAAATTAAGATAATCAAAAGAGGTTCATTATCTTCGCAAGGAGTTGTTACAGTCCACAGAAGACTTAAGCATTTGATGTTGATTATGCCAGGCTATAGCCCAAAATCTAACCCAAAAAACATAGCTTGAACATATACAAAACATATGCTGCTGAATTGATGCCCTAGACAGAGATATACTGCTCCTGTCTTACCCACGAATTTGCCTCAGCCTGGATTCACGAAATTTCAGAGAAGAACATCAACAAAAATGCCTTTAATGCTGCTCATTAACAGTCCTGAAATCAGAGAGAAAAAGGCTTTACTTCTGCTGCAAAAATCAGAGATAAAAGCTGCTATTCCACCCACAATTCCTCAGACTGCTGGTGTAAAAACTTCAGACCTATCTTTACTGTTGCTGCTGCCCCAAAGAACTGATTAAGCCCAAAAACAAAATTAGTATGCTGTTGTTGTAGATACACTTCTTTGCTAAGCTACTGCAAGTACTTTCATTGCTGCAAACACTGCGGCTGCCTCAGAGCACTCATGAAAATCTCAGAGCTAGAACCACCGAAAACAACACATTAAAATGAAGTCGTTTGCTTGGTTATTTATACTCATTTTTCATGATATTTTTTCTGAGCCGACTTGTCTTATATTTAACAAAAAAATAATTTCGTTTCTCCTTTTTATCATATTAAATAAATCAACAATGATTTGTTTTATTGGTGGCCATTACATAACCTTTTTTCCACATTATTAGGTTTCTTTCTCATGCCATGTCATGGCCTTTAACTGCCTTCTATTATGCCCGCAAAGGTTATCAAGCAATGCCCCCATTGTTGATCAAGCTTATGGGGCTCCATCTTTTTCATAGATCACCAACCAACATATACACTTCAAAGGACATCATCAAATCACAAATGACCACTGAATGGGTCATTTGTCCTTCTTGCCAAGCTCTCATGTCTTTCTTGCCATGTTTGTCTCCATGTCCCTGTTCTTTGTCATCTCATGTCATCAATCATTGCTTGCCATGCTTGCCATCATCAATTTGACCTTTGTCATTAATGTTGTCATCAATGACAACCATATTCATCAGTCTCCCCCTTTGTCATTGATGGCAACCAATCTTTCTCTCCCCCTTTGACATTAATGACAAAGGGCCAATTAGGCATTTAAGGCTTCACAATACCCAAAAAAAATTTAGCTTTGAATGCATCATTTTAACTTCTGATCTGAGCTTTGGATCATCTTCAAATTCCACATAAGTGCTCCCCCTTTCAAATAGGCTGCTTGAACTGCTGAGATTCTGCTCTCATCATTTGTCATCTTCATATTTGCTCCCCCTATCAACATGCCTCTTCAAACTTCAACAAGATTCTGTCTAGTAAAATCATAAAAGGTTAGCATGCATCAACATCTTAGTCAAACTTCTTGTCAAAAAAACAGGCCGGAAGATATTCTCTTCAACATTCTCCTGTATATTGCTTCATTGAAGCTTCATTTTGCCAAGAGCAACAAGCCCGAGCTTGTCCACTTTAACCTTACCAAAACTGATCTGACCTTCTCCGATTTTGTTATAGCAGGTAAGTAGTATTCCAACTTTGTCTTTGTCAAAATAAAATCTGCTCCAATTAGCCCTTTAGTGACCTCTTAAAAAAAAAACTAGTTACTCCTCCAACATAATTCAAACTGTCACAAAAGTTTGAATTCTGCCTTATGTACAAATAATTCCTCTTTACTTCTATCTCACCAAAAATTTATACTTTTGCTCAGCTGTTCAATCTCAGATTTAAGTCAGCTCTTTTATCAGCCATATTCGTACTCAAACTCAGACTTCTTATTACTTGAATTCAGGCATCTATGGGCATTTGGTGTCTTCAAGTCTGAACTAATGTATATATCACGAGTCACTTGGATGAACTGTGCCATCTTGTCTCACCACTAAACTGCATCCACCTCAATTTTCTTTAATGTGAGGACAATACTTCTCCTTGAGCTTCAACTCAGAACTCTCTACATTCATATTTCAAGAGTCCTCAATTTTGCCTCATACACAGTCAACTCTAATTTACCCTTGCTGCACTTCTTTCATATTTAAATCTTTTGCCATGATCTGTCCTTTATCTTCCTCTCCACGAGCTTCATTTACCATTCCATGCAATTTCAGAGAGAAGAAAAAAAACTGTGGCTACTAATGCTTGATTTGCCTGTTCATTTGCTGCCTCAAATCCTTTGAAATTTGAGCTTGATCTATACTTCAAGGACAGCTGTCCTAACTGAAATATTCATCCATATACTTCTGGATTTAGAGCTTTGAGAGAATTTTGTACTTGCAGCTGCACTAAATGGAGCTTGAAGCCAGGGATCTTCTCTTGAAATAAGTTAGATCAGAATTTGAACTTAGCTTAAACCTTAAGGCCTCAGACTTTGGATTCTTCCACAATGATCAATGCTTAAATGAACTCCAAAATTATCTTATACCTTCGGATCAGCCCATTTGTGCTTGATCATGTCGATGTAAACCAAAATTTAGCCAAACAAGGTGCAGAATACTTAACAGGATGTCTTCTATGTACACAGCACCTTATCCTTCGTTGTCTCAGTCCATCAACTACGAATCTTCTATTCTTCATACATAATACTTTGGATCCCTTTAATTGTGTTGAACCGAGATTAGCAATTCCACTGTAGCAACATGGGCTCAGTGACTTGTCTGCCTAAGAGAGTTACATTAACTTCTTTATGCAGAACCTTGACATCTCTTCAAACATCATCATGTCACTTCACTTCATTTGCTTCAACAGATGGTACGGATAGATTTCATTACTCTTGCTGTCCCTATCATCTTGCCAATGTAGCCACGATCCTAGGACCTGTCTTTGGAGTGATCATCATATACCTTTGAGTCCATCCTCCACAATGAACTCATGGTGTACTCAAAGTCTTTGGAAGCCACCTTCATCTTATGTGCATTGGTCTTCAACTTCATTTAGATCCAGCCAAATATTTTTTCTTACCCATACCTTAGAGTGTCCTTGGCTTAGATTGTTTGTCTTCTGATCTTCAATTTTTCTTTCGTTATTCTTCTTCCATGATTCATTAGCTCTCCTTGTTGATGTACATGTTGGCCTCCTCCTAGGTTGACTCCTTTGACTTGGGCATTCTTGAGCCTTGTGACCAAAACCACTACATGAGTAGCACCTCATTGTATGACAGTTAGCCGCAATATGACCATGACAATTACATGTCCAACACCTAACTTTGTCATTAGGGCTTCCAGCACTTCTTCTTCCATAGGATCTACAGTCCATAGCCTTATGACCAAAATTAGAGCAAGAAAAACAATAGCCATTAAATCTATTTTCATACCTTTATGTTTGGGTCCATCTTGGAGTTGTCCTTCTTTCAAATGAATGGCTTTGATGAGTGGGAGTAGCTTCGTGAGGTACTTTTGAATTTTCAACTTCTTTGTTGGCATGTGCAGGTGGATCAGATTCATCCTTGGTCATTAATGGCCCAGCTTCTGGAGTTCTGGGGGACCACAAGACTTCTTTCAATTTGTCTTCTTCCTTCTTGAACCCAAGGCCAGACTTGTCAGAGGAAAGCCTTTGACGCTTCAGAATTTCATCCAAGATAACTGAACTTTCATTGAACCTCACATGATCTTTTGACTTCTCAATCTTCTTTCTAAGACTAACAACTTCCATTTCAAGTCTATGATTTTCTCTTTCTTTTTCTTCCAGCTGAAACTTCATAACATCTTCTGTTCTCTTCAAGATCTTTAGGATCTACACCAATCTCTTCTTGCTTTGTTGCTAATCCAATCTTCAATTTCTTGATTTCATCATTTTGATCTTGCAGCTTAACTTGCAAGTCTTTGTTCTTGAGTTTTAAGTTCATTAGCAAAGCTTTTGTCTCCTCTTTGTATTTTTCAAATGACCTTAACATTTTATTCTTGAGTCTTGGATTGGATCTAAGATCTATGTCTGTCAAAGTGCTTATAAGTGCATTATTTGCTATCAACAAAACTTCTTCCTCATCTTCTGTAAGAACAACTTCATCATCATTACCTTCAGAGTTATCATCCATTGAAGAGTACTTACCTTCACTTGTGTCTAAAGCTTGTACCTACTTTTCTTCTTGCTTTTCATCCTTGACTTCTACTTCATTTTCTTTGTCTTGACTCTTCTTTAGGTAATCTTCTTCCAGCTTGAACCAGAGGTCCTTGGCAGAGGTGTAATCTTTTACACTTTCTTGAATAGAGCTTGATAGACCATCCATCAAAAATTTCAAGGCAATGTTGTTGTATGTCTCGACAACTGTCTTTGTCTTTTTGTTGGGCTGGTTAGGTGGGTTAACCACTATTTCCCAAACACCGAATTTTTCCAAGTAGTCTTTCATTTTACTTCTCCAACCAAAGTAATCTAACTTCTCCAAAACTGGAACTTCATGGTTAATGAGCTTTGTTGATCCTTCCATGATTGTGTCACCAAATCCCTTCAAGCTTGTTAGACTTATGTTGAAGGCTTGGCTCTGATACCAATTGTTAAACACACTAGCTCACCGAGAGGGGGGGGTGAATTGGTGAGCTTGGACTTACTTCAATTTTCACTTCTTCAAGCTCTATAACTTAAGTCATCATTTCACATTCAAATCAACATCATATTCATCAATGGACTATGCATCAATAATCAATTCATTCATCAAATAAAAAACATCATATCTTTATATAAATTGTGGCCTGCTATCAAACCAAGGTCTGCTCACCATAAGCATTCTCTGCTGTAGCTGCCTGAGTTAATTGCTGAGGTATACCTGACTGCTTCCAGATGTCTTGGAATAGCAAGAGATTAAGATAATCAAAATAACTTCATTATCTTCGCTAGGAGCTGTTACAGTCCACAGAAGACTTAAGCATTTGATGTTGATTATGCCAGGCTATAACCCGAAATCTAACCCCAAAAACATAGCTTGAACATATACAAAACATATGCTGCTGAATTGATGCCCTAGACAGAGATATACTGCTCCTGTCTTACCCACGAATTTGCCTCAGTCTGGATTCACGAAATTTCAGAGAAGAACATCAACAAAAATGCCTTTGACGCTGCTCATTAACAGTCCCGAAATCAGAGAGAAAAAGGCTTTACTTCTGCAGCAAAAATCAGAGATAAAAGTTGTTGTTCCACCCACAATTCCCCAGTCTGCTGCCCACGAAATTCTACAGTCTGCTGCACACGAAACTCCTCAGAATGCTGCCCACGAAATTCCTCAGACTGCTGGTGTAAAAACTTCAGACCTATCTTTACTGTTGCTGCTGCCCCAAAGAACTGATTAAGCCCAAAAACAAGATTAGTATGCTGCTGCTGTAGATACACTTCTTTGCTGAGCTACTGCGAGTATTTTCATTGCTGCAAACACTACGGCTGCCTCAGAGCACTCACGAAAATCTCAGAGCTAGAACCACCGAAAATAACACATTAAAATGAAGTCGTTTGCTTGGTTATTTATACTCATTTTTCATGATATGTTTTCTGAGCCGACTTGTCTTATTTTTAACAAAAAAATAATTTATCATTTTTTTGTGGACCCGACCTATCAACTTCATTTGGAGCCGACTTTACAACATCTAGTTTCTCCTTTTTATCATATCAAATAAATCAACAATGATTTGTTTTATTGGTGGCCATTACATAACCTTTTTTCCACATTATTAGGTTTCTTTCTCATGCCATGTCATCATGGCCTTTAACTGCCTTCTATTATGCTCGCAAAGGTTATCAAGGAATGCCCCCATTGTTGATCAAGCTTATGGGGCTCCATCTTTTTCATAGATCACCAACCAGCATATACACTTCAAAGGACATCATCAAATCACAAATGACCACTGAATGGGTCATTTGTCCTTCTTGCCAAGCTCTCATGTCTTTCTTGCCATGTTTGTCTCCATGTCCTTGTTCTTTGTCATCTCATGTCATCAATCATTGCTTGCCATGGTTGCCATCATCAATTTGACCTTTTTCATTAATGTTGTCATCAATGACAACCATATTCATCACAATAAGGGAAACACAAGACCACAAGTCAACAAGAGGGGTTACAACAAAGTGGGAAGACAATCCCTTCACCCACAAAGACCGAGGTGTACCAACAAGGTGGGGAAACAACCCTTTCTACAAGACCAAGGTGCCAACTTTTATTTTCTCTCTCAAGGTATATAGTCCATAAGTGTTCCGTACAATAACTGGGAGTTTTCATCATCACCATATAAGGAAGATCCAAACTGGATGATGTGATCCTCTGGTCCTTTACACTGCTCCTAAAAGGTGAAGTGCTACTGACATCATCAAGGGGTGGCCAATCCCTTGAGAAACAACCTAGGAATAACCATTTAGGAGAAGACATCACACATCATCTTGGTCAACTGACTAAGATCCACATGGTTAACTGACCAGGAATGTACCTACAGGAACTGCTTGATCCTCGACCAAGAATCTTCCTGGTCTGAGACCGCAAAGTCTCTGTCTCATCCTACAGGATCTGCTTGTTCCTCGTGACCAAGAAACTATCTAGTCCCAGACCAGAATACCTTAAAGACATATAGGGGCCCTAGCCACATGCTAGGGACTTTGCCATGGCATCAACCTGCTTGGTCCCAAACCAAGAACCCCAGGAAATTGTCAAGGGCCCTAGGGTACCTTCTAGCGACTTACTTTGCCTGGTTATCTGACCAGGAGCCCTAGTTAATTGACTAGGGTACCATCCCAGGAGACTGTTGGGGACCCTAGGGTACCTTCTAGGAACTTACTCTGCCTAGTTATATGACCAGGAACCCTAGTTAACTGACTAGGGTACCATCCTCCCTGAGAATGGGTCTTGCAGCTGCATTGTCTTTAACACTCACTAGGAAAGGCTGACTACCAAAGGCACTCTCAAAATGGTTTAAGGTGTGTGTGCAGGTCTTTCAGCCTGAAATTTTCCACTAGCACCCAAGAAAGTCCGAAACTTGTTTGAATGATATCTTGACACTTGAAATTTCTCTCAATATGCTTCTGGTTGTTCATTATTGCCAGAATAAACATGGTGGGTAAAATTTAAGCAGTGATTTGTTCATCTCGAATAGAGGGTAAAAATAAGTATCCACTAGCTTTGCAAATTATTTACAAAATAAAGACTCAGATCCATGTGGATCAACACCTGTCAAAGGTATTACAACACAAAGCAAAATTTAAATATCCACTAAGCATTCTGTCACTAATAGCTACACTGAAACTGCAAGAGGTGTTCCATTGTGCACTGTGCTTTGCACAGTTTCTACCCAACAGCTATTTCATTTTTCTTAATCAGGACATAAACAAATGATAAAATAAAATTGGCAAGCAGAAACAATTCCAAGCCTTCACATGCTGCCTTACCTTGGTGTATCTACAGAAAAAATAATTATCATTTCTCATATTAGACCATAAATATATTGGATGTTCTTTCAACATTAGTTGTTCAAACGCTTTAGTTTATTTAGTCTCAAGCAAAATTATTTGCATACCAGTGGTGTACGTTGTGAATCAGCAAGGCCCAGCTCAGCTCGTATCTGGTCTATTTTTGCTCGTCTTTCCTTTCGGCGAAGCTTTCTACCTTCTCCTCTTAGGATAGCAGCAGCATCTTCTACTCCCAAAGTGCCCTTCTCAGATTCTTTCTTCTCTTCCTGCACAGAACCACAATGCTTTGATTACTATTCCAATCGTGATTGTAAGGATCATGCCCTAGATACCATAAACTTAAAATCGTAAAATTATTATCCACTACATACTGAGAATGAGAACAATCAACTGTCTATACTCGCCAAGTACCAGATATGACAGAGTGCTAATAACCTTGAAATTGATTACATTAATGGTTACAAAATGGGGCTAAAATCCTGCTGATGAAGTACTCTTCTCAGTGAAGTTAGGATTGACCATAAATTAAAGAGGATTCTCAAGATAAGTAGGAGTTTGATGCATACAGGCAGTTGTGATGTCTTTTGGGTTCTACCTACCTGGTTGGCAGCTGTATCCATCATTTATTTTACACCAACAGTTAAGTTCAACTTTCCATTCAAGCTTAGAACAGATGTTTGCTTTGAATCTATATTATACCTCCCAAGCATTGTCCAAGCTAGTAGTTAGTAATTATGAGCTATGATTCACAATCATGAATGGAAAATTTTCAAAACTGAGCTGATGATGGTAATATCTGGTATTTTTAGAACATGATATTTGCAGACATCTAATGTGTGACTTAATTTATGATCCTTACCTCCTGAAAATAATATTTGTATTATAAAAGCTGATCAGACATATAGTAAGCCGTTTTTTGTCAGTGTGCACTCTATTCAGGAAAAGAATTGAGAAACAAAGCAGAGAGAAAACAAGAATATCATTCTATAGGGGGGGCAATGATTGTGACTTGTATACACTAGCTTAAACAAATACAAGGGGACAATTTCAGGAATTAGCATGCATGTACAAAAATATATTATAATTGAGCGATCCACAAAAAACAAAAAAAAACATCTATACCTCACTTCCATCCTCCTCTTCCTCCTCTGTGTCACTTTCTCTGACATCTCCATCTTCATTACTTTCATCATCTTCACCATCACTAGCTTCTACCCACTCTGTTTTTGAAGCCTGTTACAAAAGGAGAAAAAATAACACTATCGTCTCAGAAGATAGAAACAAAAATTACACTGCATCTGATGCTTTTGCACGTAATTATTCTTTTTCCAAGGACCCTGCAGTTTTGAGTTCATCAAAACAAGCACAAAAGGAGATGTTACATACCAATAAGATCAATATAATCATCAAAATGTTGACAATCTAGTATAAATGATAGCCAGGTCAGACATACAAACCATATCCTTGTTCTACTGACCTCCAAGATGCATTTCCATTCATCAAGTTTGTTAAGATCAAGAGAGTAAAGATCATCCAAGGTTACTTCCTGATCACCAACTTCCATCATGCCACCATATAGATAGAGTGTATCTTTCCCAACAACCATGCAAGCATTGATTCGTCCACATGGCTTTACCACCTGCAAAATCAAAAGTCTTGTGAATGTGAATATGCTTTTAACAATATAAACAACAGAAGAAAACGTTCACCTTGGTATTACCTCAGTTTCAACTAATAACATTGCTTCAGCATTTGTATTCTGGTTATCCCATTTTTCATCAGAACTGTACTGTGTGATGTCAGAATGATCACCGAGAGAAAGCTTGGCAGTCACTTTATTAACCAATTGCTGACAGTCATCTTCATCCACCTCTGCCATTTCAAGGCTACTATTATGGCACACATCTTCATGGTCAAAAGCTCCAAAAACCTGTGTTTCTTTAAACTCACATGGAGCATCCCCATCATCTTTCCTTTTTGTCGACGGTACTCCAGACTGTAGGCCAGTCTTTGCCTGACCCCGTGTCTATTTTGAAACAAGAATATTTAGTGACAATGCCAGAATAAATCACTGTTAGATTTTTAAGATAGCAGTATAACTTTAACTTATTTGCAGCAGAAACAAAATAGGATCACTGAAAGAATAACCATGCACAGAAACATAAAGAGACAAATATTTATCCTAGCAAACCACAAGGCAGGAAACCCAGCAGCCTTTTCTTATTCAGAGATTTCAGTCCAAGATACAAGTACAACCAGATATAAGAGGGATCCAGTACAAGAGATCACATAGAAGAATAAACCCCAAAATAGAAACCCTAGAAATAGTTTTCTCCTTCACTTTAGCAAACTTCTCCTTGAGCTTGAGCAAACTTGCCTGGTGTGTGTGTCCAAATGAGTGAGACATCAATCTTATTTATACTTGACTTCATGTTTGATCTTTCACTTGAGTTGGGGCCGACTTGTACACTTGTTAGGGCTGACTTGTCTATTGTGCATAATTAATGTCATTGACCTTTATTTTTTTGTGGGCCGACTTAGCTAGTGAGGATACCTCACGTAGCTACAAACATAAACAATCACCAACAAAGATAAACATAATCCCAGAGCAAATTTGTTGTACTGATTTACCCATGCATAATGCCAAATTCCAACTTGAGAAAAAAAAATGGGTTATTGTTGTTAAACTAAAATGTGGAGAATATGCAGAGACCAAAGAGACGGAAAATGAGATATTGTATTATATCATCATGCTTAAAAATGGCATTCAAGGGTGTTATCAAGCAAGTTAGGCCATTATTGTTCAAAACCATTGACCTAATCTCTTAATAGTAACAGTAACTTAGATGTCATATCTTATAACTAATTTCTCACTTTGTTACATCACATTATATCATTACTCTTAGATACATTAAATTTATTATTGTTGTCAGATAAAATAAACATTACAATGTTTAACACCCCCTCTTAATGTTTAATTCATTTTCCACTACTCCTAACAGTAAGAATTTTTCAAACACACCCTTGTTGAGTACCTTAGTAAAGATGTCTACTACTTGATCATAGAAGCTTCAAGAAATCAATTCCATCTCTTTGTTATGCATTTGTTCTCTTACGTAATGATGACAAATTTCTGCATGTTTTGTTTTTGAATGGTAGATTGGATTCTTTGTCATCTTGATTGCACTTTGATTATCAGTGTAAACTTCTTGGCTGCATTTTTTATAGCTTCAAATCAATAAAATCCTACCTACCCATACTGCCTCACATGTTGCTTTGTATCCTGCTTCTATTGTTAAAAGATCCACTGCAGGTTGATTTTTACTTGCCCATGATATCACTTCACTACCAATAGTAAAGCCTATTGTATATTTTCTCTCACCAATATCACCTTACCCATTCTGCATCTGAAAAACCATTCAACATGAAACTATCATTCTTCTCAAATACAATACTAAACTGTTGAGTACCTTGATATGCCTACGCACAATTTTAGTTATGCTCCAATCTGTCCCCCAGGAAAATTTAAAAACCTTGACAACATACCAACTGCAAAACTATTCATGGTTTGTTTGTTGTAAGATATACTGATCCTCCAACATGTTGACGATATAACAATTCATTAACCGCCTATGATTTAACCACAATGTTGTTTTGCAAGGATTGCAATCTTCCATCCTGAACTTGTTTAACAATTCGGAAGAACTGTAAGAATGAAAATTTTGTTTTGTTGTCGCCAAACTCAGGATCAGAATTACTTCTCTTGAAACCACTTAATCTAAAAAAATTGATCAATCTTCTTATACCAAGTTGAAGGGGCTTGCTTTTAATCCATACAAGGCCTTTAACAACTTGCATACCAAAGTTCTTCTCTTATTGCCAAGAAACTTGGGTACGGGGACGGGGATGCCACGTTTTGAAATTTAAATCATTTTCACTGTATATATATATATATTCATGTGCATCCATAAGAATCCAAACCATTATACACAAATATGCAAAGTTTCTCATGTATATAGCAAGGGAGCTTACAACTAAAGAAACATCTAATGCAATCCATATCTGACCCAAAACTCATAAATAAAGAGGTTAAATGGCCTACATAGTCCCCAAAGCTTCATGCTACAACAAATAATTACATATCAAAATCCTTGCCTATATTGGGATCTCGTTCATCAATAGCACCCCCGAAAATATAAATGACTTGAATATGCTATAATTGATGTTGTCATGTGTCCTCTTCCACTTGGATACTTGATCTCCAATCTTTTATTAAGATCCCCGACACTTGCTTTGGAAACAAGCTATAACTATCCTTTATTTTGTAATATACCAAACTGATAAAATTTGCTATTGTGTTGGATTTGTTGTGATAATGGTTGTTTATTTAGGAGTTTGACATACACAGCTTATAGCTAACTAGTTTGCTTGAATAACAATAATGTCGCTGGCCCCGAGACACAAGATAATCCAATCTACAAAGTAAACAAACTCAAACGCAATGCATGGATATACCGAATAGATGTAATTGAGTAGGGTGTTATTATAGAGAAGACATGCATGCCATGCACTAGATCTGGTTCAGAAGGTAGTAGCAGCTACAATACAATTTGCCAATGCAAAGCCTCATGCCCTCATCTAGTCTCAGATCCACAATAATTCCTTTAGAAAGATTAGCACGAGTCTCAACAAGCAGCAATCAGACTAAAAATGATTCACCCAGTGAGAGCAATGAGGAATATGGCCAACAGAATGACAAAACAATATGCCTCCAGTCATATAGAGAAGAAGAACGTGCCCTCAGTGATTTGTAGGAAGAACGCAAAACGCCCTCAATGATGTAACAAGGAAATATGCCCTCTGCGGAATCAATCTTTAAAGCTCTTAGTGAAATAGAGATAGGAAAAGCCTTCAGTGATAACCAACAATGCGCCCTCTGAGATGATCCAATAATGCGCCTTTAGAATGATCAAATGAATGTGCCCCTCGTGAATCTAATATGCAGTTGTAGATGCCTCCAGTCAAGCCAAAAAACATAGTACGGATGATTGTATAAATTGCAATAAATTTGCAGTCAAACTCATTGATTTGTGTCAAAAATCCTCCTCGAACTTCGTGAAATTCCTTGATTTCAGTGTTATTGTTTCTCCTCGACTTTTGTTCCATAATCACTCTAGAAAACTGTGCCACATTTTTCAATTGTACAACCTTGGTATTCATGCCAGTGCTTAGCTCTTGCGAATGCGTGATAATGGTAGTCTCTCTCTCTCTCATAACTCGTCCTCTTCTTCTTAGTGAGTTCGAATTCTCTCCAACTCTCTTGGTGAGTGAAAAATGAAGAATGAAGTACCTTTTTATTATTTTTCCATTGCCTTTTCATTTTCTCTCCTAGGGTAGTTGAACAGTCACTAGATCAAGGGCCCACATTTAGTCTAGTGTTCTCACATCAATGGATGAGAAAAATAACTTTTTCTCCATGAAATAATTTCCTTTCAACTTCCACTTAAATTTATTGAAAAGTCACTTTATGACTCTAAAGTGAATTAATTTTTCATCTCAAGTAATTAATACAAGAATCATGTCACTTTTCCCCTTTTAGTGACTTAGCCATAAAGTCACTAGGGGAACACTTCCTTGGTATAAAATTCAACACTCCCTCTCACCAAGTAAAGTGTTCTCTCTCACTCCCAACTTATCCCTAAAGAAGATAAACTGGATTCTTGACCAAGGCTGGTAATCTACTCATGTGCTTCTCACACAATATAAGAAATTCCCACCCTTTCTAAACTCCTCTCTAGAAAGGTCAAATCTAATGTCCCTCCATGTTAGGCATCATCACATGAAGGTCATCCTAAGCTACAACGCTCGGCACTTTTGCTTCACGCGGGAAGTCCTTTTGGCATGTCCTCCACCAGAATCACACTCCAGTCTCACACTGTCTGCGGAAGAATCTCCCTCTGTCTTTGGAAGTCGTCCTCTACATCCTACACTCTGCACTGGTGCCACATGTCGAGAAATCTCATCTCACTCATACCAGTTGACCCTCTTGCCAACACTGGAAGATGTAGCCTCTCACTCACTTCCCTGAATCGAAGACTAAATACTCGGTGCCACTTCAATATTCGGAGCATCTCGCTCTTCCCTATGAATTGGGGATTGACTGCTCGACACCACATCAATCCTGGGAGTTTCTTGTACTCCATCTATCTTAAACTCAAAAATTGTTATCCACCTAGATCCTCTTGATGTAGGTTGTCAACGCACTATATACTCACCATCTCTTCGACGACCAGTCAACACAAGATCAACCGAATACACTCCCACTACATAGGCCAAAATGTGTCCTTCTTGAACAACACTACATACCCTGCACCTTCCAAGGCTGGAATAGAGAATCTGCTATTTCTCAACCCTGGAACATAGAGCATCCTTGATACCTCTAGAAGCTCAGAGCACCCTTGATACCTCTAGAAGCTCTCCAAACTCTATTGGAACCGTACTCATCCCACCCCTCTGACTCCATACACTATGCCCTCTCCATCCTGTACGGGCTGCTTTGGAATTGTCTCTAAAGGGAGGAATGCATCCCGCATCCCTGTCATGTGACTATAATGCTTACTGTCAGTTATCCATCTCTCATCAACCTCAACCTCAGGTTGACCTCAGGCTGATTACTATCACAAATTGATATAAATGAGACAAGGGAAAACTCTTTCTTGAACTTTGCAATGTAATTCTCTATCTCAGCTATAGTTGCAACTTGTTCCTCCTTCTCTCTCTTGCCCCTCTTCTTATTAGGACATTGGCCCGCATAATGGTCAAACTCATTGCATGCATAACACCTGACTCTGCTCAGGTCCTTCTTTTTCCGACCTCTCTGTTGCATAGCCCCTCCCTTATGACCCTTTTTGGACCCCTTTCCTTTGTCTGACAAGGCAACATTCTCCTCCTCTTCCTTACTGTTTGATGAGCTATCCTGCACATAACTTCTTCGAGTCTCGTCCTAAATGAAGTCATCCCAAAGACGGTCCCAAGAAGGCATGTTATCTCTAACTACAATGGCCTCCACAAAAACAGCCCATGGATTTGTCACGCCATTCAAGGTTGTCTGCACTAGCTCAATGTCATCAACCTTCTCCCCAACTGCTCCAAGCTCATCCCTCACCTAAGTGACCCTGGTAAGATAGGAAGCAACATTTTTAGATGTAGCCATCCTGATACTCTTCAACTTCTCTCTTAGTACCATCTTCTGATTTTCATTGGAACTCTGGAACATATTGGTTGAGGCATCCCACATTTATATGCACGGTCCTCCCCAGACATGTGTGGGATCACATCGTCCTTCACTGCATCAAGGATGATCTTCTTTGCCCTAATGTCCTTGTTGAAGGTTACCAAAGCTGCCACATCAATAGAAGCGGGTACCTGCACTAGATTTGTTTGAGTGTTACTCACTACTTCATCCCACAACTCGTTCTCCTACATAATAAGTACAATCCTTGCTTTCCAAGGAATGAAATTGGTTTCCCGGTCCAACTTGTCCTCCAACCTCAACCCGGTACCCATCTCACTGAAACTGCAAAGTCCAAAAAATATGCCTATGATGAACAAAAGAAAACTCCCTTTTGAGTTTGAAAACCACTGCCTATGAATTCTGCCCCTCTTCCCTTTAACCTCGCTCTGATACCATGTAAAATTTTACTCAATCTTCAACTCTTATTTCTAATTTCACAGATACATTGTTTAATACATAAATTCCTTCAACATATAACAACTGCAAATGAATTATTTCCTCATACGCAACTCGGAATTAGAAACACAAAGAAGATCTTTACCACACTACTGAGAGCAAAAATAAATATCAGTCACACATGAAAAATTTCAGACTATGAATTTTGGCCAAATAACCCAGGAAAAAACCCCTAGCGGAAAACCCTGTGAGAGAGGATTTAATATTTCTTCTTTAGAATGAGAATGAACAGCAATATTTTCAGCAGTAACTACACTACTTATCTCAATTTGGAAGACTGAAAAATTAAGCTTCGAAAACAGTGCTGAAAATGCCTCATTTTCCGTGCACAACTGTCTAGAAATTTGGACTGCTTCTCACAGTCTTCCTGCTCCTCGAATTTCCAGTCAAACAGACTCTTCTACCTTGGTTAGTGCCCATAGGTATAGCAGCAAGGTACCTCGAATTTCGTGCTAATTCTCTCTAGAAATTCGTGCCCAGTCAACCCAAATGTTGTATGGACCGCAATAAATTTGCAGTCAAACAAGTCGATTTCTGTGTCAAAAATCCTCCTCGAACTTTGTGAGGTTCCTTGATTTCACTGTAGTTTCTCCTCGATTTTTCTTCCATAATCATTATAGAAAACCGTGCCACAATCTTCAGTCGTACGGCCTTGGTATTTGTGCCAGTGCTCAGCTCTTGGGAATGTGTGCTGCTGGTAGTCTCTCTCTCATAACTCGGCCTCTTTTTCTTAATGAGGTCGACTTCTCTTCGTGGTGAGTCAAAAATTATGAATGAAGTTCCTCTTTACTATGTTTCGCTTGTCTTTTAATTTTCTCTCTTGCGGTAGTTGAATAGTCACTAGATCAAGGGCCCATATTTAATATAGTGTTTTCACATCAATGGATGAGAAAAATCACTTTTCTCTCCATTAAAGAATTTCCTTTCAACTTCCACTTAAATTTATTGAAAAGTCACTTTATGACTCTAAACTGAATTAAATATTCATCTGAAGTAATTAATAAAAGGATCATGTCACTTTTCCCCTTTTAGTGACTAAGGCACAAAGTCACTAGGGGAACACTTCCTCGGTATAAAATTCAACAGCTAGAACATTGCAGTAGCTCTAAGGCGTAACAGTACCCAACACCCTAAGGTTGGAAACAAGTGCAAGTGAGCATGACACAAAATCAAGTAGTGCAAGCAAGTGAGAATAAGCCATCCTAATACAGTTGATGGCTAGAATCATCGAAATGTTTTCCTTGTTTGAAACCCTGATTGAGACAATTGAAGGTACTTTAGTCACAATGCACAGAGAAACTTTAGAAAAAATTCTTACATGTTTGCAAGTCATGCAGAAAAAGGTAGACATGCTACAAATTCAATACCACCTCTTGACTGATGAGATATTTGAGCTGCAAGTAGGAGGTCACGGGGTCAAGCCTTTGGGCTGGCTATCTATATGAATGTTGAAGGCCTCACTCGATGTCCCGGGCAGGTTAGGTTGGCAAAACTGCAACAGAACAGTTTACCCTGGGTAACATCCTCAAAACGAGGGGAAGTGCATGCAGGGTTTCCCGTGATGTGTATTGCATCGAGAAAAAACTAAAAATACTCACATCCATATTGCACAAGCAACCTTATGATACAAGATACTACTAATTGAATTATTAAAACAACAAATTTGAAAATATGGATGAATAGGAAATCTGAATTTTGAATAACTTGAAACAACTAGGCTCTCATATCAGTAATTTATTCATATGGTTCAGCTAATATCTGTATATACCATGGAAGAATACTTGCAATTTTAGCTCTGATCAAACGAAAAACCTATCTTGATTTTTCTGCACTTATCCATTTATATATTGTATTATTTGCAGCTAGAAGATCTTGAAAACATCATAAGGAATGGAGGAAAGGACTAAAACATCTGTTGGCATTGCGAACATAACATCCTGCCTTCTAAAAATATAAAAAATCTGTGTAGACAACTTGCAGACAGATTGATTTATTTCCATCTAATATGAAAGAACATAATCACTTCAAACTTGTATATTAAAATTCTTTAAGTTTCACTTCACTCTACCTTTTCTTTAACTGTTTTCCCCTTTCGTAGCTCCAAAGGATACCTGCAGGATACCAGAACAATAACATTATAAATGTATCTCAAATATAAGACTCGATAAATAGGAAGAATACCTAGATTTAAATGCAGTTGATAAGGTTTACCAAATTATATTGTTCCTGTAAATTGTATAGAGAGATTAAACACGTAAAAATTAATTTCATAGAAAAATATCCATGTTAATAATCAATCATCGATTCATCACATAACAGTAAAAATACAAAGTTTGTTTGCTTGCAGTTTGCACTTTATTCTTATAAAAGTAAAGAAGACAATAACAGTCACAGAACTATTAACAATAAATGGTCACAACAGAATAAAAACTATTGAAAGGATCTACATCAATCACCTTTACCATTCAGAGATTATCTTCTTAACATTATATTAGACAAGCAACAACCATGAAACTCAACTCTCACCACCATACCTATCCTCTTCAGAACTTCAATATGAAAATTATAAGTTCTTCATAATTATCAACATAGTTATCATGCATACCATTACAAAGAACCAATGTTACCAGAATCAAAATTGGCAATAAATCGGTGAGGCAAAAGAATCAAAGTTTTGAATCGGATTGGGAAAAATCGGCAAATACAAAAATTAAATAGATACACATATTTTAAATTTTAAAAAAAAATATTTTCATTGATATTCAAAGTAGCCATGTCTATATACTGCAAGATATCAACAGATGTCCAAAACATATCAATTCTCACCCATAAGATGAATACAAATAGATAAATCATCGCTTATATTGGGATCCTATTCATCAATAGCAACCTGTGCCCCCCTCTCTAGCTTCTAGCCTGTTGCCACCTAATTCAAGCTATTGGGTGTGACCTTGGAGGCAAGCTAGAGCCAAGTGTTGTCGCTTGATACTCAACTCCTCCATCTAGGCCAACTCCTAGCGAAGCCAAGGGGGTGGTCCCTGAAAAGGTAAAATCTAAGGTTTTTACTCTACAAAAGAAATGATTCTAGGAGTTAAATGTGAAATGGAAAAAATCTTAACAACAAGTTACTTGCAAATAAATTATAACAACAGCTTTAATAAATCAAACACCATTCACGACATTATGTGAAAATTGATTGAATCATAAAAATACATATACCAGTGCCAATGAATATGGAGTGCCTGTATGTAAGGGATGTTGTTGTGGTGTCGGTGCAAGTATTGCAGTGTATCATTGGTAAGTTTTAAGATTATTAATGCGTTGATTAAGGAGTGGGTAAATTGTTGGTCGATTTTTATTAATGTGGTAATGATCTGGATTATTAAAAGGGAGAGGGAATTCCAAATATACCTGAGGAATATGAGGAATATGTCCGGATTTGTTTAGAGGTGGTTCTCACAGAGAAATGTGGGATAAACCGGAGTCGTAAGGGTCTGTCCAACACTACACCAAACGAGGGCGTAGCATGACGAGGCCCTGAGGTCACTATTTAGTGGTTCCCACTTCACTTGAAGAATTTCCCCACAACTTAGCAATATCGACAACGCCGAATTTTCGCTTGGGAATTAATTAACAAATGAGACTAATTACTAGTCACTCGAATCCTTATTTGATACAACCAACTAATCAGACGAAGCTGCAGCAGAAGTATAGCATATGAGGATGAGAGCCTTCTCACTTTTAAGGATTTTTTAACAGAGTTTTTCTTGTTTATTACCCAAGAGTCTCTTTCATGTCCGTAAACCTTACTCGAGAAAGAAAGGGGGTTAATTTCCCCAAAAAAAGTAAAACTTGCAGAAAATGAAATGTTTTTTAATTAGTTCTACCACGAACCTCTTTCCCCTTTCGGGTAACTCGCGAATGCGTGGGGTTAGTATTTCTTTTCCTTACAACAATAAAGCAAAATGAAATCAACTAAATAAAAAAGTAAAATGAAACTAATGAAAAAAATCAAACCATGAAAATTCACACCGACGTGGATCCCCCCAAGGGAGACGGGGAGTGGGCTCTTAGGAGACTACTCAATACTTTATTAACCTTATTACAACTTTCAGAGAAATGCACTTTGGTCCTTGTTACCGGTTGAAATGGCAAACCTAGCCACCGGCAAACATATGTGGAGAAAGTGACCATTGTCATCTTAGTCACTTCTCCTAACTTCTTCAGAAGTCGAAACCTCATAGGGGAGAGCCCTACGTAACTCTACAAAAGACACTTAAACACCAAGTATATCTCATAGGTGTGCAAGGTTAGTGACCAGTGCCTAATCGAGTCAATCATAAAGAGGAATTTATGTACTATGAGCATGCATATGAATTGTGCAAGTTCATCCAAGGATAAGCCAATTGCGTATCTAATGAATACTGATGTGCAAATAGTATGATATGTAGATATTAACCAAGTACAAGTAATTTGTCAAACAATCAGAAATGCACATGTACAATACTGTAAGTAACATGCATCAGTCATCTATTCAAGTATTTATGGCAGCCGAAATTTCAGGCCGAGATTTTAGGGCCTGGAAATCTCGGTTCCCAAAATTTTAGGGCCGAGTTTTTAGGGAGTCTGAAATTTTAGGGCGTGGGATTTTAAGGCCCGGAAATTTAGTGTGCAAATTTTAGAGCCCAAAATTTTAGGGATGCCCGAAAGTGCAAAAAAATTTTATTTTTATTTTTAGTTTCTAACATAAATTGCTCATTACCTTGCACATCATGTATTTTTGACTCCAAATGAATCTCACCAACAACCTGTACTTCATGCTCATCTTTCTTCCCTCCCCCAACTATGTCTTTAAAGAGATCCTCATCCAAATCCTTGGGCTGGATCCCGAACTTGATGGTGTAATAATCTTGAAAGGACAATGCTGCACATACATCGTCACCCAAGGCTAGATACTCCTGATATCGAGGCAAGTGTTTAAGTACTGCTAACCTCTGCCAATTTCCAGTCAAGACCCTTCTCATTGTCTTCATGTTCTCACAAGCTAGCAAAGAAAAACCTTTGTTCTGACATGTATTTCACCAACATCACTGACATGCATTTGCATGTACACGCATGTATCAACATGCACTTTTATTCAATTGCTATGTGCCCACAGCTGGCCAAGAT
>LPNX010911559.1:1099412-1136090 GCA_001517045.1 Pseudotsuga menziesii | reverse complement strand
ACTCCGTCTCCAACCCCAACTGCTGTGCTGCACGCTGTGCTGCTATCCAAGTGCTCCCAAAATAATCAATAATCATAAGTGAAGTCTCATCTCGCTTTATCCTCTTATTTATAAAGTTCAACTGCGCAAAACCTAATCTTTGACCTAATTAGATCACTTTAACTTCTAATTTGCAGTTGACTTGCATGCATGCGCATGGAGACTTAATTGGGTGCATGCATCGTTAAATAATGCTTAGATGTCATGTATGTCACTTTTAGGGTTTGCACGCATCTCATTTTTAGGTTTTGCATGCATCTCACTTTTAGGGTTTGCATGCATGTCACTTCTGAGCTTTGCACGCATCTCATTTTTAGGGTTTGCATGCATGTCACTTTTGGGAACATTACAGAGACCTAAGGCCCAAGCTTATAAGGACTCCTGATAGAGGACGTCCTTCACAATACTATGGTGACAAAGGGCTGAAAACGACCCAATTTAGACAAAATGCACCACTAATGGCTATCATTCACCTATAAACAAGCATCATCCATCATCATTAACAAAGAGAAATCAAGACAAGAGCATAGATACCTCCTTGTGCATGTGTTAAGCTAACAATTCTAGCATCACCTTAGCAAAGAGCGAAAACCAAAGCTACTTCAAGAGATTGCCATTAAACTAGAAAAAGAAGTCACCACAAGAGGTGCACGTCACTCCAAGAGCCCTAAGAAGGGTAAAAAGGTAACATAATGTTTTTTATCCCATGAGTCCTATGTAAAAATGAAGTGAGGAGATCTAGTTATATGATCTCACACTCACTTATTACAAAAATATCCTGGCCGACATGCCTTTAAAATATCAATTTGAAATTATAAAATGTCAACTTAAAATTAAAAAAAAATAATAATAAAATATAGCCATAATGTAGGATCAAGGTAGGCTACCTAGGGTATTTTTCCCCTAGGTGCCAAAATTTGCTCCAATAAGCAAATCACTCCAAACGAAAGGCTGGAGTGAGCTGGGGGGAGGACGTTATACCCCATCTAACCCCTAGCAAAGCTGTAAAGTCCCTCAAAGCCCTCCTAAAAGCATCAAAAATCCTGGAGTGGAGGATGGCTTCCTCCGAGGAAATAAGGCTAGGGAGAGAAGGTGCCAGCTGACTGAAGGGCCAGGAGGGTGTCCTAAGTGGCTGTGAAGGGAGACAAATTTCTCGTAGCTAAAGCAAAAGCCACCAGAGCAAGCAAACAAGATATGGAGCCACGTGACCCAGTGGTCAACCCTTAGGAACTCTAGACACCAACTTCGAGGTTAAAAACCCAAGCAAAGGGCAATCAGCAGTTCCATTAAGCCATAGTGCTCCGAAAGGAGGCACCAAAGGGTCCAGCCATGACCACCATTGCTCGATAACACCCTTCCTAGTCAAAAAACTTGGCTCTCTCTCCCTGGGGCACATCTTTGTTTCTTTGATTTAACTCCTGCTGAAGCTTCCAAAATTCTTCTTCCCACTAATCTTTGTTGCAAGAATTGCAATGAGGCCTACTGCTTCCCTTTGACTGCATAGTGTTGGCAATATTCTTTCTTCCATCTTTTCGTTGTGGGGTTTCTTTCTCAGGGTTCCCATTTCTAGATGTCATTCTAGCTTTTGTTCCCTAACCTCAATGAATAAGGCCTTTTTGCTGGCATCATTGATTTCAAATAAACTAAGTTCTCTTCGAGTATGGCAGTGAAGGCCTCCAAGATACTCCATCAGGATCCCCTCATTTTCTTATGAAATATAATAATATTCAAAAGAATGGCTTGTCGTAGGAATTCAGATATACAGTCTTGGAAATTCTGTCTTTGTGTTTGTCAGAAATAATGCCATTTGATCTACTGCTCTTCCTCATATCCAATAGGATAGAATCAGATATGTTACCTTCTAGACCTGCACTTGCAAATATTCAAGTCTAACAGTAAAGATGCACACATAGGGAAACTTGAAATTCCACCTATTGTCACCTCAGTGGACACTGCTCTCACGTTAGTCCATCTCTCTTATGGAACAAGGGAGATTCCCTGATTAGATTATTAAGTATGTCCTCAAAACCTTAAAACAATATCAGACTTATCAATACAAGGGTTTATGATATGCAATAGATCTATGGTGGTGAATTCAAGTAGATTAATGCCTTATTCTTGGGCTTATAGAGTCAAAACTCTTCAATATCTTGGTGATCATAGAACATATCAACCATCAAACATGCTATGAACAACACTGTTCTTAGTTATAAGTCTAGAGAGACAACTAAAATAGTGGAAAATGTGAATATAATTCAAACCTCAACAAGTAACAACAAATGCAAACATATTTTTTATTAACAAACAGACCCTTACACTCACTAAAATATTTTGATACATGATAAACACCTACATGAGACCATAAATATATCCTTAATCATATAGTTCCAAAACTTACACGGGAAAAAGGGAAACACAGCCCTAATGACCCAAGACAGACTAAACATTGATAATTTGGAACTGTCAAGTCTACCCATGGAGAAGGATTTATGAATTAAAGCTGATAGTGGATTTTTTACATGCAACGGACTAGATAAGTAAGAAAGGATCCAGAGAAGCTACTTATCACAAGCATAAGGGAAGAGAGTAGTGGAGTATAACATTATTTCAGCCAGTAGTTAGTGTTATCATAAAGATAACAGACTTTACAATCTTCAAATGCCATGAGTTGTTGTCATTCGCTCATGACCTCACAGAAAATAGGGAAACACAGCCCGCCCTCACGACTCAAGACAGACCTAAGTTACCAAGATACAGATACAGATACAAATTCGCCAGATTTTTCAAAACCCAAGATTTGGATCGCAGAAAGAGATAACTCCATTCCACTGCACAGCAGATATCTAATAAAAAATGAGAAAAAGCATGATAGCACATCTTAAGGCTATCACAAAACTCATGGCCTCAAAAGATAGTATGGCATAACTCCCTAAACAAAATCCAATGAGAATCTCTTTCAAGAAACTCATAGCATGTTCTTATAACCTGTGCATACCTCAGGACATGTATCATCTGGATCTAAGAAAAAACTACAAAACAAAATTACCATCTGTGCTCATTCAAAAAAGATTTCATTGTGTCTATATTCTACGCAACTGGGATAATAACCAAAACTCTACCTACTTCATCTAAACAAAGTGCAGAGTTCGTTTCACTAATTTGACAAGAGTGCAGAGACAATGAAAGCTGGAATGGAAATATTAGTTGCTTTACTTGACCACAACATATCAAAGGATAAAATTGAATTCACAAAGACCTCTGCAGATTACTAAAAGAAACTAGATTCTAGAATGGCAAAAATTTATAATGAAGGTTATAACTCTAACCTCAAAATTGAGAGGAACCATCATCAGATTAAAGCTGCAACATTAGGCTTCAGACTAGTCGCTATATTCTCAAAGCTTCGTGCTAGCTGCACTTCATCAAGACTATGTTGAAAAGAGCCATTACCAAGTCCCGCCACTTTCTCCAAAATAGCCACTGTAGGATTTGTTCCAAACATGATTGTATGGTATATCATCCCTGGTTCTATTGTATTAAGTCTATTCACAAACTGAAGAGGATCACCCCCGTCATTATTTCCACCATCACTCAAAAATATAACCGTTGGCTTCTTGACCACATCAGGATGACTAGATCCCCGATAAATTATCTCTTCTGCCAGTTTCAGACCAGAAGAGTAATTTGTTCCACCTGTTGTCCGTCGATTGCACACCAGCAGCAGAAATCTTCCGAAAGCTGTCTCCTCACTTGAGAAAGTGGGAGAGGTGTGGCCTTGGGGGCAAGCACAGAGCCAGGTACTGTCACCCAAAGTTACATATATCGTGTCGGCGAATATATCGCCGAGGGTCTGGAATGTAACTTATCGGCAGCAACGGTGAAAATATCGGAAAATATCGGCAAATGTCGTAAAGCATAAAAAAATACAAAAATAACCATTTTTTTCAATTTTTTTAACATCTAAAGCAACAACAACATCAAATAAACACATTGCTACATAAATATGAAAATACAACTAATATATAAGATGCATAAGATGTCAAATGGTGGATCATGATCACATATCGACTATAAAGTTATAAACTGAAAATATTGAAATATGTTCTTGATGGAATGATAGAAAATCACATCAAATGATCAAAATAAATGTCTCTCAAGAAATTAATCATCATGACTCATGAGGCATCTAGATACTACATAATACAATGATAAATAGTAGAAATCATCGATCCCCTCTACCCGTTTTATAGGCAAGGGGCACCACTCTTCCTCTGGAAGCAGTAGAGGGTCCTGTAGGTGCTTTGGATGAGTTAGGCATCAAATTGGAAGCTCCAACTACTTAAGCTATGTTGAAGGTCCAACTACTCTACAATTTTGATGAAACTTACCATGTTTAATGAGTGAAGGGTACATTTTTATTAAGGTCATGATAAAAGATTTCAATAGTCAATGCCACCAACATCAAGGTACAGGGATGGGTTGATGTGCTTGATTAAATGCCAATCCCATACCCTCATACTTGATAAAATCCAATGGAATTGTTGAAATCTTGAAATCCTGAAAACTATTAAGTCTCTTGAATTCTAAAAGGGATCTAAAATTCTACTTTTTGCATATGAAGTCCGATGAGGTTGGAACCACTCTCAAACATCCCGAAACTATTAATGGCAATGTTAAAAATTTAAGTAAACGGATAGAAAATGAAAGTAAAGGAGAATGTCACTTTTACTTTAAGAATTTAATATTACCATTTATTACTTTAAGAATTTAATATATTTAGTTTTAATAACAATGCCAAAAACTTAACCCATGAATTTTTTTTCAAATTTCTTGCAATTTTTTTTAGCAGGGCGATATTTTCCAAAATCTCCCGATATATTCAAAATATTTTTTTCAAATTTCTTGCAAATTTTTTTAGCAGGGTGATATTTTCCAAAATCTCCTGATATATTCCCAATATATTGCGACATATTGAATATATCGCGATATATTCAAAATATCGAAAATATCGCGATTTTTTAGTGGCGATATATCGCCAAGGGGAATGACTCGCGATATCGCCGATATATGTAACTATGCTGTCACCTACTACTAGCTCCTCCGTTTAGGTAACTCCTAACGAAGCCAAGGGGGGTCGTCCCTAACAAAGAGTTTACTATGGCTCAATGTGTTTAAGTGTTTTTGATATTATGATGTGGATGGGTGTTTTTTAGGAGTTTTTGAATGATTGCAACTTTATAATAAAATGAGCAATCCACGTTGCGATTACAAAACACAAGATTTGAGACGAACAATACAAAGATGACTTGGAAGTTAAAGGCACCCACAAATAGATAATGATATAAGCAAACATTAGGGACAAATGGTCCAGATCAAGATGATGCATGGAAGTTTAAGACCAGTGCCAAAATGGAGTCAAAAAAGTGCTTGTGAATGTTGGAATGCAAGTCTCAATAGTAATGTTTGTGAGATCATTTTGCAATTGTTCTTAGTTTATTCTATTGTAAATTTTAAAAATGATCCTACTTAAGGTGTCTAGGAAACCTAACTGGAAATACTTTCAGTGGCTCCGTTTGAAGACATGACGGTCCTGTTTGGAATCACAAGCTAAGTGTTCAGAGAATTTAACCAACGAGTGTCCAGATTGGGTTGCCCGACGCCCACACTTGGAATTTGCCCACTACCTGAGTATTTATCGAGATAATACCGGTGCTTTGGTTATGGGGTGAAAGTTTTATTACGTTATCACTTGCAAGATTAACAGTCCAATGCCATTTCTGGGTACTCCGATTTTTAGGTCGGACAAAGCATACTCCGGCAAGGAAACAACGAGATAAATTAATTAGGGGGAAATGTGAGTTGCAAAATTTTATTAAGTAAATTAATTAAAACCCTCCGACAAAGAGCGCTCTTGACTTTGTCTTATGACAAAAGTTCAAGAGTCTTAGCTAAACTATATGCTTGATGCCAGGAAATGCAATGGGAATGCTCTCTAATAGAGAGTGCTCTTGACTTGGGTTTCGGCAAGTTCAAGAGACTTAAGAATTAATTAGTTAAACTTGCAAACAGTAGAATGCATGAAATTAAAAGAAAGACAGTTAAGCAAACTCTCCGACAAAGAGCACTCTTGATCCACCTTACGGTGAGATTCAAGAGATTTTGGTTCTTTTTAAGATTAACAATTAAAGAGAAAAATACACAACAATGCAAGTAATAAAATCTAATCTAGCAATTAGTAGTTATACTTAATGAACAACTAGCAATTAGTAGAAATGAAAACTAAGTTTAATCAAGAGAACTAAGCTAAGTGCTTTAAGTTGAAACTACACTAAGTAAAAATGAAAAGGACCACAAGACACACTTCCCCCAAATAGGGGAAGTAGAAAAGATGGGACGCTTACTCCCACTAGCCCTTTTATTAATAATTTACAAATGCTTGGGGATTTTAACCCTTGAAGAGAACTTAAAGAAAAAATCAAAAGGGTAAAAAGCCCTAATGGCTTGTACAAAAAAAAAGGGATGTGGTTTGTCTTCTTGTTGGGAACTTTTTCTTCAATATTTCCAAGTCTTTAGACTTGTCTTTGGTTGAGTTCTTCTTCAGTATCTGCTCAAAACAAACAATGACTCAAGCACCCATTATTCGTTAATAAAATCGAAGTAAATCTAGATGCGAACAAAAATGAAATTATTCTAAGTGCAAAAACTACCCTTTGAAAATGCAAATTTTTTAGTCTTTTTGAAGCAAAACTAGATACAAAACTTTTACGAGCAAAGTGGGAAAGATGAAAGGGGTAAAATGGGGCAAAAACAAAGCAAAAAAGAGGGCTGAAATAAGTGAGGAAAAGAGGGAAAAGGGGAAAGCGAACAACAATAAAGAGGGCTGCAAAAAAGAGAGAGAGAGGAAAAAAAGAGGGCAACGAAAGAGAGCTAAGAGGGCTGCAAAAGAGAGAGAGAGAGGAAAAAATAGGGTAGCGAAAGAGAGCTTAAGAGGGCAGCAAAAGAGGGCTGCAAAAAAGAGAGAGGGAAAAAGAGGCCAAAAACGAAAGGAAGAGGTTTAGGGATTCCAAGGTAGCAAGTAACCGAGTTTTAAAATGTAGTTTTGAGTGATGGATCTTCGAACTAGTACCTCTTGCCAAACTTTTTTAGGCTTGGGATGGACTTTAGGAGGCCCTGAAATGCACACAATGTCAGAAAAATAGGTCTTTTAAAGAGATGAGAGAAGCAACCGAGCTCAGGTGGTGCTTCTACTTTAACTATAGTGGCGGAAGGATTGAGCCATTCTTCATCATTAGCATCATAAGGAGAAGGAATAATCATATCTCGTTCAACAAGGTCTTCATAAATCATGTCTTCAATATCCTTGCTTGAAAATTCATCATCCCAAATGGTGTCAAATTCTGGCTCAATCTGACTATCTTCATCGAACTGTTCTTTATCATTGCAATGTCCGAAAATAATGCTACTCGGTCTCGAAGAAACACAGAGAAGCAAACCCATAAATGTTCAATAACCATCATCCTCAAAACTTCCATCATTATATTCCAAGAGATCAAAGATATCATAAAAAATTGTTGTATGTTGGGAAGGAGAACTCACCCTTTCCTTATGTGCTTCAGCTTCTTCAATTAGGACTTCTGTATCTTCATATGTAGGATCACAATCATATTCGTTTGCATAAGGAGCTTCATCTACTCTGATTGAGAGATCATTAGCTTCATCAATCTGATTCCCATCGTGGATCTCTTTACTGAATAAGATCCCTGCATACTCAACATGAGCTATCCATCTATGTTGTTTCTCATGGCACCAGCCTCTACAAAATAGTTCAATCAAATCCGGAAGATAAGATATCTTAGCTTTTGGCAACTTCATGAACCAAACGCGGTCCTTTCCTTCTAGGTGAAGAGCAAACAACCTCATGTACACCTTCTTCTAACTCGACTTCCTTTGGGAATAACAACAAAAATTTTGCAACTAGGTCTTCAGCATAATTCTCATTCTGGTCATTGAAAAGCATCCATAGTTCTTGTGGTAATCCGTCTAAGTAACCTGAGAAGTTTGATAGATCAAGTGGAGCGAAATATACTTCCATTTCTGCAATGGTTGGATTGTCATGACCTTTAAATTCAAAAGGAATATCATCTTTTATTCCTTCATTATAACCATCTTGTATCTGACTATTTCCTAGTGTTTCTTTTCACATATGGTTAATCATGGCCTTTCGTTCTTCGATGTCATAATCCCACTCCATATCGAATGCATCGTTGAACTGCCTGAGCGAAGAGAAAAATTTACAAGGAAATCCTTCATACCAATTCCTGACAGTTAAGTTTTCCTCTAAATGGAGGGATAGCAGGAAAAACTTCATTCCAAGGTATTCATGTAAATTACTGCTTGCTTGGAGAAATTGTAAGAATGTCCATATTCTATTTTTCAGATACAGTACATTTTTCAGCCAGATCTCTTACATATGAGATGCTGAGATGAGCAGTTTTGCCGGATCATTATTATATTTGTGGACTATTGTACTCTCCCATGTCAGGACCGAGTCTCAGGACACTCATATTTGAGGACCGATGTAGCCATTTAGTCATTACAGAGCAGTTATTGATGCCCAAATGTATATCAATGCTTTCTCATTGGACAGATGATGTTGCAGATAGATTATATGCATGATTATGACTCAGCTTTTTTTTATTGTGTTGTGGTTGTCATTGCTCTTATACTCATCTTTGTGACATGTATTAACATGTGGTGTCATGATCTAGCGGTCATAATTATATGGACTTGGATGTATTTTGTATTATGTATTGATGTCCCTACTTAGACTTGGAAGTTCCTGATCTATACTCATTGGTTTTACTCCTTAGGAAGAATAGAGGTAGTCATGCCTACCATTGTTTTGGCTTTCTAGTGTTGGCTTCATCCTCCATTGTCTCCACCCATCCATTACCTTCCAGTTTTCTTTCTAACCCAACTTACTACTTGACTTATGGCATGGAGGACCTTTTTCCCCGCTAGAACCTTTGTTCGACAAGCCTCCCTGTTTATATTATGTCTCGGCTCTGAGTTGGTGACAAAACTTGCCTTTGGTGAGTTGGATTGTATGCCTAAATCATTCTGGACGGTTGTCCCGATGTTTGGCACTGTGCAGAACTCCCCCTGGTCACTTGAGATGTCGTTGGCTAAAACTGTAAGCTCATGTACTGCTTGTGTTGGAAATGTTTGTATGCACCCATGGAAAATGATAATGCTAAACTGTGTTTCTTAACATATGTAAAGAGGGCAAGAGCAATGAAATGCTAAAATACCCCTTGAAGGGTATAAGAAAACGTCCAAAAAGCAATGGTTAAATATATGCTGACCTTATAAATTTGAATATATCCCAGATGAAAGCTACGACTAGCTGTGTTTTTAAGCACCGGTGAAGTCCCAAAGGGTCATATAGGCCAAAAAGGCCATGGAAATAAAATTGATGATTCTAATGAAACTGGATCAAGCTTGATGTAGACATGATGCCTAAGTTGAATAAGCACTCTCTGAACAGCTCAACCATTTGTGAGGCACTGCCATTCCTTGTGTTGTTGTTTGTCTTGCATATGGTTATAGTGAGTTTTTCCCTGCCATATCCAAAGTGTCATGATGTTAAGTAGGAAGTCATCATTTGCCCTAGCCTTGTAAATTTCATCCTTCACCCTTCACTAGCAAATTGAATACAACTATGAAGTGAGTATAGTCCTGAAAGTCTAGTATGAGTAATAATAAATAAAGCCCTATATATGTATTTGGTTGATACACCGCCAATGAAATGACTGCTACTTGTTGTGATTGTTGCTTAAATGAGTTGTAGAGCATGTTTTAGCCTTATAACACTTGCAACAGATGGATGATAGTCTGAGTTATATTATTGGTATATGATCATTTACAGATGGTTATATTGTCTATTGGATATGGTTGATTATCAGGTAGAGACCTGGAAAGGGTATGAGTATACACCCTATATGGATTTGGACTCTCTGAGTCTAATGAGACTGTTTATTTTCAGTTCCGAGCACTTGCATAAATGATCAGGCTCCTTTTACCTTTCTGATGCAGTTTTGCTTCACAGGATGATGTGTCTGAGCAGGGAGATGTTTTATTTGGATCTCCTAGGGCGTTGTATGGACATAGGGGGTGCAGCTACTTGTTTGTACCATAGTACCCCCATCCTAGAAAGCCTAGTGGGCTCAGTTTGACAACGTAGGCACCCTAGGAGGCTGTTTTGCAAAGTTCATGTTTCCCGAGGCAGATTAAAAAATGATTAAATGGCTATTGAAGAAATCAATTTGGGTTACTGAGGCAAGGAAATGACATGGCATGAGTCATGATGATGAGAGTGATGTCCTCCGCACCTTCTCCAGCAGTTGCAGCACCTGATTGGACCCACACCTATTTTTTGGGCATTTTAAATTATTTTCTGGAGCTTTTGGGACACTAACGATTTCCTCAAGGAGGCACAAAATCAAAGAATTAAAATATTATATTATTTTATTGTGCCATAGGGCACTTATAGGGAGTTAGTTAACACTCCATGGACCCACCATGTGCTTCATTTATTTCTTGTTGAGTGGGGTACCCACCTGTTGGGTGTTTTAGTCCACTTTGGTACTTTATGGTTATATTGATCCATGTAATGTATGTTGAGCTCATCTCAACCATTGATTAGAAAATTTAGCTTTTAATCTTAGCCACTCGTTTTGAAAGTGGTTAGGATTCGGTTATGATTGTGGTTCTCTCATTTCTATTTAAAGAAGAGAGCTTCTCATTTGTAAGGGGTCTTTGGCTCTTGGATCTGAATAATAGAAATATTTTTCTGTGGATATTTTCTGAATCTGCTTAGCATCTGATGTTCTCAAATGGTGATTGGATAGTCTTCTACTTCCTATCATTGTGGAAATTCATGTGAGATCTATATTTTTTCTGCTATCAATGTCTTGTCTACAAGAGGGCGTTTTGGCTGGAGCATTTTTGCAGGGGGACCTCAACTCGTTCAGTTATCTTCGTCTTGGATCAGGGGGTTTTCATTAGTGTCATTGTGATCTATGACTACTTTTTTTACTTTCCTATAGCATTTGGTTTCTTTATCTTGTCTTAGCAAATCTGATATTGTTGACGTTTGCTCATGCAGGGTAGGGGGCACATTGGTGGCTTGAGGCTTACATCCGTCATAGAAATCACGCGGATTTTCCAGAATTGATTGGGATAGCAAGGATCATCGTTGTTCAGATGTCTACAAGCATTTCCAGGTACAATCCAACAAGTAATTCTCTTCTCTTTAAGAGATCTAAATCCATTGTACCTGTTTTTCTTCCATTTTTCTGAAAATCCTCAAAATACTAAAAAACCCTTAAAAAATACTAAATCCGGGAACCGTCCGATCTTTGGCCAAACCATTACCGGGTTTCATAGATCGGGCCTCCACCTCACTGAATCTACTGCAACGCTGGTCAAATTCCTGCTTGTTTGACCTAAATCAGAATTTTAGTCTCATAACTGCATAGCGCCCCCCTGAAAATTTGACCTGCTAGGGTTTCGACTTTTTCTTATTTCTGACTTCATAGACTGATAGATCGGATCTCACACAGTCCAAATCACCCCCAACGCTGTCTAGATTCATGACAGTGTGACCTAGATCTGAGTTTTAGACTGAAAACAACCCTAGCGCCATCACTGAAAAACTAGACCTTTCCGGAGTTTACTGTTTCTGAAATCTGACAGGCTAGGCTGATAGATCAGGTCCTGAGCACTCCAGAACACCCCTAACGCTGAGCTAGATCCAGCTTGCTTGCCCTAGATCTGAAGAAATCAGTTTTTCACCCTCTCTGCCTCAATCATCAACTTTGCCTTTTTCAGGATTTGACTTTTTCCAAGTTTCTCTGAACCAAGTGTGTAGATCAACCCCTCCTGGTCCCATTTCATCTTCAACGTTGAGCTAGTTGTCTGCTGGTGGCCTCAGATCTACAGATCTATCCCATCCAACCCTAGCGCTAGCATTTCTTGACTGAATTTATGCCCAAACTGAGCCATCCGGACCAAAACACTTATCTAGGTCCACAGATCAAGGTCTACCCTAGGTGGGTTCACCTCAACGCTTGGTGTATACTGACTCCATTGCCCAATGCATGAAAGGCACTGATCTCCCATCCCTAGCGCTAGCCCTAAATTGACTTTTTCCCCTTGAAATTGGTTCTTCCTTGATGATTGAGACAATCACACTTGTTCACCTTCTTCATTGAGTCTATCAGCTAGGTACAAGATAGTCCCGACTTTTTTCCTACCCATCTTGCCTCGGTTACGCTTCCCAAGGCAGATATCATCTTCTTTAGTTGCTAGTACCAAAACCCTAGATCTAACCATTTCCCCCAAACGTCATCCAATTACTACTTTGGATCAACCAATATACTGCTGAAGTCCTGATCCATCTACTGAATCCTACTGTAGATCTAGAATTCCTGAACACCTTACACCTTATGTACTTCAAAGTTTGTTTTAATCTGATTTAGTGTATAGGTCTGATCTCTCCTATCGTGAGCAAATCTGGGTCTCCCCCATTGTTGTCTTGGACTCAGACAACTTAAAGCGAAGACTGCCTTGATTGACGTGACAACCATCCATTTGGGAGTCTAGGCAATCTCGGTTCCACTTCCCTAGTTGCTTGCCCCTCTACCATCCATCCTGGAATCATCATACACAAGAAACTACAAGGTTGGTGATAACACGTGTGTAGCTGCATGATACTTATACTATTGGAATAATTGAAAAATTGCTTTCTCGTTGTCATCAATGACATAATGGTGTGGATATCCTGGAATACACGAAAAATCCAATATATCCAACCATAACTCGTAATTGGATGCCATATCATCAGGCTTCCTTGTCTTTATAGAGCGCTTCTTTTATTTTTCTTCAATTGGAGTCGCCACGAGAGACCTATCGGGTTAGATAAACAAATCTCACCAAAGTACTAAACAAGACAAGGGTGTACCTGAGCTGATGATGACTGAGGTCTTGGTGGAGTCGCCAGATTAGCCTGTAAGGTTAGGCCACAAATATATGCAACAAATAGAGACTTACCTCAAAACTTACCAATAAATGTCATTTCACCAAGGCAGTGAATGACTCTAGATGAACCGCTTAGAATTTTGAAATGTTCCTCGGCAACAGCGCCAAAATGTTACCAGTCGAAATGGCAGTCCAACCCACCAGCAAACATATGCGGAGAAAGTGACCATTGTCACCTTAGTCACTTCTCCTAACTTATTCGAAAGTCGAAACCTCCTAAGGGAGAGCCCTATGTAACTCTGCAAAAGACACTTAGACACCAAGTATATCTCATATGTGTGCAAGGTTAGTGACCAATGCCTAATGGATTCAATCAAAAAGTGGAATAGATATGCTACGAGCATGCATATGAATTGTGCAAGTTCATCCAAGGATAAATTAATTGCGTATCTAATGAATACTGATGTGCAAATAGTATGATATGTAGATATTAACCAAGTACAAGTAATTTCTCAAACAATCAGAAATGCACATGTACAACACTGTAAGTAACATGTATCAGTCATCTATTCAAGTATTTATGACAGCCAAAATTTCAAGCCGGGATTTTAGGACGCCCAAAATTTTAGGACCCGAAAATCTCAGTTCTGAAAATTTTAGGGTTGAGCTTTTAGGGAGGGACTTTAATATTACGGAAAGGAATTCGAGGGCCAAAAATTTAGGGCACGGAATTTTAGGGATGCTCAAAAGTGCAAAAAAATAATTTTTTTTATTTTTAGGGTTTCTAACATAAAATTCCAGACCTTAAATTACCCTAATCTACCATGTAAAATACAAATATAAACATATGAAAATGCGCCTTATGGAGTCAATGATACAGAAATGCACAAATAAACAATAAGTCTAGGTATCCAACTAGTGAGTATTAGATTGTGCGAATGCTCTTGGTAAGTTTTAAGGATTTTATATGCTCTGGATTTAGGTGTCTAGGAAACCTAACCGGAAATACTTTCAGTGACTCTGTTCGAAGACATGACGGACCTGTCTGGAATCACAAGCTAGGTGTTCAGAGAATTTAACCAGCGAGTGTCCAGATTGGGTTGCCCGGCGCCCACACTTGGAATTTGCCCACTACTTGAGTATTTATCGAGATAGCGCCGGTGCGTTGGTTGTGGGGTGTTAAGTATTATTAAGTTATTCTTGCGGGGTTAAAGATCCAGTGCCGTTTCTGGATATTCTGATCTGAGATTGGTCAGAGCATACTCCGGCAAGGAGGGGAGGGAGTTAATTAATTAAAGGGGTGTGTGTTGCAAGTTTTATTAATTTCGTTAATTAAAACTCTCCGACAGAGAGCGCTCTTGACATTGTCTTATGACAAAGGTTCAAGACACTTATCTAATCTAAATGCCTAATGCAAGGATGTGCAAAACTAATGATGCTCTCTGATAGAGAGTGCTCTTGACTTGTGTTACTGCAAGTTCAAGAGTCTTAATTATTAATTAGTTAAACTAGGAAACAATATGATGCATGAAAGTAAAGGCAAGACAGTTAAACAAACTCTCCGACAGAGAGCACTCTTGATCCACCTTATGGTGAGATTCAAGAGATTTTGGTTCCTTTTAAGATTGACACTTATATATAAAGATACCAAAATGCAATTAATAAAGTCTAATCTAGCAATTAGTGGAAATGAAAACTAAGTCTAATCAATAAAACTAAGCTAAGTACTTTTAGTTGAAACTATGCTAAGAAACATGAAAAAGGAACACAAGACACACTTCTCCCAAATAGGGGAAGTAGAAAAGATGGGAGACTTGCTCCCAATAGCTTTTTTATTATTTTTTTACAATGCTTTGTTATGCTCAGCTTCTTCTTGAATGAGCAAATGGTGAGAAAGGGAAGAAAGAGAAGGGAGATGTTTTAGTCTTTTTGCTCTTGCTTGCTTTTAGCCTTTGGGCTCTCCTTCACCTGCCTGAAACTAAGAGCTCTGAACACACACTTGTTATGGTGTTAGTTCATAAACATAAATTGAAACCAGATCTACAAACTAAGTAACAAAAACCAAACTACTCAATCATTACCACAAAACGGAAGAAGAAAAAGAGGAGTACAAAAAAACTAAGGAAAGAGAAGTGAAAAGGAGGTGAAGAGAGGACGAAAGAAGGTCAAAGGAGGCTGGAAATAAAGGCAAAAAGAGGGCTGCAAACTAAAGAAAGAGGGCTGCAAAAAGTGATGAACAAGACTTAAAATAAGGCCCAAAAGGTGGCTGCAAATCAGGGCCAAATGAGGGCTTCAAAAGGTGAAGAAAGAGGACTAAAGAGGGCTATCCAAAAGGTAAAAAAGAGGGCAGAAGTGGACAGCGAAAGAGGGGAAGAAGTGGCTGCAATAGAAAGACAAATAAGGCTGCAAATTGCAAACAGGACAACCAACAGGGGCATAAGGCTTGGTGAATGAATGTTCACTTTAGCCCAAACCTTGCCCTAACCCAAGAATGTAAAGATTTCATAAATTTTGAAGGATGAATAATAATGAAGACAAACACTCAAATCTGTGGCTTTTTGATGATGCTTGGATTCCTTGAAGCTTGAAAATTCCGGAAGTTGTCTTGACTTCAAGAGGAGAGGATGCACCTGAGCTCAAACTCCTACTTGATTTGATGAGGTGATCTGCACAAATTCAACTCAACACTTGCAAAAAGATGGATTAGATCACGTATGTTTTATCAATTAAAATGTAAAAGAGCATATCATATAACTGAATCATCAATGCTACTTTTAATTCCTAAGAGCAAAATCATAAAAGATTAAATTGAAACTTCAAATAATCGATCTTACGTGCTTATAGAAGCCTTCTAAAGCATGAATCATTATCCAACATAAGCATGAAAAAGAAAGAATTTGAAACTCACCTCATTCGCCAAGCATTCATCCACATTTAACAAACCATGTAAGCCTCCAAAGCCTTAAAATTGTATTCCACGGTTGCAAAAAGCAACAAGCATTACAGAGTTTGGATAGAGTTTCTCTACACAAAAATCCATCCCAATAGAGCTAAAGGAGCCTCTATTTATACAATGAATGAAGAACCCAAAACCCTAAAACCAGAAAACCAGACCTAACCGGACCGGCCACCACTGGAAGACCAGACCTAAAGATGAAGGGCTGAGAGTGAGGGGAGGCCTCCACCTAGGCAAGGTGCCCCCACTCCAACCCTAACTGCTGCAAACAAGCCATAATTGAGCCCACATGTGTGGATGACGCCCTCATGCTGAAGAGGGGCGTGAATGATGAAGGGAGGCGTGAGCTGGTAGGTAATGCCACAACTTAGGTATGGAGGAGCCATTGCTAGGTCTGGAGAGGCCACTGCCGGTGTAATCTTCAGTCTTTACCTCGATCAAATCATCAAACCAATGAGTGCTCTCCATCTCATCCAATTCGGGAGTTTCGCTGGAGATGACAAATCTGTTAACTGAATATATCTTTATTGCTCACTGAATGTTGACTAAAGCTGAGTTATGATAACTCCAATCATCATAAATGCCCATTGAGATGTCATTTAGCCTTTTATTTCACTGAATTTGGATTAATTTGGAGAGTTTTAATTTTCTCCAAAATAATCAATTTTTAATAAATAATCATTTTTTCCCCAAAAGTGACTTTTTTGAGGAAATGAGCATTGTGTGTCTGATTAATGATCTGAAAGTTGGATCTAACTGGCTGGCCGATCAAGAATGATTTTTTGGCTTAAGGTTAGAACCTTCAATCACTAAAAACAGGGTCCAAATGACTAAATTATTACAAACGGGATTTTTCCAATTATTTTATGGAAAAATTAATCAAAAAAAATAGGGAAATAATTAAAAAATTAAAAATTAATTTTTTAACTCGTCCGAAGAAAAAAATTTCGAAATTTTTTTAAACGTCCTATTGACTTAAGACAAGACCATGCTCTATTCTAACAATGCCTAGTAGGTTCATATACACTTAGTTGGGCTCTAATAACCCCCCAAGGCCCAGAATTCAAAATCGGGCATTCCAGCTTTGGAGGAAGCTGGAGAAAACCTCGTCAATTATACTCGGCTATAGGCAAAGCATAATTGTCAAAGGCAAAAAACTCCCTGGAATACCTTAGTTGAGATTCTACGTCTTAAGAGACCGAACCACTCAAAATACCCTACTAGCACATTTTATTACAAACCCCGCAGGGCCATGGTCAAAATTATTCAAATGAAAAGCCAATATTTGCTAGACACGAAGACGGATCAACTGATACACTGGAATCAAACGTTGAACATGTTTGTCAACCGGCGGCTCCCGAGGTAACCCAACTATGGTACAAAAAAGTTGGTAACATCTAACTCCAACTGTGGGACAGGTACTTGCTTGATCTATTGATCAAAAAGAGTGCCTGAGAATCCAGGAATCTCTGATACCTGCATATAAACAAAAGTATCTCAATCCCATGTATATGATAAAAAATATGCCATGACAAAATACCAGAAAAATATTTTTTGCTTTTTCGAAATAAAGTACATGAAATAAACTTTTCTTTTTAGCATGTATATAAGTGAAAATATAATACAAATGTTAATATACAAAAATAAGAAATTTTGATACAACATTCTACATGGATATGATACATAACATATGATACAAAAATAAAATACATAAAAATACAACAAGAATGGGTTTAGAAAAGCCCTGGGATGACCCCTTGGTCATCTTGGAGGATGTTTCGATAAAAGGGCTTCAAGTGTTGGCCATTCATGGGCAGGTTTAATATTTCTCCATCCATAGTGTTAAGGAGGAAAGAATTGGTGCCAGCCGTGTCGCGGATGATAAACGGGCCTTTCCAAAGGCTGTCAAATTTTCCATGCTTCCCAGGCTTCTCCATTCTCTTATCATATAAGAGAACAGTATCTCCTATTTGGAAAGCTCTCGGCCTGGATGACTTATCAAAAGTGCCCTTCATGCTTTCTTGATGTCTGAGTGACTGATCAAGGGCAGCTCTTCTAGATTCATCCAACTCTATGATCTAATTGATCCTCTGCTCCATTTCTGCTTGTTCCGTGCCATACTCACTTAACATATTGAATATAGGAATCCGCATGCTAACCGGAAGGGTGCCTGTGAGTCCATACACCAGCTCAAAAGGTGACTTCCCAGTTGAGTTCTTCTTAGTGATCCTATCTGCCCACACAACATACTTAATCTACTATCCCATGCTCTTTTATTATCCCCAGCAGTCTTCTTAAGGATAGTCATCAAATTTTTATTAGTGGACTCAACAAGTCCATTGCCCTGTGGATAGTAATCTGATGAATGGGATAGGTTAATGCCATATTTAAAACATAAGTCATTCATTTTTTCAGAACTAAAGCCCTTGGCATTATCAGTTGTTATCTTAAGGGGGGTTCCGAATCTGGTGATGATTCTTTCCTCGATAAAATCTATAACAACCTTCTCAGTGGCAATCTTAATGGGTATAGCCTCTACCCACTTGGTGAAATAATCGGTTGCTGTGAGAATCCAGCAAAAACCATTGCTAGAGTTATCCTTGAATTTGCCAATAAAATCAAGACCCCACTGTTGAATAGGGGCAAGGACGACAACCGGAGTAAGGGGAAGAGCTGCCAACTTCTGCTTCCCAATGAAGAGCTGGCACTCTTGGAAACACTTGACATGCTTGTGGGCATCTGAAAAAATAGTGGGCCAATAGTAACCAGCTCTCAAGATTTTGTGGGCGGTTATATTTGCTACATAATGGCCTCCACAAAATCCTGAGTGAAACTCTGCTAAGATCTTCTTAGAATCTTGTTCGTTGATGCATCTAAGTATGATATCATCTGGGTTCCTCCAACCCAGACCCTTCTGGGTCCTAGCAGTCTTAAGTCTCAAAGCCCTACGCTTGTGTCCTTTGAGGTGATCAGGGCAGGTGAGATGGAGAAGGAAGAAAATGATGTCGGAGTACCAATGATTATCAAGCTCTTGAAGGGCAAGAGTCATGGTAGGCTGAGGGATATCGTTTTCTGCAATCATTTCGATGGCTTCTTCATTTTTCTGTGTAAGCATTCTAGCAAGGCCTTGTCCCTTGATCAATTTAGTGGGCTTTATTTCAAGGTCATATTCCTGGATCTTGGACACCCATGTACGCCTTATTCCTAAACAATCCTTTTGAGAAAGGATATCCTTAACTACAGTGTGGGGAACATATCCAATGACCTTAGAATACCTGATATAAGTCCTGAAATGTTTTAAAGATTTGACTAAGGCATAACCCTGCTTCTCCATAATGGTATACTTTAGCTCGAAATTCTACAAGGCTCTACTCATGAATGTTATAGGTTGCTCAAACCCTTCTAAGTTCTTTTGGAGCAACACACCTGCAATAGTGTCTTCAGAAGCAAATGAAAAGATCATGAAATCCTTCGCGTAATCTAGGCTGACTAAGACCGGAGACCTGGTAATGGCATTCTTTATAGCATCAAAGGCTTTCCTTCCTTCAATGGTCCACACAAACTTGGCATTTCTCTTAAGTAAGGCCTGCATGGGTTTCATTAATTCGGCCAAGTTGGGGATAAATCTTTTGATAAAATTTATATGACCATTGAAGGATTGGAGGGCTTTTACATTCTTAGGAAGGGGAATCTTTCTTATGGCCTCTACTCTTTCGGGATCAATTTTGACACCATCCTTATTGATGATGTGTCCTAAGAGTTTTCCCTCTTCTATGCCCAGAACTGACTTAGCCGGATTCAAAGAAATGCCATACTTCCTACATCGCTCGAAAATCTACCTGAGATGACCAACATGGCTGGATCTTTCTTTCGAAAAAACAGTAAGATCATCTTGATAGATCTCAATGATTTTGCCAATCAACTCCTTGAAAGCATAATCCATGGCCCTTTGGAAAGTAGCTCCGACATTTAAAAGGCCAAAGGGCATTCTCAGATATTCAAAAGTGCCCCAAGGAGTTGTGAAAGTGGTTTTATGCCTATCTTCCTCTTGAATGACTACCTGATTATAGCCAGAAAAACCATCTAGCATCGACATCATGCTTGATCCAGTGACCCGTTGGAGGAGGGTCTCCATGTTGGGAAGGGGGTAATTGTCCTTTTGACATGCTATGTTTAGATTTCTGAAATCTATACATATCCTTATACTCCCGTTCTTCTTTCCAACTACGACCAAGTTGGAACACCACGTTGAATGTCTTGTAGGAGCTATTATTCATGCTGCTAGCATTTTTTCTAACTCCTTTTTAATGATTGGTGCTAACTTAGGATTTATTTGCCTAAGTTTTTGTCTGAAAGGCTTGCCTTTTTGACATTCTGGTTTTAAGGGAATAGTATGTTGAAATACATCTTCCTTATAGGCTTTGAGCTCGTCATAAGTAAAGGCAAATACATCCCTATACTCTTTGACTAGATTTATGAGGTTGTTCCTTTCTTTTTCAAAAGTACCTTTTCCAATTTTTATGATTTTCGGTTCTGTTTCCGTCCCAATGTTGATTTCAATGTAATCCCCCAGTTTCATCTACTTAACATTGCTTTTTCTTCTGTCCTGTCTGTCAAAGATGTTTTCTAAGGCAACTAGACCACGTGGGACAGGATTGTTAAATTGGTCACCTTCTCCATAAAATTCTTTATTTTCTTCCCGTTCATTTACTTCAAAAATTTAGGAATTCATCGACATTATGAATAAATCTCAAAATTTGCTCATCATCTTTGAAGAACTGCCAATGTTCAACATTATCAGGAACAGAAGGTCTGAAGTTAATCTCTAAAGGACAATTACCCTCTAACATCTCATCCGATGGCTGAAGAGTTGACACTGAAACGACAAGCTTATCGGAGGCACTATTCTGATCTCTAGGGACTGCTTCTATGTCAAGGGCATCAAAGAATTCCATTGTATCCCAGATTGCATTTCTATATTTTTTAAGTCTTTGACACTTACATGCAAACTGACCCTTAACTTGTTGGACAATTAAGTCAGAGTCCCCTTTAATATTAAGCAACTTGATCCCCATGTCCTTGGCAATCTCAATGCCCAGTAGAAGTGCCTCATATTCCGCCACATTGTTAGTTGCTTCAAATTCCAATCTAAAAGCAAAGTTGAAAACCTTACCCTCTGATGAAATAATGACAACACCAACCCCCTTGCCCGTTCTAGAGTAAGCACCATCAAAATTCATTCTCCACAATTCACTAAGTTTTTCAGTCTTTATCTCTTCTTGGAGGGGTTCCAAGAAGGTGGAGTTGATATGATAGGTACCATTTTCATCAGTGTGGTAAGCATACTCATTCAATGGTCTTTGAGGGTTTTCAACGTGGTGTCTTTTTTCCTTTTCAGAATACAACTTAACAAGTGAAAATTTCGATGCTAGTACGGTGGCATAGGTCCAATCCATCTGGATTGATCCTCCCAAAGTGGCACCCCATTTCCCAGAAAGCAACATACCCCATTTGTCCGGAACATCAATAACAAGGATGTCCATGGTGATCTGGATATCCAGATACTTAGCCAATCTAACTAACTGGTTCTCAATCATCCCTGTAACTTTAACCGGTTTAGAGTCCATGGCACATACATTCTGGTATGGCCTTGTGGTTCTTAAGTCAAGTTGTTGCATGACTTTTTTGGTCATGATGCTGGAACTAGATCTCGAGTCTAACATACAACTGTGTAGAAGAAGATCACCCATCATCAATGATACGTAAAAAGGGGGATGATCTTCTTTTCTTGGGTCCCTAGTATGTAGAACTATAGGTGGATCAGCAAAGACATTGTTTGAAGTTCGCTCTACGGTATCAAAAAAAGTGACCTTTTTAGGGGTAAGGGACTTTACAGGATTTGAAGGACTTTCTTCAGTTTGAGGATTACTTGGAGGGTCTAGGATTTTCAAAAGTCTCTCTCTTTGGCCAGGAATTTTACATAATTCAAGGACTGGAACAGGAACTTTTGTATTTGCTAGCCAATTACCTAAGTCAAAACTTAAATCAACAATTTCTTTAGTTTCTACTTCTTTGGGAGGATTACGGGTTGTTACCTTAGGAATATTCTATGCTGAAGACCCCTTTCTTTGATAAGTTATTCCTTTCAAGTTCTGAGTGTTGTTGATCTGTTCGGTTGAAGGCATCTCACCATAGTCTTGAGTTAAGTTGTCGACTTTCTTTTCATAATGATTGGCCTGTGGCCAATTTCCTATGGGGATGCTAGGGATGTCATATATGTTGTTGATAAAATCAGGCTCGCTTGTCGACGTGTTCGGACCACAACCTTCAGGGTGACCATGCTCCTGAACATAGCACGCATAGTGGCAGCCAGATTCCTCATGGAAATCTCTGCATGCTCTGCAAAATGGTTTATACTGCTCAACCATGTTAGCGGCCTCTAGCTGATGGGGAGGCCTCTGCTCATGGTTGGGAGGCTTTCTTTGCATAGTTGGCTTGGCAGGAAAGGTTCTAGGAGCAGGCTGAGTTTGAGTTATTTCCATCGTAATCACCCTATTTTGAATCTCCTTCAACTGCGCTAAGTGTTTTTGTTCTGCTTCCTCCATATTTTTCTTCATCTCCCTTTTCATTTCAATCATTTGTTTTTCATAGGTATCCTTCATAGCTAATAAAGGATCCTTGTCTTTAGGTTTACTAATTTTCAAAGGGGTTGAAGACCTTGAATAACCCTGGAGGTTAGATTCACCAGATGACTGCATGTTCAGATCAATTTTAATTGCCATTTCCTGAGCCTGGAGCAAGTTAGCAGGCTCCTTGTCTCTGATCTGGTATTGCATTTTGCCACTAAGTGCCTCAATGTAATAGACCAGAATGGTTGGGGCAATTGGGGCATAATCAATAGGGATGGCTTTTGACAATTCAGTGAACCTAGTATTGAATTCGTCCATTGTTTCTGTATCCTTCTTTTTTATGTTGGTCAGGGACGCAAGTTGATGCCAAGGTTCTTTCTTTTCACCAAACTTGTCGGTGAAAGAGGTTTTGAAAGCAGCTAGAGTATCAAAAGCATTATCTGGCAAATTGTTATACCAGTCGCGGGCCTTTCCATCCAAAGACAGAGCAAATAACTTCATGTATACGTCATCATGTTGGCTCACAGGATCACTGAAATAAGCATTGATGCACCTAGAAAAGTTCCTGAGGTGCATGGCGGAGGTAGTGGCATCAGTGCCGGTATACATCGGGAGCTTCTCAACAGCTTTGTCTGGAAGACGGTGGGGTTGACCTACTATCTGAGAAAAGTTGAGCTGAGTAAAATACTCACCCATTATGTCAAGGAAACAGTTATTGTTTTGCAAATTTTCTAAGTTTTCTGGAAATAAAAGGTGGATGTCTGAAACAGACTCAGATCCAAGTTCTGCAAGGATCCTACAAGAAGCTAGTTTGTTCAGTCTCCTCCTATAGACTTTTTCAGGGTCAGGGATGAAATTGAACAAACCTTCAGAGGTTCTTCTAGTGGAATACCTTGAGGTGTTAACTGACAGTGGAGTCGCCAGTTGGATTTAAGTCTAATTTCGGAGAGTGATTGGACTAAAAATCTACCAAAAAGGGGAAAAAGGTTAAAAACTAAAAGAAACAAAGGTCGTCCAGGAACAAAAAGATTTGTCCCCGGCAACGGCGCCAAAAGATGTTGTCCGCCGACTGCACACCAGCAGCAGAAATCTAATGAAAGTTGTCTCCTCACTTAGGAAAGTGGGAGAGGTGTGACCTTGGGAGCAAACACAGAGCTAGGTACTGTCACCTACTCCTAGCTCCTTCGTTTAGGCTAACTCCTAACGAAGCCAAGGGGGGTAGTCCCTACAAAAGAGTTTCTATGGCTCTTAAGTTGTTAAAGTGTTTTTAAAGGTTGCGGATGCGGATGGGTGTTTTTTAGGAGTTATTATGATTAAAAGGTGTTGTATTTGTTATAAGTGTGACACAAAATCAAAGAGCAATCCACATTGCAACAAGAGATTAAAAGATAAGTTTAAATTCTAGACTTTAATTAAGTATTAATTGATAGCAATTATAATAAACCATAGACAATTGATCAAATAATATAATTATGCAAATTTAACCAAGGACCAGTGCCTTATGGAGTCAATGATACTGAAATGTGCAAATAAACAATAAGTCTAGGAATCCAACTAGTGAGTATTAGATTCTGCGAATGCTCTTGGTAAGTTTTAAGGATTTTATATGCTCTGGATTTAGGTGTCTAGGAAACCTGACCGGAAATACTTTCAGTGGCTCCGTTCAAAGACATGATGGACCTGTCTGGAATCACAAGCTAGGTGTTCAGAGAATTTAACCAGCGAGTGTCCAGATTGGGTTGCCCGACGCCCACACTTGGAATTTGCCCACTACCTGAGTATTTATTGAGATAACGTCGGTGCGTTGGTTCTGGGGTGTTAAATATTATTAAGTTATTCTTGCGGGGTTAAAGATCCAGTGTTGTTTCTAGGTATTCCGATCTGAGATCGGTCAGAGCATACTCCAGCAAGGAGGGGAGGGAGTTAATTAATTAAAGGGGTGTATGTTGCAAGTTTTATTAATTTCGTTAATTAAAACTCTTCGACAGAGAGCGCTCTTGACCTTGTCTTATGACAAAGGTTCAAGACACTTATCTAATCTAAATGCCTAATGCAAGGATGTGCAAAACTAATGATGCTCTCCAATAGAGAGTGCTCTTGACTTGTGTTACTGCATGTTCAAGAGTCTTACGTATTGATTAGTTAAACTAGGAAACAATATGATGCATGAAAGTAAAGGCAAGACAGTTAAACAAACTCTCCGACAGAAAGCACTCTTGATCCACCTTATGGTGAGATTCAAGAGATTTTGGTTCCTTTTAAGATTGACACTTATAGATAAAGATACCAAAATGCAATTAATAAAGTCTAATATAGCAATTAGTGGAAATGAAAACTAAGTCTAATCAATAAAACTAAGCTAAGTATTTTTAGTTGAAACTATGCAAAGAAACATGAAAGAGGAACACAAGACACACTTCCCCCAAATAGGGTAAGTAGAAAAGATAGGAAACTTGCTCCCAATAGCTTTTTTATTAATTTTTTACAATGCTTTGTTATGCTCAGCTTCTTCTTGAATGAGCAGATGGTGAGAAAGAGAAGAAAGAGAAGGGAGATGTTTTAGTCTTTTTGCTCTTGCTTGCTTCCTTGCTTGCTTTTAGCCTTTGGGCTCTCCTTCACCTACCTAAAACTAAGAGCTCTAAACACACACTTGTTATGGTGTTAGTTCATAAACATAAATTGAAACTAGATCTACAAACTAAGTAACAAAAACCAAACTACTCAATCTATACCACAAAACAAAAGAAGAAAAAGCAGAGTAAAAAAAAGCCAAGGAAAGAGAAGTGAAAAGGAGGTGAAGAGAGGACGAAAGAAGGTCAAAGGAGGCTGGAAATAAAGGCAAAAAGAGGGCTGCAAACTGAAAAAAGAGGGCTGCAAAAAGTGATGAAGAAGGCTGAAAATAAGGCCCAAAAGGTGGCTGCAAATCAGGGCCAAAAGAGGGCTCCAAAAGGTAAAGAAAGAGGACTAAAGAGGGCTATCCAAAAGGTAAAAAAGAGGGCAAAAGTGGACAGCGAAAGAGGGGAAGAAATGGCTGCAATAGAAAGACAAATAAGGCTGCAAATTGCAAACAAGACAGCCAACTGGGGCATAAGGCTTGGCGAATGAATGTTCACATTAGCCCAAACCTTGCCCTAACCCAAGAATGTAAAGATTTCATAAATTTTGAAGGATGAATAATAATGAAAACAAACACTCAAGCCTGTGGCTTTTTGATGATGCTTGGAATCTTTGAAGCTTGAAAATTCCGGAAGTTGTCTTGACTTCAAGAGGAGAGGATGCACCTGAGCTCAAACTCCTACTTGATTTGATGAGGTGATTTGCACAAATTCAACTCAACACTTGCAAAAAGACGTATTAGATCATGTATGTTTTATCAATTAAAATGTAAAAGAGCATATCATATAACTGAATAATCAATACTACTTTCAATTCCTAAGATTAAATTGAAACTTCAAATAATCTATCTTACGTGCTTATAGAAGCCTTCTAAAGCATGAATCATTATCCAACATAAGCATGAAAAAGAAAGAATTTGAAACATTATCACCTCATTCGCCAAGCATTCATCCACATTTAACAAACCATGTAAGCCTCCAAAGCCTTAAAATTGTATTCCACGGTTGCAAAAAGCAACAAGCATTACAGAGTTTGGACAGAGTTTCTCTACACAAAAATCCATCCCAATAGGGCTAAAAGAGCCTCTACTTATACAATGAATGAAGAACCCAAAACCCTAAAACCAGAAAACCAGACCTAACCGGACCGGCCACCACTGGAAGACCAGACCTAAAGATGAAAAGCTGAGAGTGAGGGGAGGCCTCCACCTAGGCAAAGCGCCCCCACTCCAACCCTAACTGCTGCAAACAAGCCATAACTGAGCCCACACGTGTGGATGACGCCCTCATGCTGAAGAGGGGCGTGAATGATGAAGGGAGGCGTGAGCTAGTAGGTAATGCCGCAACTTAGGTATGGAGGAGCCATTGGTAGGTCTGGAGAGGCCACTGTCGGTGTAATCTTCAATCTTTACCTTGATCAAATCATCAAACCAATGAGTGCTCTCCATCTTATCCAATTCGGGAGTTTAGCTGGAGATGACAAATCCGTTAACTGAATATATCTTTATTGCTCACTAAATGCTGACTGACGCTGAGTTATAATAACTCCAATCATCATAAATGCCCATTGAGATGTCATTTAGCCTTTTATTTCACTGAACTTGGATTAATTTGGAGAGTTTTAATTTTCTCCAAAATAATCAATTTTTAATAAATAATCATTTTTTCCCCAACAGTGACTTTTTGAGAAAATGAGCATTGTGTGTTTGATTGAATCAAACATTGAACATGTTTGTCAACCGGCGGCTCCCCAGGTAACCCAACTATGATACAAAAAAGTTGGTAACAAGGAGCACGCCAGGAGAAACCCAGGTGCATTACGTCCCAAGGACCACCTGTGTCTTCTACCACGCGAGAATTCGTCACTCACACTTTCTAGGGACCTCGATCTGGATGACACCAAGTCTCTCTCTGAAGTACTTGCACTTCACTCTGTCTAACGGATTGGTCAACACATCGACTATCTGCTCGTCCATTGCCACGTACTAGAGCTTCACTGCTCTCCTCTGCACCATATCCCGGATATAGTGATACTTGATCTCAATATGCTTCGACTAGACATGGAACATCGGGTTCTCCAACAACTTCACGCAACTCTGGTTGTCGCAAAACATACAAGTCGCCTCTAACCCGAGATCAAACAAATCAGATAGTAGCTTCTGAAGCCATACTGCCACGCAACTAGCCGAACAGGCTGCAACATACTCTACTTTGGCTATACTCAGTGCCACGCATGACCGCTTCCTGCTAAACCAGGAGATCATACTGGATCCCAAACTGAAGCAGCATCCCCAAGTGCTCTTCCTATTAGTGGCAGTGCCTGCCCAATCTGAATCAACGTAACTGTGTACGTTAATCCTCTAAATTGCTTCATACTTGAGCCCATATTCAATTGTACCCTTCTGGTACCTCATTATATGCTTTGTAGCAATCAGGTGATTAGGGTGTTCACAGCAAAGCATATGTCTGGCTTCGTGTTCGTCACGTACATCAACGAATCAATCATCTGTCGGTACATCGTGGCATCAACTGAATCTGATGAATCATCACACAGTAGCTTTAAGTTTGATGCCATAGGTGTGGTCATCGCCTTGCATTCCAGCATTCTAAATCTCTTCAGTATCTCCATGGCATACTTTCCTTGGCCAAGGAAGATCCCATCCGCACTCGCCATGCCTCCATTCATCATCCCTAGGTCTTTCATCAACAGCAAGCCTCCTCTTAGCATTTGCAATGAGCTCATCCTCACCTATTAGAAACAGCTCATCTACATATAGCAAGAGTATCACTGGTCTTTTGCCTTCAACCTTATAGTAAAGGTTGGAGTCTTCTTTATTCTTGGTAAAGCCTAAGCTCATCAGGAAGTTGTCCATCCTGTCGTACTATGTCAAGATTCTCGAACTCTGAGATCTTCTGTAGTCACTTCCTCTGGAGCAGACCACCATCCTTCATCTGCATTTGTACTCTTGTATCGGAACATTCTGTACTATAGTGACAGGGAGCCTCCTCTGCTATTGATCTTCTATGTATCCGTCCATGTCATCTCTCAAGGTCACTAGATATCAAGATCCTCTATCTTGAACTTTCTTGAAAGTTCCTCTTGCACCCATCTACGAGTTTCTCGTCCTATATAGGCTTCTATCTTCAACCTTGTAACAAAGGTTGAAATCTCCATCACTCTAGGTGATCTTCAAGCTGCTCATGTAACTGTATGTGTTATGCCATGGGTGCCTTCTGAGTTCATACAAAGCCTTCTGCGCACATGTGGTTCTCTACTTGATATGCCCTTCCACTTCACTGGAGAAGTGTGTCTGGTCAATGAAGCACATCTTGCCATAAACTACTCCCTCTTTCTGAGAGAAACCACGAACATTGCTTCGTACTTCTTGATTATGCCATCTATTGCATGCTTGATCTTGTAGATATATATGGAGGATACTACGGAGTTCCCTTCAGGTCTCGGAACCACATCCTGGACATCCTTCTTCATGATCAATTGGTATTCTTTGATCATATCCTTCTTCCATTTCTTCTTGGCTACTTCTTCAAAGCTAGAAGGATCTGTATCAATGATGTCACTCAACAGTGCTACATAACTAGAGTGTGTCCGAGGCATCTTACTTTCTTTGGAAGTCCCGTCATACTTTTCTTCATCTTGGATGATCTTTCGTACCCAAGATAGTCTTCATTTCTCGAGGTGGATCTACCGCTCTCTATGGCTTGGTCATATCATGATTCTTATATTCTTCTGAAGGTCTTTCTTCCGTCACGGTGTCTCTGACCCTAGGAGCTTCAGGTTTCTCTTCATGTAAGTTGTTGGAGTGAATCTTCTAGTTGGAACAAGTCTCATCCTTCTTTTCTTGTAGGTGATTGTACATGATCTTTCCTACAGGTCAAATTTAGTTGCATGATTAGAAATATTTCATAATTTCCAAAACATAGTAATATTGATAAGTTCTAATGCATAAAGACATTTGTCACACAATCATGTAACTATCTTAGCCCATGCAACATTTGTCCATATCCTGTATACATACGGTAACTTTCTAGATGCCTTCCATCTCTACCAGAATATTATTAAGAGTGTGCACTTCTCCCAATCTGCGAACAAAGAGGTTTCATTCTAGACAAGTAGCAATGGAATGTCGTATAGCAACATAGGCCACTTACCCATCAGTAGTATACTGTTCATAAATACAGACACTCAATCATGCATAATACAATAACTGAATATAAGTATGTACACGACTAAACAATATCATTTAAGTAACTAGATATATAGGAAATGACAATTTAAGCACTTATCTTTGTTTGGTTGGTTGGTGGACTCCCTCTTGATCCTTGTCTTCTTGCAGGAATTACTGGAGTCTTTAACAGTGTGCTCTACTTCATTATTTGATTCTGAGGTCCTGTGTCTATCTTGCTCATCCTTGAGCAAGTCTTCTATACCATAGATCACATGGCATTGCATACTGGTTTTGAATCTGAGAGTCACTTCTTTATTCACAACTGCATCCCTTCTTATCCAAATACTGAGATGGATAAGATGTTTTTCTTTGTCATGGATTGAATCCTTTTGGATTAAAGTACATATTCCTCATCACTTGAGGAATCAACTCTTTCTTCTCTGAATCTTTTCGTTGTTGGTTCATCCTCTTCAACGGTGTGAACATGATGTCTTTTCTTGTTCGACTTCTTGTTGGAGGAGCCTTTGTTTCTAGGACAATTTCTGGAGTAGTGCCCCTTCTCATCACATGTGTAACATCTAATACTGGATAGATCTCTTATGGGTTTCCTTTTCCTTTGGTGATGGTCCTCCCTCTTGTTGTGATGATGGTCCTCCCTCTTGTTGTGATTTCTTCTGGTGTGGACTGTGAGAGCTTGATCTTCAGTTGCTCCCATCTTTTCTTCTCTGGTTATGAGCCTAGCTTCTTCTTGCATGCATTCTTCCCAAAGTCTGTTGAAAGTAATCAGTTTCTTTCTGGCACATATCCCTTGAATGAATGAATCCCATGATCTTGGGAGGCCATTCAAGGTGGTCATAACAATCTCTCCTTCTTCTACCTTCTTTTCGACTGCTTCAAGTTGTTCCTTGATTTGGGCAACCCTTGTGAAGTATGAATGCATGGTCTCTGAGTTTTATATCTTCACATTCTTGAGTTGGTTCCTTAATGTCATCTTCCGATTGATGTTCTTTGTAAGAATATAATTCTTACATGTTGTATAATTTATTTTTATATATAATTGATGATATGAATACATAGTCTCTCAGCATATATATAGTACATAATAGTGAAGAGTTACGACTCTTCTCACGCCGTTGTTGCATTTGGCATATATAATATTAATTAATTAATTAATTAATCTAATTTATTATTTTATTTACATTTTATTCTATTTGGTATGTTACAAGTCATCCCTCCTTGGAATGCTTCGTCCTCGAAGTATTGTTGACTATATTTCATGCATTTCTTAGAATCTTCATAAGGATCTTCTGATTTTTTTTCCGCTTTCGATATTTGTACAACAAGTTGTGTATGCTACAATTTCCATGATTGTGGCAATGATATGGTACACGAAAAAGTTGACTCTTCTGAATCTTTGTTTTTATATTTAAATAATGAAGTTGTGTCAGCCTATTGATTTCAGATATTTTGGCATGTATGGGTATGCCATGACTCTTTATTTGACATATGGTTTCTTCAATGATGAACAATGAATCTTCTGGGTTTTCTTCTTTTTCGTCATCGTGATTAGAAACACTTCCACTTTCTTTATTTCCATGATGATACTCCTCTACTTTTTTTTCTTTTTCACAATTGTTACTAGTATCATCTTTATATTCATCATTATAATGTTGGATATCTTCATCATCTTTACAATCATTATCGACATCATGTTTCTTCATGTCTAGTGTATCTAACTCGTTGTCTTTGTTATTGTTATTCTCAACTAGTACTTCTTCAGGATTATTAATATGTTGAACTATATGTTTGTTTTCTTTATTGTCATTCACAACAACCTCTTTTGTAGATTCATTTTGGTCTTCCACGTTTTGAACTCCATGCATGTCCTTTTTATCTTTCTTTTCTTCGTCATTTCTATCATCTTCTTGATTATGTCCTTGGTTTTGGTTTGGATCCTTGGAATTGCTTCTGATTTGTCCTGTTTCTGGAGTTTTGCTAGCCATTTTTAACAATTTTGTAGTTGTGTAGACTAGACCATTCATGTGATTATTTTTTTTGCCTTGAATGAAATTGCAAGCAATTTATGGCATATGTGTATGTTTATGGCTAGGTATTTCTTTTTACATCTTGTATTTCGAATGGAGGTTCTTTTCCTTTCTTGCGTCTAATGCCTCGAACCTTCTCTGAGGGGGAATGTAAGGTGTCAATGTATGTGCTTTTCACACTTTTGTTTTCGTAGATGCAAAATATGTTTCCAGCGCTTCCTTCCTTGAAAATTCAGGGGTCGTAATCACTTCTTTTGTCGTACGTGTAGTAGCAGTTTCATGCTCTTCTTTTCTAATTCAGGGGTTGTAAACGCTTCTTCTGTTGTAGGTGCAGTAGCAGTTTCTTGGTCTTCTTTACTTGAGACTTTGGAGACCATAACCGCTTCTTCTTCTTCTTCCTTCCTCTTAGATGTTTTTTCTTTTTTTGTAATAGCATTGTTTTCAGTTCTACATAAAATTCATTTTCTTCAAGCAGTCTTCTTTCTATTTCTTCGATTCTAGTTTCTTCATATTTTTTTTCTCTTTTAGGTTTTTGGAACGAGCTAATAATGATCTTATTAAATGAGGGAAACATGGTGGTTCCATTATAAAAATAATGATATGATTTGTTTTTCAAAAAATTAACTTTAAAAAATAATATTATAATAATAATTTATTATTTAAAATAATAATACTATTATTATAAAAATTTAATAGTTTTTGGAAAAAATAAAATACATATAATAATAATAATTATTAATAATAGTTATTAATAATAATAATTTATTATCATTATATTATTTTGTGGGGAAGACTTGTGATTTTATAAACCCATGTCTTGTTTTTGGCTTTGATGGGGGCTTAGTGGAATGAAAATGGAAATGGAAGATTAGTGGAATGAAAAGAAGAGGGAAGGAGGATAGAGGAGTTCAAGAAAGGGTTTAGTTTAATAAAACCAAGTGTGGTTTTAGAAACCCACTGCTTGTTTTTGGTTTTGATGGGGGATTAGCGGAATGAAAATGGAAATGGGGGATTAATGAAATGAAAATATGAGGGAACGAGAATGGAGGAGGTGAGATGTCGAGAATCTTGGTAGCTCCGATACCACTTGTAAGAGTTCATCCTTACATAATTATCATAATAGATAATATTTGTATATATTTAATAAGGAATTGATGATTATTACATCAACAGGCTTACATTATATATGGAAGCTAACCTATGAATGATCGGACCTTTAAAAGAGGCCACCTTTCACCATTAATACTAATTAACTTAATTGTTAAATAAATTAATAATAATACTAATGTACTATTTAGGTATATTACAAGTCATCCTGCTCTGAAAAGATTTGTCCACGAATCTTCTGTAAGCGTGCTTCAACTAGAAACTTTTTCGCGAATAACGGAGCCACGGTTTAGCAGTTCTTGAAATAATTGGTTGCATTTCCATTCAAATCTTTTCATGCGTATGTTTATGTAGATAAATGCATAACCACTTTATGGAGTACTCTTCTGAGCTTCTAATCCGATGGTGTTCTTTTGACCTTCTATTTTGATGTAGATTTTTTATATTTCTGCATGCTTTGATATGGTTTTCTAATCTGTAGTGGCAACTAATAATACTGTACTTACTTTCTTATCTGACAAGCTTGTCTTTATTTGTTCTCTGGGAACCTTTTGAAATTCTAAAACATCTTGAGTTGTGACTACTAATAGAATGTTCACCTCATCATTTGTCGCGCCATCCTCTGGGTTTCGTTCTTCTACGTTATCATGATTAAGGTCATCTTTAACACTTTTATTTACATCATTGCATTCTTCTACAACTTCAATTCTCTCATAATTGTTGTTAACATTGACTTCATTTTTAACAGTGTTTTGTGCTTTATCATTACAATCTACGACATCGTCAATTTCTTGACAATTGATATTAACATTGTGATTGCCAATATCATCTAGATCTTTCATATTCTTGTCTTCTGCCTTTCCTGTTTCCTCGTCCTCGTTATCGTCTTCCTTAACAAGTCCTTGTTCTGGAGTTTCACTAGACAATTTTATAGATTTTTCAGTTGGCATATTAATGTGCCTTGCTTCCCTACCTTGTAAGAAGCCACAACGAACTTCCAGTAGGCGTACATACTTTTTATTAAGTATTGCATTTTGAGTTTTGTAGTTGGGACATATAAGTTGGTTTCGATCCACATATGATCTTTCCCTTTGCAAGCTTTCCTGGTCGTTGGGAAACCAGAAACGGAGCTGTAACATTCTTTAAATCTCAACATTTAATTAAGCAACTCACCCTAATAAAATTAACCACCCTCAAACATAACGAAAAATTCGGTGTTTTGATTTCATCTTCTATGAGACCAACTAGATATGTTGGACACACCAAGCACACTGAGAGGGGGGATGAACAGTGTGTATATCTTTTCTTACTTTTTCAGCGTTAATAATCATCACCTGTGTTATCACGAATCTTGTAGATGCCCCGTAGAGTAATCCTATTTAGGATGGCAAAGGGGATAGGCAACCAAAGTCGTGACCTAAGAACACCCCAACCCGCAAAAGATGGATGGTTGTCACGTCGGTTGGGATATCCTTTGCTTTATGCCACCGAAGCCTAAGTGACAAAGGGGGAGACCCTGACCTATCCTAAAAGGATAGACCTACAACAAATCACCAGATCAAACCCTAATGGAGAATACGTAAGGTGAGTGCTTGAAACCCTAGATTTAAGGGATAAGCCACAAATTAAGGAATGCTTGAGTGTAGGTGGTTTAGGATATTGGTAATGTTAAATGACACAGTGACTTATGGAATTATCGATCAGATCTAGGATCAGTGTGTTTGTTCAATGGATCAACCCAAGACCCTAGAGGAAAATGGAAAATTCCCAGGACGAGGTTGAAACGAAGAATTAAGGCTTTCAACACACTTACTTGGATGAGAGATTTAACAGTATGACAGAATCCAAGCGAAAACCGAGAAACGAGCACAGGGAACTGGCTGCCAGGTTAAAGAGGGGTGCTCTCTCCCTAAGGATCAGTGCCCAGAGATGGGCAAGTGGAGTCCAATATTGAAGCCTAGGAGGGAGAGGGGGTTTTTCAGAAGGCCAACAAAACCCAGATCGCCAAATTTGCAGATTCCCAGTGCAAATTGGTCCACTGATTTTTGCTACTTCCTAATAGTGGTTTTGTCAGTAAAAATATTGATGTGCAATGCATGAAAAATTAAAATGCAGAAAACTAACCTGAGAGACGTACCTGAATCTTGTAGATAAGCTCCTAGATGATGAAGAATGTTCTCTTTCCGAACAAGTGAGAGTTTCGGGCAAGATTCTGATGAATTTGAAGCTTCGCTCAGTGACCCTAGCACCCCATTCTACCTGTCACACCAAAGAAATCAATTAGCATGGCAAATAAACGGGATTTCAAGATAAAGAAAGTATAGGGACTAGAAATCATAAAGAAGTAACAACTCCCTGATAACCAACACCAAGAGCCGACAACAGAGTGAGTCTCCCCACCAATGTGCCTTCCTCAAGAGTGCCTCCTTCAACGTGCAAATTAACGAGCACGAGAAAAGGTACAAAAGCTATGACGTATTTATCTCAATGCAGAAGAAATCAATGCCAATCATCATCACATGCATCTATCTATCAAGAGACAAGTATTGAATCCCAGAAAAATCTCTTTATTAAAAGTTTTCAATGGCAAAGCTCATGCTTTACAATGGGGGGGGGGGGGGGAGGGGGGGCGTCTCGTCTTTATATAGCTTTTGAGAGACACAAACCCTAACTCAGTTTTGCGTTCAACCGTTGATTATAACACCATCAACAGTGGAGATCAAATTTACACAAATCAATACATGGATCACATTGACTGGATCAAAGGGGGCGCACTTTTTCCTAATAACCCTTTGTCTAAGTCAAAATACAACATAACATAAGATATGATCATGATAATAGTAAATACATCAAAAGGGGATCACTAGGGACTTAATTCACCCTAGGCCCCATTACAACCTCACATCATAAGATATAACAATAAAATACATCATGTGGCCAAGTTGAGTGGCGCCCCTTAGGGGATGTCCTCACTGGCTAAAACAAAATAAAATATTGTCGAACTGAATGTTGACTGAAACTAAAGAAGAAGTGTCTAGGGACCCATAAACATCAACTAAGTGAATTCCATGCCATTTCCTTGACTTCCCTAGCCAAATCAATTTTTTCAGTGACTTCTTAGTTCATTTTCTGGTGGCACAACCTTTGAAAACCATGAAAATCAAAATATCTTCATTTCATCTAAGAATTGCGGCAAACTAACTATATTGGAGGATCTGGAGACATAGAAGAATGGTATAAGTGACTACTCATACCCCCTGGAACACTGCAATGCTCTAGGAGAACCAAAATCACTGCAATAATAATATAATCTAGCCAATAATAAAGTGATAATAATCACTGAATGTGCAATCTGAGGCCAAACTCTGAAAACTGAAACCGCAATATTGGTCCTGGGCATGTCTAGAGCAAATATAAGCATTGTTGTTTTGAGTCACTGGCTTGGGAACCGTGTTTGACTTAGTCAACTAGGTTGACCAGGTCAAAGTACCCAAACCATAGGTGAGATGTTGAACCAATATAAACCTGCATGTATCCAAGGTAAGAAATGCTCCAATGGTATATATTAAAACCCAACTTTAGTCATGTTATTCAAAATCAAGGTGACAATAATAATAATAATAATAAGTAAAATATACATGTGCCTTTGAATGATCATTAAACCTTCTTGAAGTCTCTTGTGTATGCCATGCTTACAAAGCTTAAACAGTTGGCTAGTGTTGGGTGAAGGTGAAAAACAAGGCTAAGGTAAAGGGGAATAACTCATAATTGACTTTGATCATGTGATCTCTCTTAATGATAACCAATACACTTAACCAAAATGACATGTGCATGACGGATAGTAATAGGGGATGGCGTGTCTCACAAATGGATAAAGTACTTGGGCATGTTTCCTTCACACTCTAGCAAGTTTCCTTTTCATTTATTTGGAACACTGGTCAACCTTCAAAGGCAGGTGTCCTAGAAAGCCTTCTGGGCTCCAGTACTGACAAAGACATAACCTTTGCAGGTTAGTCTCACCCTGTTGCCCTGTAAGCATAGTTACATATATCGTGTCGA
>LPNX010911559.1:1034827-1097791 GCA_001517045.1 Pseudotsuga menziesii | reverse complement strand
CTCGCATACCTCTCCATAAGCATCCTCCCAGCAGCAACATAACTGGCAACGTTGTCCGTAATGACTTGGACAACATATTGTGGCCCTACCTCTTGGATAAACTTATACAACAAATCACATAATAAGCGTGCATCTTTAACATAGGCAGATGCATCGACAGATTTGATAAAAACTGTCCCCCTGGGACAATTGACCAAGAAATTGATAAGGGATCTTCCCTTCCCATCAGTCCATCCATCCGACATAATAGTGCAACCGGCGACCGCCCATGACTGTTTGAGCTCATCTAATCTCCGGGTGCAATCAACCTTCTCCTCATCAAGGAGTCTCCCTCTCAAATCATTATAGGAAGGCCCCCTATAATCTGGACCAACAGTGCCAGCAGCTTCAAACATGGCATGATAGTAGGGGTTGTTTTTGGCGATGTTGAAAGGCACATCACCCCATAGAAAACATTTTGTCACAAGTCTATCCGCCTCATCCTTCTGCCTTTGTTTGAGCATGGTTCGAACAGAAGGTTGCCTCGAATGCGATGCCAATGCCACATGAGGTGAGGATGAAGAAGGCATAGTGTAATGTGGGGGTCGTGTAGATGAGGAGAAGGAATGCAAGTCACTTGTGCCCCCCATGGTTCGTGACTGTATTCTAGATGCAAGTTCGTGCCTGAATTCATCTTTCTCGTCCCTATTCTTAGCCATGTCAAGAATGGATTGGTTTGCAATCCGCATCACTTCTGGGGTAACAGCAGGACAAACATCCACTTCATGCCCAGCAATTTTGGCAAGGTGGTATTTCAAGCGGCTAATTCCACCAGAAATCTCCTTCCCACATAGTTTGCAATTCAACTTTTGCCGATTATTAGGGTCAATCAGCTGCCCATACTCCCACATTGGATCCAATGGCTTTGGCATTGTGTCCACTGTCACCTATGCCACATTGCCACAACAAACAAACAAAAATGAATCAATTTTAAAATAATGTTCTTTAAAATTTTGATTCTTGAAAACAATGAAATTATTAAAAATTTAAAACATTCAAACTTCAAAGAAATGGGAGGGTGGCCTACCTAAAACCCTATAGGCTACGATTGTAATGGGAAATCTACACCCTACACAAAATTTAAACCTAAACCCTACCTTAAATCTACATTAAACAACAAATCTCAATCAAAATAAAAAATAATGAAAGTTTAATGTAAAAAATACATACCTGGTTAAATGCTATGGAAACTTGATTGCTCCCTTCCTCTCCTCTAGAAAATCGCCCAAGATCGCCCAAATCGCCAGAGCTCCTCTTTCTCCAAGCTAAAATGTCCAAATGACTTGAAAAAACCCGGCCGCGGACTGTTATCGGCGTTTTTTTCTAATTTTCGGGCAGCAGGGCGATATTTTCTGTCGACTCGCGATAATATCGGAAAATATCGCGATATATTGAAAATATCGGAAATTATCGCGATAAATTAGTGGCGATATATCGCCGGGGTCATTGAGTCGCGATATATCGCGATGTCGGCGATATATCGCCGATATATGCAACTATGCCTGTAAGGGAAAATGAAACGAACACTATACAATGAATGAGTGCTCATCCTTTAACCATTGACCTTTTTCAATAACTTTCCTTTTCACATAAGATAGTAGTCGGCCTACAAAAGCAGGTGCCCTGGAAAGCCTTTTGGGCTCCAATAAATGACTATGGCCTAGCCCCGCTGCCAACGAGCATCCATAGCCCCTATGGGTTTTTCTCACCCTGCTGCCCCTGTGGAGGGCAGATGAGCTTTACATTATACAAAGAATGAGTGCTCAACCCTTTGGCCACTGACTACCTTTTAAACATTTATACTTTACATCATTTAGAAATAACATTTATGTGTTTGGATGCTTTAGTGTTTAGCAACATTGTTGGGAGGAATACTTGTTTTGAAGACTTAAAGAGAACTACCCGGTGAACCCAGCCACACTGGCCAAGCCACACTGGCCAAGCCACATACTTCATAGCCAAAGACACAGAAAAACATGGAGTCTATCATGCATAGGGGTCAAAATGGGGAAAACATCTTCAATCTCACAAATCTCAGTCAATCTAAGTCATGGGATAAAATTCAAACAATGGATGAACTTGATGGACGAAGACAAATGACACATGGAACCAACATAGCACTTAAGGTTTAACATTTGTGTTAAGCATGGCATAAACAATAGTCTTCAACATTGGATTCTTTGATCAATCTCAACACAAGTTTTAAGCATTAGTATATAACATAAGCATAGGTCACCATGATCATCCTAACAAAACAAGCCTAGGTGTTTAATATATATCAAAGAGAAAAATCAAACTAAGGAACCATATACCTATCTGTATCTAATATAAGCCCTTCTATAACTGTGTACCACATTTGATCTGTTGCTCTGATGAACTAGGTTACCCCTGAAATCCTCTCAACGGTCAAGGAAATCTCAGACCTTGCAAAGAAACACTGCTAAACAAGGCCCTGAAATGGTTGAGGCTGTAATAATCCATGCTAAAACCCCATGTGAATGAACAGCTAAGAAAAATAAAAAGATCAATATGTATGCTACATCATGGTAGCCCAGCTGCAAAATATATGTGATAACAAGCAGCTTATTCAATATTATGCAAAGTACGTTATTATCATTATATCAATAATTATAGCTCATCATCACATATCACCATATCATCATCACATAGGAATCATAGCAAAACACAGTACACAAGATTTTTACGTGGAAACCCAAGTCCTAGAAGAAAAATCACAGAAGCCTTTATAATAATAGTTTTCCAACAACAACTGGCAAGAGGCAACAACCCCCTTGTTACAATGAGTTCAATTCTCCAACTACAACTAGAAGGAGGCTACAACCCCCTGATTTACAGGTTACAACCTGAAGGAAGCCCTAGCTCCCTAGATTTTCTTGCCCCGTCCTACCACCCTAATATAAAGATAGAAATTGTTGAACCACGACCGCACTGATCTTGTGGACCTGTTAATCAACACCTATAATAAAATGCACCACAATTGTTGACCACTGCTCATCAATCGTTACTCTTGACCACTACTCATCAACTGTCACTACTCATCATCTGACCACTTCTCATCAGCTTACCACTACACCACACCTGTACCAACAACCTGCGCAAAACAATCTGTCTAATCAATTTGTTCTTCACACTCGGTCAATCTAAGACTAACCAACTACACACCAAACTCAGTCCACCTGAGTCAAACCAACTGCTCATACAACTCATCCAGTGTGAGTTAGACCAACTGCATATAAGGCAACTTGTGCCAATCCTGCTCAATTGAACCAACCTGCACCAAGCTGCTTGTGTACCTGTGCCAATCAATCACATACTTGTGTTAATCTAATCAAGTGCTCTAACAGTCAACCAACCCTTCTTACATGACCTAGGTCATCAAGTAAGAGACACATTTGAGCAACCAAGAGAGTTCACATACGATCAACCAAACTTTGTCCAATCACACTCAACGCAATGACACCACAACCAACCTTAATCATAGTCAAGGAAGACTTGACAGTTAAACATGATAAACCTCAACCAACTAACCTCAGCCAAGAAGATAAAAGACATAAGCAAATATGTCAAACTCAATCAATCTCATAAACTCTTAGACACAGGGATTTTTCACTCCACTCGAATCAAGTCAACAAATCAAAACAAATATCAAGCAAATAGTCACTTACAATACTATCAAAGGTTGTCATTGACAGTCAATAACAATCCATCTCCACTTAGGTCAAAGACACAATGATCAAAACTTGTCAAACTAGTTTTCAAGGAAAACACATAGGTTGATCAAAGAAATCACTCACGAGATCTATTACTTACATGTCAACCTCTCATTCAATACTACACTATACAACAATCAGGATAAACACCAAGATCTATGCTAACAATATCCAAGATAATCATCAAGATCTATATCAAGATCACATCAAGATATATGCCAAGATAACCATCACCATAGCCTCCATAACATATTCAATGACTTCAAAGAGATATACCAATATAGAGACTCACATACTAACATCAAAGATGAACTCTGTCCATGAGAGACATGTGCCATCAAAAGAGAAACCCAGAAGCATGAACCATACCTTTTCGAAGATGACAAGATGAAGAAACAATAGATAAACCAAAAGAAACTCTAGATCATGTCATCACATAGCCCTCGCAACACGCTTTCTGTTGCCGCCTTTCACACACCTGGGTTACGTGGCAGAAATCTTCAAGCCACTCTGTGTGTCCCTGGGGGCAAGTCTCGAGTCAAGGCTATCACCTTGTTCTTGACTCCTCCGTTTGGGCTCAACTCCTAACGAAGCCAAGGGGGGTAGACCCTATTAAGTTACTAAGGCTAACTACTTAGGGTGAGGGTGTTATATTAATTAAGTTGTTTAGGTGTTTTGAAATTAACCAGTGGAAACAAAAGATAACAAGATGCAAGGTTTAAAGCATATAAGCACAATAATGGCACTCAATATATATATAATGGAAAGAAATAAATCACCAATGCCTTAAATGGAGTCAACAGAGAAAATAATGTGCTTGCATGCGCTTGAAATAATGTTTTGCAAACGTCTCTTGGTAGATTTTAAATTAATGTGGAATGTGAATGAATTAAATTAGGCGAAAAGGGGACTCTAGATATACCCGAGGGGTACTTGGAGTGTGTCCAAAAGTGAACTTTCATGGCTACCCACAAGGTGTTTGTGGGCTAGAACGGAGTCTCGGAGACTATTGTTCATAACGCACCCATCAGGGTGTGACAGAGATCGGCGCCTCGAGGTCACTTTCCAGTTGTTCCCACTCATTTGGGTATTTTGCCACCGGTTACAGTTTGTTCGAGGCATTGGATTTTCGCCTGATGGTTTGTCAATTTGGGGAGAGTGAATCCCAATTATTCTAGTCACTCAAGTGCTTTTGATGCAGCTTGACTGATCGGACGAACCACAGCCAAGTATAGAGCATACACACTGGAGTCTTCGTTATTTTTAGTAAATTTTAAGATATGTGTTTTTGTTAAAAAGAAAACCCTCTAGGAACCTCTTTCGATCCAAGTGGATCTCAATCGGGGAATCAAAGAGGGGTTAATTTTATTATGGCTAACGAAACAATTGATGAAAAAGGAATCAAAGATACACAACGTCGGTTTTCTAATTAGTCCTACCACGCATCTCTTTCCCCTTGCGGGTCAATCGAGAAGTCGTGGGGTAAGTAGTATGATTACTTTTGAAATTAAAGTATGGAATAATGCAAAATTATATCAAAGTATACAATCCTGCATGTCAGTACTACACTAGAGCATAAAAATGGGAAAAAGCAAAAAAGTGAAACGGACGCAGATCCCCCCTGGGGGAATGGGGAGCGAGCTCGAAAGAGCCTACTCAAAAAAGATTTTCTTTTATTATTATTGGTTACAATATCAGCAAACTGAAATATCAGAAACCTCTTGGTCCTTATACGGGATGAAACCAAGATCTTACACCTCTCCAAAAATTTTAAATTTTAGTGAAAGGGGAGACCCCTGGGGGGATTTGAATGCTCTCGAGGATACTTTCGAACAGCAGCTTTTTTTCTTTTCTGTTACACCTGCTAAAAACCAGCAAGCATGTTAGAAAAACATATGCCCAAAAGCACTTTAAGAGTACCTTTGGATCACTCTACCTTAACTCAAAAAAGATTAAGTTAAAACTAGCTAAACAGGTGAAAAAGGAAATATGCACTGATTGCTGGATTTAGTATTTTTAAAACATAAAAGGAAATCTAGAGCATGCAACCTACTGATTTTCCTTAACTTGCCATGCAAAACGGACAATTTCCTTATGCTAGATCTAGAATGCTTAATGATACTTTCCAGAATTGAGATCTAGACTATGAGCTTTGAAATAGCAGATCTATGTAGATTTTACTTTGATATATCAGATCCAAATGATAACAAAGCTTTAAAACACAGTAACCAGGTAAGAAAATTGATTTTTTTGAAGGAGAAAGAGAGAGAAAGAGTGCTGGAAGCTTGGGAATGTTGGGCTTTGGAGTCTTCTTTGGTGGAACACCGAGGGACTATGTCATTCAGAAGATCTTGAAGATGAGGAAGATGCAAACCAGCTCAACCTCTTCTACAAGCGAGATCGCCTGCAACTTAGAAATCCTTGCACAAACAGATGGTTAAAACATAGGTGCCGTTGGAAGAGATAATTGGAAAGCATGCAATTAAACTTAAAATACATACGATTCCAATAGATCTGAAACAAGCAGCAGTAAGAGCATAAATCAAACTAGAATAAACCCTTACCCTAACAGGAGGGAGCTCTCTCCTTCAAGGCCAACAATTAACCAGCAAAAGCAATGATAAATAACATAGATTATACCTCATAAGCATTTGACAATCACCATCCACACATGAAGAGCATTACACCATAGATCTTGCCTCCAAAGCTTCTTTATTCCAGAATAATAAACAATAACACAGTGCAAGAGCAACAGCACCTCAATCCCAGTTCTAACTAGCTTGGAAGAGGCAGCCTGAGCTTTATTTATACAAAAAACAGGAGATCCAGCCCAGGGGGGCGCAAGTCCCAAGGAGACAAACCACTGCAGCTAAGGGAGAGTCAATCAATGTTGATCTGAAGCCGAACTGAGCCTACTTGTCAATCGGGGGGCTGATTGAGCTGACACATCAATCCACAGAGCTTCCAAGAGAGCCCACACGTGTGGAGGAGAGAGAGAGGGCGCAATTCCCCATAAAGGATGTTGAAGATCAACTCTGGATCTGTCCAAATCACCTCCTTCAGTCAAGGATTTGTCAGATCCAGTCAATCTGGTTCAGATCTGACTGATTTCAATCAAATCGGCTGAGAATCCACTGATCTAGGATTTTGGATTTGCTCTATTATTCATCAATTTTTTAATTAAAATCATCAATAATTGATTTTTTGGGGTTTTTTGACCTGAGTGATGAAAAATCACTCAAAACCTGAAAAAAGTGGGTCCATGGGTTTACATGGTGCTCTTAGCTTGAAAATGAGCACCTACATGACTGAAACTGATTATTTGGCCCACTTTTATTACAAAACAAATTTTTCCAATTAAACTATTAAAAAATAGCCTAAGTTTTGGAAAAAATAAATTTTAATAAAAAACACTGAAAAAAATTAAAAATTTAAAAAATTTAAAATACCTAGGGGGACTTAGACATGTTCATATGACTCAACCATGATGCCTAGCATGTTTATACATTGACACATAGACTCTAATAACCTCAAAAGGCCTAAATGCCAAGCCAACCACCCCAACTTTGGAGGTATGGAGTGAAAAACTCAAAAATTATTAGTCGTTTATTCAACAACCAATAATAACCAAGGGAAAAAACACCCTGGGCTGATTGGATTGACAAATAAAGTCTAAGAGACCGAGTCTTTTACAGAAACTATCATGCTAGAACATTTATTACAATTCCACCATGGGGTATGAACATGTGATATAATACAACAAGCACTTCCCAGAAGTAAGACTGAAGGTCTTCTGAAGTCCGAACAAGTTATCTTTGTCCGGTTCACCAGGCTCACTTGATAAAAAACCACTAAGTACAACTTAGGTGGTAACATTCTGGCTCCAACTGTGGGACGTGTGCTCGATCTAGTCTTTAAGGCAAGGAGAGTATACGAGAACACCAGAATCTCTGGTTTATATACCCTGTAAAAACATCTCAGCTTGACAAGAAAACCTTAGTAGCACAAGCTTTATATAAAAGCCAAATGAACCATTAAGATGATTTATTTAAGCAAAATAAATGTAATTAACTAATGAAAAAAAAATGTTTTATTATAGCTAAGTACAAAACATAAATGCAGAAAGTAAATGCTCTCTTTTAGGAGCTTATTTTCCTACTCTAAGCATGATATAAAAAGGTTAGGTGTAATCAAAAATCCAATGTAACCACCTAAGCATTTTATTAACATAAAAAAAAATTTCCTTGTCTTTGGCTACCAACCAAAGTAAGGATACCTTATTCAGAAAATGCAAACCTGCGTGATGATTCAGAATGGGCGAGATGGATGGGAGATCATAGGCATGAATAACGTCATAAAAATTCTTCCCCAACTTGTATGTGCTCATGCAGGTTGCTTCTATCCATGACTGGATAGGACTGATATACCAATTAGAACGATGAGGCAGACTGACTACATCATCATACTGATCACCGAGGCTTATCAAATGATAACTCGTTGCACAAGCCCCAAGTAACTCTAAATCATAAGGAACCTCTATATGTGAAAAAGATGGCTGAGACTAATATTCCACTGACTGCATCACATCTGACTTTTCAGAACACTGTTTCTCAATGTCTTCATTACTGATACCCTTATGTGGCTCTGCATGATATGACTCTGAATGATCACATGAAAATTCTAAATGCTCCTCTTCCATACTAAGGTTTTCCTAGGAATCCAGATCCGTGCTCCCCTCTATGGACGTATCGTAGATTGGACTTCCACAAATTTTTGAATAGACACTCCCCTTGCTAGACATACCATGGATGGAATTCTTAATAAGATTTTCACAAGTTGGATTATCTATGAAATTCCAATAGTTATCACTCCCATCCATGTCATATGTGATGGATTCCCCATTGCTGATATCAAGTTCCGATATCAAATTCTCTTTGTCCTCATTACTGATACTGATATATGGGTCAGACTGATCATATGGATAAACTGCATGCTCCTTTTCCATATCAAAGTTTCCCAAGGCCACAAGGTCCATGCTCTCTCCTTTAGACATGCCATAGACATGAGAATCAACAAAACCATCAAAATTTTCTGGTTCATTATTTTCCTCTTTATTCATGTCATAGACTGGATTTTCCATGAATGTCGAGGACTCCTCATCAATATCTTTGTTGGAGATAAGGGAGTCTTCATCACTTGTGTCATGCTCCAAGTTATACTTGTCCTCATTTTCATACTCATCTTCTTCAGAATAAAGGTCATAAGGCAATAAACCTTCCAGACCGTCATCATTATATGGAGAACAAGGTCAGGTGTCATTACACACCATACTGATCTTATCATAAGTTTTTTTATAGGGTTCTGTTATGATATCATGAAAAGGATCTTCAATACTATCTTCAATCAAGGAAACTTTTTGAACATACTCAATGGGATCACTTAGGATGTGTTGCTCAATGGGTTCCTCTTAAGGGCTTTCTGGAAAAATATCAGCATTGCAACACACTTGAGAATACCTCAAATCTTCAATGTTTTCAGCTATGGTGACATGAGGAGAGTCTTCAACAATGTTTTCAATCATGGGCTCCTCCTGAAGCTCTTCAATAGGATCATCCTGAGTGTCCTCATCTACAATGGAAGTCATGGGCTCCTTTATCTCATTTAGGTAGGTGAGGGTCCTTTCTACAACCGTCATCATATCTCCCTCACCATCATGCCACCTCTCAAAAAACATAGCACACAAATCTCCATGGGAGGTAATGCATTTATCATGAAGACCACAAAGCCATGCCCAAGCCTTATTTTTCAAAGAATGAGCAAAAATTCGCATCACATTATCCCCATGAAGTATGTTGAGTTTTGTCACAAATGCAAAAACAAAAATGATATGACAAACAGCTGAATCACCATTTCCATAAAAGGTCGGAGCCTGGGAATATCTTTCATCCTGGAGATATGGTTCACAGTTAGGAAAATCCGGGATGCCCGAGAAATCGATGGAAGGATATGCATTAGAAATTAGAGCACCATAATCTTCATCATCCATAATGGCCTATCAGTAGCATATATCAACCATGTATTTTGTACTGAAGCGGAGCTGTCGAATAATGAGCATTTTAACGTTTTACTATGTCATATGAGCTCATCTACACACAACAAGTCTCAACAAATTTATGAAAAAGCAGGGTTTTATCCCTTCAATGGAGTCGCCATGTGAAAAAGAAAAATAAGCATTTATAAATCTTTTCACAAAAAAAAATATTTTTTGATTTTCTTTGAAAAAATAAAAACTAAACAAAAGGTCAGTGGAGTCGCCAGATGAAAATTAAAGTTCTACTGTAAGCATTCATCAAGCAAAGAAAAAACAAAAAGGAAGAAAACAAAAGTCGTACTCGGGAATAAAAAGATTTATCCCTGGCAACGACGCCAAAAAGTGTTGCCACCTTTCACACACCTAAGTTACGTGGCAGAAATCTTCACGCCACTCGGTGTGTCCCTGGGGGCAAGTCTCGAGTCAAGGCTGTCACCTTGTTCTTGACTCCTCCGTTTAGGCTCAACTCCTAACGAAGCCAAGGGGGGTAGACCCTATGAAGTTACCAAGGCTAACTACTTAGTGTGAGGGTGTTATATTGATTAAGTTGTTTAGGAGTTTTGAAATTAACCAGTGGAAACAAAAGATAACAAGATGCAAGATTTAAAGCATATAAGCACAGTAATGGCACTCAATATATATATAATGGAAAGAAATAAATCACCAATGCCTTAAATGGAGTCAACAAAGAAAATAATGTGCTTGCATGCGCTTGAAATAAATTAATGTGGAATGTGAATGAATTAAATTAGGCGAAAAGGGGACTCTAGATATACCCGAGGGGTACTTGGAGTGTGTCCAAAAGTGAATTTTCATGGCTACCGGCAAGGTGTTTGTGGGCTGGAACGGAGTCTCGGAGACTATTGTTCATAACGCACCCATCAGGGTGTGACAGAGATCGGTGCCTCAAGGTCGCTTTCCAGTTGTTCCCACTCCTTTGGGTATTTTTCCACCGCTTACAGTTTGTTCGAGGCGTTGGATTTTCGCCTGATGGTTTGTCAATTTGGGGAAAGTGAATCCTAATTATTCTAGTCACTCAAGTGCTTTTGATGCAGCTTGACTGATCGGACGAACCGCAGCCAAGTACAGAGCATACACACCGAATTCTTCGTTATTTTTAGTAAATTTTAAGATAGGTGTTCTTGTTAAAAAGAAAACCCTCCAGGAACCTCTTTCGATCCAAGTGGATCTCAATCGAGGAATCAAGGAGGGGTTAATTTTATTATGGCTAACGAAACAATTGATGAAAAAGGAATCAAAGATACACAACGTCAGTTTTCTAATTAGTCCTACCATGCATCTCTTTCCCCTTGCGGGTCAATCGAGAAGTCGTGGGGTAAGTAGTATGATTACTTTTGAAATTAAAGTATAGAATAATGCAAAATTATATCTAAGTATACAATCCTGCATGTCAGTACTACACTAGAGCATAAAAAAGGGAAAAAGCAAAAAAGTGAAACGGACGCAGATCCCCCCTGGGGGGATGGGGAGCGGGCTCGAAAGAGCCTACTCAAAAAAGATTTTCTTTTATTATTATTGGTTACAATATCAGCAAACTGAAATATCATAAACCTCTTGGTCCTTCTACGGGATGAAACCAAGATCTTACAACTCTCCAAAAATTTTAAATTTTAGTGAAAGGGGGACCCCTAGGGGGCTTTGAACACTCCTAAGGCCACTTTCGAACAGCAACTTCTTTTCTTTTCTGTTACACCTACTAAAAACCAGCAAGCATGTTAGAATAACATATGCCCAAAAGCACTTTAAGAGTACCTTTGGATCAGCTTACCTTAATTCAAAAAAGATTAAGTTGAAACTAGCTAAACAGGTGAAAAAGGAACCAAAAAAAGCAAGCATTCCTTGGGATCTTGGATTGCTGTTTGTGCAGCCAATGAAATATGCACTGATTGCTGGATTTAGTATTTTTAAAACATAAAAGGAAATCTAGAGCATGCAACCTACTGATTTTCTTTAACTTGCCATGCAAAACGGACGATTTCTTTATGCTAGATCTAGAATGCTTAATGATACTTTTCAGAATTGAGTTCTAGACTATGAGCTTTGAAATAGCAGATCTATGTAGATTTTACTTTGATATAACAAATCCAAATGATAAGAAAGCTTTAGAACACAGTAACCAGGTAAGAATATTGATTTTTTTGAAGGAGAAAGAGAGAGAAAGAGTGCTGGAAGCCTGAGAATGTTGGGCTTTGGAGTCTTCTTTGGTGGAACACCGAGGGACTATGTCATTCAAAAGATCTTGAAAATGAGGAAGATGCAAACTAGCTCAACCTCTTCTACAAGCGAGATCACCTACAACTTAGAAATCCTTGCACAAACAGATGGTTAAAACATAGGTGCCGTTGGAAGAGATAATTGGAAAGCATGCAATTAAACTTAAAATACATACGACTCCAATAGATCTGAAACAAGCAGCAGTAAGAGCATAAATCAAACTAGAATAAACTCTTACCCCAACAGGAGGGAGCTCTCTCCTTCAAGGCCAACAATTAACCAACAAAAGCAATGATAAATAACACAGATTATACCTCATAAGCATTTGACAATCACCATCCACACATGAAGAGCATTACACCATAGATCTTGCCTCCAAAGCTTCTTTATTCCAAAATAATAAACAATAACACTGTACAAGAGCAACAGCACCTCAATCCCGGTTCTAACTAGCTTGGAAGAGGCAGCCTGAGCTTTATTTATACAAAAAACAGGAGATCCATCCCAGGGGGGCGCAAATCCCAAGGAGACAGACCACTGTAGCTGAGGTAGAGTCAATCAATGCTGATCTGAAGCCGAACTGAGCCTACTTGTCAATCGAGGGGTTGATTGAGCTGACACATCAACCCACAGACCGACACATCAATCCACAGAGCTTCCAGGAGAGCCCACATGTGTGGAGGAGAGAGAAAGGGCGCAATTCCCCATAAAGGATGCTGAAGATCAACTCTGGATCTGTCCAAATCACCTCCTTCAGTCAAGGATTTGTCAGATCCAGTCAATCTGGTTCAGATCTGACTGATTTCAATCAAATCGGCTGAGAATCCACTTATCTAGGATTTTGGATTTGCTCCATTATTCATCAATTTAATATTTATTAATTAAAATCATCAATAATTGATTTTTTGGGGTTTGCTGACCTAAGTGATGAAAAATCACTCAAAACCTGAAAAAAGTGGGTCCATGGGTTTACATGGTGCTCTTAGCTTGAAAATGAGCACCTACATGACTGAAACTGATTATTTGGCCCACTTTTATTACAAAACCAATTTTTCCAATTAAACTATTAAAAAATAGCATAAGTTTTGGAAAAAATAAATTTTAATAAAAGACACTGAAAAAAATTAAAAATTGAAAAAATTGAAAAAACCTAAAGGGACTTAGAGATGTTCATATGACTCGACCATGATGCCTAGCATGTTTATACATTGACACATAGACTCTAATAACCTCAAAAGGCCTAAATGCCAAGCCGACCACCCCAACTTTGGAGGTATGGAGTGAAAAACTCAAAAATTATTAGTCGTTTATTCAACAACCAATATTAGCAAGGGGAAAAACACCCTGGGCTGATCGGACTGACAAATAAAGTCTAAGAGACCGAGTCTTTTATAGACACTATCATGCTAGAACATTTATTACAATTCCCCCATGGGGGTATGAACATGTGATATAATACAACAAGCACTTCCCAGAAGTAAGACTGACGGTCTTCTGAAGTCCAAACAAGTTATCTTTGTCCAGTTCACTAGGCTCACTTGATAAAAAATCACTAAGTACAACTTAGGTGGCAACACTTTCCAATGAGCCAAGAATTTTGTAATTTTGATTCCGTATGAGAAAGTTATGGCAATTTTAGTGAATGTCTTCAATCTTCAAAGATGCCCAAACATTTCTCCTCCACAAAGTTTCACACTTTTCTCCAAATGTTGCAAAATACTAAAGAGAGACTTGTTTGATGAATAAATGAAATGTTTAATCTTCTATTTATAGAAAAAATTTCAATTTTTAATTGACTATGTCAACATGTAAATAACATATTAATAATTAATTGAAGTAACTGCTTTTTGTTTGGTCAGCTGACCTAAAAAATGAGGTAAATTTGTCTTAACAACTTTAAAAATTAAAATCTCTTCAACCGTGAGGAGTTAAGAGACACTCCACATATCAACAGAAAGAGTTTGACAAGGACCATCATCTTATGAAGGGATTATTTGCAAATACTTGGTCCATTACTCTTAAATTCTTCAATTTGTACAAGATGTCAAAGACCCCACACATAACGGTGCCAAAGACCATGTTACCTTATGCATAAGTTCCAAGGTCAAAGGCTTCAATGGACATCATCAAAGGCATGAAGGATTCAATGGTCTTCACATCCACAGACTTCACATCAACAAGGAGGAGGGCTCCACCATATACTGATCATATCAAGGGTATATTAAGGACCCGAACACCACCAATCAAGTGGGAACAAAGACTTTTTCAAGAATATCATCATCATTATTATACAAGATGGTTTCAAGGACTTCAAGGACCTCAACATCATCATGTTCAAGGTCTCCATATCATTAAAAACATATCCAATGGTTCCATTATATATCTTCAACACCATAAGAGTATGTAATGTCCTCTTCCAATTAGGCCTCAAGGCCCAGAACCACTAACCTATGTGATTCCTGTGGGTTCGAGCGGTTACTGACAGCTAGGGAATCAGTTAAGGACTGATGCCATCCATAGAAGATCTAGGGCATCATCATTTGGTCAAGAAGGGCCACCGGGGCCAAAGGCCACCTTCGTGCATGCCATCCTAGCATTATTTAATAATGCATGCACTTTTTAAGTCTCCATCCGCATGCATGCAAGTCAACGGCAAATTAGAAGATAAAGTGACCTAATTAGGTCAAAGATTAGGTTTTGCGCAGTTGAACTTTACAAATAGAGGATAAAGTGAAAGGAGACTTCACTTTTGATTATGATTATTTTGGGAGCTCTTGGATAGCAGCACAGCGTGCAGCACAGCAGTTGGGGTTGGAGACGGAGTCTTCAGCTAACAGGATTTCGGCAGTGAAACATCAGTCCTAGTCTTATTCCGGGTAAGCCATACAGGTTCACCACTTGTTCTCCATTCATTCATCAGTTATCTAGTACATGGTATAGTTCGTTGCAGGGACACGTGTGCAGCCGTAAGAGGGGGTTTTTAGCCAGAAAGCCCTAATCAGCTGTTGGGCCTTCAGATCTCAGTTTCCTTCCAAAACTCGGGCACCATTCTCATCATCAGCTTCATACTCCGGTACCCGGTGATTATCAGATCCATCAGGGCTCATCCGAAGCCGTTATTAGCAGTTTCGGGGTTCCAGGGCGTGAGTAGCTGCCTCTCTAAAGCAATTCGCTACCCTGCCTAGAGGTCTCAGAACCTCCGCATGCATCAGGCATTCTCTCCGGCACTGAAAAACTATCAACCCGACAAATTCGCAGTTCCATCGGACACCTCCTTCCTTGAGGGCGTCACCCTTTTCTGACTGGGGCGTCTTGCTACTGGGGGTTCACCTGAAGCAGAGGAGATCTGCCTATTTCTGATCCAGTTCTCAGAGCTTGCATACTTTCTCCGGAGCAGTTCAGCCGGCTTATCAGTGGTAAGTGTTCATTCTATCTCGCAAACCCTAACCCTAATTTTTCCTATAAAATAGGGATTTGTGCATGGCAATTTGCATGCCCCGTTGTATCAGCATAGTTGTTAAGAAATAGAAAATATCGGGATTTGGGATATTACAGTGGTATCAGAGCTGTTTTCTTGGCCAGCTGTGGGCTTAAGAGATGAAAAGTAGATGAATACAGAAGGAGATCCTTTTGTAACCTATAGGAGGAGGAAGAGTAGATACACAGAAGAATTTGAAGATATCCAACTAGAAGATACCAATTCAGACATGGAACAAACAGGTATACATTCAGATAGGGGAAAAGGAACGGGAGAAGAGGAGGATCGGATGGAGTTTCGCAGCTTGGTCTCTGCATTGCAAGACTTAGCCAAAGGACAAAAAGAAGTCCTCAACGCAATCAACAGACTATCAGCGAAACCGGAAACAGGTATCAACAGTACACCTCCCTCACTGGTAGATCGGGGATCTTCAAGCAACAGTGGAAAGATAGTGTACACTAACATCCAGAACACTCCGCACATACAGCAGACCTACTATCAGGCCTACCATGCCTCACTTCTTGGCAGATACAGTAGGGGGCCCGGTCATGCAGGTAGAACCTAGCGAGCCTTTTGGGGCTTATTTGCAGGAGTACAGAGACTTAGGGGATGAGTTTCATGCTGCCATGTCTTTCTCAGATTTCTACAACATGAAGAGTAGGAACAGGCCCAGGAATTTCAACAAGGGTTTCAATCACAACTATGAGCTACAGAAGAGCTTGGGCAGGTTAACCATCCCAAACTTTGATGGGACTCGCGGAGGATCAGCGAGAACATGGGTCCAAAAGTTGGATACCTATTTCCAACTCAACCCCATGACAGAGACAGACGCCATTAAGTTGGCTACACTTCACCTTGACGGAGAAGCTCACGAATGGTGGTACCACGGATTGGTGCCATTGGGTCACAACACCATACATTCTTACGGTGAGTTCACTTAGAAACTCATAGAGAGGTTTGACAGGAAAGATCCAGAGATCCATTTCAGGGAGTTCGCTCAATTCAAGCAGACTGGTAGTGCAGAATCTTTCATTTCAGAATTTCAGAGGCTAGCCGTTATGGTAACAGATGTGTCAGAGAGCAGATTGACTATGTTATTCACTGAGGCCCTCATAGAGCCACTACGGGGATGGGTGAAAGCCTACAAACCCCTCACTCTGCAGGATGCTATTAGCAGGGCAAGGGATCTTCAGGATTCAGTGCCCAAAAACAAATTCCCTCTGAAAACCAATTTTCCTGTTAGGGACAAGGACAAGAAACCCTTCCAGCAGGATGTGCCCAAGAAAACTTGGTTAGATGAGGACACTAGGACAAACTTGAGAAGGAAGAAGCTATGCTTCACCTGTCAGGAACCATGGGTACCAGGACACAGGTGTGCGAGGAAGGCGAAGGCCCACTACATTGAGGTGTATTCAGACAGTGATGAGGACGACGATGAGCAGGAGGCCACAGAAGAGGATTCACACCAGGGTGATACACCAGAGGGAGTCATTGCTACAGTATCTGGAGTACCAAGATTCCATACTCTCAGGGTCAGGGGAGTAGTACAGGGTCACAGAGTAGGAGTATTGATTGATGGGGGAGCCACCCACAATTTCATTGACTCCGCTTGGGTAGCCAAGAGAGGTATTCAGACCGAGAAGTTCGAGGGATTCACCGTAGCAGTAGCCGGGAACTCCAACATGGAGTGCAACTACTGGATCCCAAAACTGAATGTTGTCTTAGGTAACTATCAGATGACAGACTCTTTTTATGTAGTGGATGTAGCAGATACTCATGTGGTATTGGGTGTTCAGTGGCTTTATTCTATAGGGAAATACACTATAGACTACAGGGCGATGGAAATGGAGTTCCAGGGGCCAGATGGCAAAAGGGTCGTTTTGAGGGGCATGAACACTTATCTCCCAAAACCGGTCTCATCACAGAGAATGGAGGCAGTGCTCCGACAGGATGATATAGAATGGGCTGCAGAATGTTTTGTCACCTTCAGGAAACCCCCAGAGACCAGCACACAACACCCAAGTGACATTCAAGCCTTGCTAGAGAAACATGAAAAGGTTTTTCGGGACCTTCCATCAGGTAGACCACCAGACCGAGGTTTTGAACACATCATCGAGCTAGAGGAGGGAACACAAGCAGTCATCACCACTCCCTACCGGCATCCCAAAAGGTACAAGGATGAGATTGAGAAAACCATCAAAGAATTACTGGAGCTTGGATATATTCGGCCCAGTTCTAGCCCCTTTGCATCCTCAGTAGTACTGGTCAAGAAGAAGGATGGTACACTGCGAATGTGCATCGATTATCGAGCACTTAACAAAAAGACCATCAAGAACAGGTATCCGATTCCCAGAATTGACGAACTCATGGATGAACTTCGGGGAGCTCAATACTTCTCCAAGATTGATCTTCGCTCGGGGTACCATCAGATCAGGGTAAAGGACCAAGAAATCTCCAAAACAGCTTTCCGCTGTCATTATGGTCACTATGAGTTTTTGGTCATGCCCTTCGGACTTACCAATGCTCCAGCCACTTTTCAGTCATGCATGAACCACACATTCAGGGCACAGCTACGTAAGTTTTTGGTTGTATTCTTTGATGACATCCTGATTTACAGCAAAACCTGGGAAGAACATCTGAAACACCTGGACGAAACATTGAGTATTTTAGAAGAGCATTCGCTATATGTAAAAATGTCCAAGTGTGAATTTGGCATGGAGGAAATGTTGTACTTAGGACACGTAATCAATGCAGAAGGAGTACAGGTTGACATGGAGAAAATCCGAGCTATCAGAGATTGGCCTGCGCCAAAAACAGTTACAGAATTGAGAGGGTTCCTAGGTCTGTGCACTTATTACCGCCGGTACGTTAAAGGATTCTCCCAATTTGCAGCACCCCTCACAGACCTCACCAAGAAGGGGGCATTCACTTGGACAGACTTAGCACAGAAAACTTTCGAAGAGATGAAGGTTATTATGACTTCTTGTCCAGTTCTAGCATTACCAGACTTCTCTCAACCTTTTGTGGTAGAATGTGATGCCTCAGGGGAAGGGTTAGGAGCAGTGTTGATGCAGAATCATCACCCTATTGCATTTGAGAGCCGTAAACTGAAGAACTACGAGCGCCATTACTCCATTTATGACAAGGAAATGCTGGCCATCTTGCATGCTCTCACAAAATTCAGACAGTACTTGGTGGGCAGTAAGTTCAAAATCAAAACCAATCATAACAGCCTCAAGTATTTCCTGGAACAGAAGGAACTGAATGAGCGACAGCAGAAATGGGTCAGCAAGGTACAAGCCTATGATTTCGAGATCGAGTATGTGAAAGGTAAGACTAATGTAGTAGTTGATGCATTATCCAGGCGTCCAGCCCCATTATCTCTCAGTAGTATATCCACGGATTGGAGGGCACTTCTCTTAGTGGAATACTCCAAAAATAAATTCGCTTGCGAATTATTGGACGGGCAAATTCAGGATGACAGGTACAGGATTGTGGATGACATCATCTATTACAAAGACAGAATATACCTCGTTCCAGAATCCACATTGAGGAAAAAGATCATTCAGGCAGCCCACGATTCTCCTTTATCAGGGCATCAAGGTTTCTTAAAAACCTACAGGCAGATCAGAGAGAGGTTCTCATGGAAGGGCCTCAAGGGGGAGATTATGCAACATGTCCGGGAATGTAGCATCTGTCAACAGAACAAGATTGAGAACACCCATCCAGCAGGGTTACTCCAACCACTACTGATTCCAGAACAGAAGTGGGAGAGCATCTCCATGGACTTCATTACAGGCTTGCCCAAGGTCCAAGGGCGAGATTGTTTATATGTAGTAGTTGACAAACTGACCAAGTTTGCACATTTCTTCTCGATACCATCAGACTACTCGGCAGCTCAAGTAGCGGAGTTATTTTTCAGGGAGGTTTTTAGGTTACACGGGTTGCTTAAGACCATTGTCAGTGATCGGGATAGCAGGTTCACAGGTGCCTTCTGGCAGGAACTGTTCAGATTGGTGGGGACCGAACTGGCTACTAGTACGAGTTATCACCCCCAGAGTGACGGGCAAACAGAAATAGTCAATAAATGGATCGAAGGATATCTAAGGAATTATGTAGCAGGGCAGCAGCGGACCTGGATGAAATGGCTACACCTAGGGGAGTATTGCTACAACACTACTTATCACATGTCTATTAGGATGACTCCTTTTAAGGCATTATATGGTTACGAGGCCTTGGACTATGCAGATTTGGCATTTGGAGATAGTAGGGCTCCTAAAGCTAAGGATTGGATACAGGACAGTCAGGACATCCTAAAAATACTAAAGGAGAATTTACAAACAACCCAGAATCAACAGAAGATGTATGTTGACAAACACAGGATTGAACGGAGCTTCGAGGTAGGGGATTTAGTATACTTAAGGCTCCAGCCTTACAGACAGTCCTCACTTAAGAAGAAAGGAGCAGAGAAGTTGAAACCCCGCTTCTATGGACCCTACAAAATAATCCGGAAAGTGGGAGAGGTGGCATATGAACTAGAACTTCCTCAGGAAAGCAAGATTCACAACGTGTTCCATGTATCTAGCCTGAAGAAGACCCTTGGGCAACACATTGCTCCATCCACCGAATTGCCTCCTTTAGATGATGAAGGACTGCTGATACTGATTCCCGAACGGATCGTTCATACTAGAGAAAGGAAGCTCAGGAACAGGGTAATCAGGGAATACTTAGTTCAATGGAAGGAAATACCGCCAGAAGATGCCACCTGGGAAGGTGAACAGGTATTGCAGCATCCCAATTTGAAGTTGCTTGAGGACAAGCAATCTCGAGCGGGGAGGACTGTAATGTCCTCTTCCAATTAGGCCTTAAGGCCCAGAACCGCTAACCTATGTGATTCCTGTGGGTTCGAGCGGTTACTGACAGCTAGGGAATCAGTTAAGGACTGATGCCATCCATAGAAGATCTAGGGCATCATCATTTGGTCAAGAAGGGCCACCGAGGCCTAAGGCCACCTTCGTGCATGCCATCCTAGCATTATTTAATAATGCATGCACTTTTTAAGTCTCCATCCGCATGCATGCAAGTCAACGGCAAATTAGAAAATAAAGTGACCTAATTAGGTCAAAGATTAGGTTTTGTACAGTTGAACTTTATAAATAGAGGATAAAGCAAAAGGAGACTTCACTTTTGATTATGATTATTTTGGGAGCTCTTGGATAGCAGCACAGCAGTTGGGGTTGGAGACGGAGTCTTCAGCTAACAGGATTTCGGCAGTGAAACATCTATCCTAGTCTTATTCCGAGTAAGCCATACAGGTTCACCACTTGTTCTCCATTCATTCATCAGTTATCTAGTACATGGTATAGTTCGTTGCAGGGACACGTGTGCAGCCGTAAGAGGGGGTTTTCAGCCAGAAAGCCCTAATCAACTGTTGGGCCTTCAGATCTCAATTTCCTTCCGAAACTCAGGCACCATTCTCATCATCAGCTTCATACTCCGATACCCGGTGATTATTAGATCCATCAGGGCTCATCCGAAGCCGTTATTAGCAGTTTCGGGGTTCCAAGGCATGAGTAGCTGCCTCTCTAAAGCAATTCGCTACCCTACCTAGAGGTCTCAGAACCTCTGCATGCATCAGGCATTCTCTCCGGCACTAAAAAACTATCAACCCGGCAAATTCGCAATTCCATCGGACACCTCCTTCCTTGAGGGCGTCACCCTTTTCTGACTGGGGCGTCTTGCTGCTGGGGGTTCACCTGAAGCAGAGGAGATCCGCCTATTTCTGATCCAGTTCTCAGAGCTTGCATACTTTCTCCGGAGCAGTTCAGCCGGCTTATCAGTGGTAAGTGTTCATTCTATCTCACAAACCCTAACCCTAATTTTTCCTATAAAATAGGGATTTGTGCATGGCAGTTTGCATGCCCCGTTGTATCAGCATAGTTGTTTAGAAATAGAAAATATCAAGATTTGGGATATTACAGAGTACCACCATCCCAAAAGAGGGGTACAAAGACCTCACCACTAGTTTGCAACACCTTATGAGCTTCAAATCCATGATCACAAGGCTACAACATGCCAATGACCATATAACGTCCAAGGGCCATCAAACCACCATATATGTGGGTTCAAGACCCAAACTTCCAAGGACACCAAGGACCCCATATGAAGGGGTTCCAACATACCACCATAAGTGTGGGTTCCAAGACCAAAGTCTCCACATGCAAGAGGATCAAGATCTAAGCTTGTGGGCTTAAGGACCCCACAAGAACTCACCAACCTCAAGACCATCCAATGCAAGCAATGGGCTCCACCATCAACACATCAAGGGATTTACACACATGAGCCACATCATCCATCCAAAAACCAATCAAGAGACCAAAACAAGTACAAGCATAACAAGCAACACAAAGACCAGTAACCAAAGATCAACCACGAGCAAGGAACTCGACAATGGACTCAAATGGGACCAAGATACAACTTAGGGGCACTTGACTAAGTCAATGGGTAACCATGGATTTGGCCATTGTTACAAGGCCTCTGAGGGCTTCAAGCTTGGGCTTGGACAAGGTCAGAAGGGCTCCTCTGACACAGAAAACCACAAACTAAACACTAACCCTCAAGGGCATTAATGACTAGGCACCGTTGGCATCAATGACAACTTAATCAACAAGATAGTAACCACGGAGCCCCGTCAGGCTACACCCTCATTTGGTGTAGTGTTGGACACACCCCTCCGACTTCGATCTAGCCCACATTTCCTTGTGCGAAGCCACATAGGGTGAATCCAGACATATTCCTTGTACCTTCCATATATCAGGAATCCCCTTTCCCCATTAATTAAGTCATCCTCTAATAATTCCTAAAACTGACCAAGAACACAATCGCAAAACCTTTACTTTTACAGGAGCACTTATTTTGACACCACGACACTAGTCTTTATTATCTACTATTTGCTTCAGTTAAGTGATCTTTTAAATGTCATGATTATTTCATTCAGGTATGTTGTCTAAGTTATTTTCATTCTGTTATTTTCTTCATCAGTAATTTAATTTCAAAACTCCTAAGTAATAACTTTCATCTAAAATAACTAAGAACTTAAAGCCTTAGTTACTTTAATAGGGCCTACCCCCTTGTCTTTGTTAAGAATTAGCCTAAACGGAGGAGTCAAGATCAAGTGACAGTATTTGACTCAAGACTCGCCGCCAAGGACGCACCGAACAGCTTGAAGATTTCTGTTGCGTTAACCCCAAGTGCGTAAGAGGCGACAACAAGATCCATTACTGAAAATGAACAGTATCACAAAGATTGATATGTTGCAAAATAACATGCATCATCTCTCCAACATATACCCTAGAGTAAAGGTGTTAACCACAGAAGTTTTTCTCCTTGGAATCAGTAATAGTGATAGAACAGATATAATCTACAAGTCAATAAAAGTGTTTCAGATATCTCAAATTTCTCCCAACTTTTCATATTTTTTTAGAGTTTTGAAGGTTACCCAGTTTTTCAAGTCCAAGTTTATGCTTTCCGAAATATTCTACAGTATTTCTGATAAGTTTATTTCCGAACCATTGGCGATATATTCCCTAAAACGATATTTTCAACATTGGTCTAAAGTACATATTCAAGATGCCGCAATTAAGCTTCATGATGAGGACTCCTTAGCATGCCATCATCTCACATTTACTTTTGTTGTTTAGCACAGCAATAGTCATTTGACACAGGTCACTTTCTATGGAATACACCAGTATATATCCATCTTAAACACGGATCTATCAAGCACCGAGAGGGATCCAATTTCATGAGGTGTAATTCTTTTTATCTTAAATTTTTTACACCTCAAGGAAAAAAATTACGCCTCAAAAAGTCGGATCCCTCTCAGTGCTTGATAGATCAAGGTTTAAGATGGATTTATGTTGGTTTTGATATTTTTATTTTATGACCTGACATGAATTTTTTTGATTACTTTTTTTTGGTAATGTTATTGTTATCACATCCATGTTAATTGTAGCCACCATGATGCAGATCCAGTACCAGAGCATAGAGCCAGTCATTACATGAGCAGATCCATGAGACATTCATCATCAGCAGTGTGCCCCATATGTAGAGATCACTCAGTACTCCATGCTCTCTTGTCACAGTTGTTCCCACATTTACCCCATGAAGATGAGGTTGCTAGGTCATGGTCCCATGAGTCATCAGCAAATATCAGTATTGGTCCTTCCCTTTCCCATTAGTATCAGTGACCATCATCTGGGTTCAGGTAGCATAGAAGGTATATGGTATTTGCACATTGATGTCATGCTTTTGTCTCTTTTATTTATATTAGTACTCTAACTGTATACTTGGTTATCTTTACCTTGTTACGCTACATCTAGCATCACCTTGCACCATCTCCACCCATCCGACCCATTCATATTGGATCCTACCTTGACTTGGACTAAGATATGTGATCTAGAGGACCTCCCCCCTTTGACCCCTATGCATGTTGGACCCCATGTTATCTGTGACTCTGCTTTGGAGTGTGTGGCAGTATAGCTTCAACCATGGAGCTACTTCCTTGTTAGTTTCCCCTGATGTTGTAGTGGCGGGTAGAGTTGTTATTTCCACAGTGTCATCCCATTAGTCCTCGAAGCAACGTGTTGCTGCCATCATTACATTTTCTATGTGTATCGTGTTGTATCCAAAGAAAGTGAAATTCAAAGCCAAAAATGGCGAAGTAAAGTTGAATTAGGACAAAAAGGAAAATGTGAAATTAAAGTGAATAAGGCCAAGCAAATGAGGAACAAATGCCAAATCAAAATGACTCCTAGCCCACATGTAAATGAAATCAATGTAATGATTATACTTCATGGATCCTAAGGGTTGGGACATGATATGAAACAGGGACAACTAATTCTAAGTGTATGTTAGAACCTCACCAAATTACAATCGCCTGTGAACTCATCACAAGGGTTCTGGAAAAGATCCTCACGGAGCTTGAGGCAAGCTTGGATGTGAACTGCAAAGCACCTTGTTAAAGTCTAGTGGTGGTTTCCCAAGCACTTTATCCCATTTGTGAGACACTTCCATCTCCTATTGCTTTTCAACATGTTTATGTCACTGTGGCCCATGTATTCCCCTGCTTCTCCAAAGGATCTCAACATCAAAGTACAAGTGGTCCCCTTACCTTAAGCCCTAATTTGATCACCTCACCCATTGCTAGCAAAATGACCAAGGCTATAAGTGTGCATACATTTGAGGCTTTATGAAAAGGTAACAAGTCTGCTCAAATTTAAGCCTAGTTTCTTCTTGTGCTTTAATTGTTGAATCATTATACCTTAATACTAAATGTCATAGTTGGTTTACTAACATAAATAAGGGAGCATCATGGCATCCCCTTGTGCTTAAAGGTCTCTATAGCTCCATTTATGCCATTATTTGGCCAGCTTAACTTGGTCAAACTAGTTTGACCAAGCCAAAAAATGGGGTCCTGGAAAGTTGGGATCCGAAAGTACAATTTTTGGTTCTCAGTGTCTACATGGACCACTTACATGATTCCCATGCCTCAGTTTGCCACGGTGTGGCCCTGTCGATGAGATTTTTAATTATTATCAGTTTCCAAGGTCATAACTGAATTAGTTTCGCATGAATTGATCCACTTTTAGCATATTCAATGGATTTGAGTGGTTCTTGTGACCACCATTAATGGATTTGGGGTCTACAAACTCATTGGCACAGTTGGTTCATGCACCCGGGCAAGGGAAGTGGCCATTTTTGGCCAATTACAGCTTCAGCAAATTACACCAGCAAAAATTAAATTGGCTAATGTAACCAATGACTTGGTAACTTCATCAAAATTGAGTAATGTGGGCAACATGCGATTTGAGAGTGGTATGTAACATTATGATATAGTTTGAGCCTTGGTATAAGGCCTTGTGCAGATTTTGGGGCCCACATATTATTTCATCTCCTAGAGGGGGCACACGTGTTGGGGCTGCATGAAGCACACCATTTGATGCATTATTCAGCCTTGTTAAGGAGGAACCTTAGGATCCTATAGCCCCTAGCCGACCCCTCATTTCACCCTTATGTTACTACATTGTACTTGGTATGTATTTGAGGGGGGCACACCCATGGAAAGGGACCCCACCATTTGATGATGATGTACTTGTCCAAATTGGTTTTGGCCATTGATCTAGATTGATGAGATTAAATATCATCCCTCCATCTCTTTGGATTAGGGATTGTGTTGGCTTTTTCTCTATTTAAGAGAAATTGGGCTCTATGTAATGGACTTTTGATTCTTGAAAGGTTGAATACAAAGAGATTGTTCCTCCACGCTTCTTTCAGAAGCTTTGATGAGATTGTGATTGTGAAATCGACTAAGCCTCAGCGTAATCCATTAGTTTTTGTTCATCTCAAGCACAAATCTTGTGCAAAATTGTTTTTGCAGGGGGGCACATTGGACAAGCGAATTGGAGAGGGCGACCTCCCCTTCACTTGGCAAATTGTTGCTTAAGAGGGAGTTGTTGCTAATGCTCGAGTATTATACTTTTATTATTCTCATTTTAGAAGCAATTTACTTGTCTTGTTATGACAATTTGTCTTGGCGTTGCATTCAGATTTTGTTTTGCATGTGCTAACATTTTTCTGGTCGTTATTAGCAGGGCGACTTGAGGAAATCGACTTGGCTTGTTTGGGAAAGAAAGTGGTTCATTTGACTGGCTAATTTGCAAAGGGAAAATAACCTCATCAACTCACCGAGTTTCCAAGTAAGTTTATCACCTCTCTTTGTAGAAATTTTTCATGTCATAGTCAAGTAAAATAAACATAAACAAACCCCCAAAAATTTACATTTTAAAATTTAACCGTCAAATCTTAAAATGCTTTAAAACCCAAGTTAGAAATGCTTTGAAACCTTAGTTACCAAATTCAACATTTTCCGACTCCATTTACACTTGCCAGACACTGATCTACCTAGAGGGGAAATGCCCTCCATTTACACTTGCCAGACACTGATCTACCTAGAGGGAAAATGCCCTCTTTGGGCATTTCCACTGCTAGTTGGTTTGATAACTTGGGTATGTATGGTTTATATTTTGCATTGACTATCTTTCACCATAACTTGCATCTTAGGTGCTAGGAGTCGTTTATTTCTCTATCTCGTGGTTATTTTTATTTCTTAGGTATATCTAATATCTTCCCCTAGCCACGATTTGGCCATTTACCTAGCACTTGTCCATCCTAGATCTCATTCCTTATTTGCCACTATACGGATAGGGAATTTACATAGCTGAGCATTTTGATCTCTATCTAAGCCTTCTCAGCTCGTCTCTTTAAAGTACGTTGTCCCTTATCCTTTCTCATTGATCTAGGGTGTGTTCATCAAGACCACCTTTCTTTTATCTTTTATATCTTCGTATGTTGGTGCGTCTTGCGTTTTCACAAGCTAACCATCACTGGTTAGTTAGGGTCCCCCCCTTGGCCTAGTTCTGGCTTACATAACATTACATTACGTGACAACAAATCCCCCATACTGGGTTGTAGAGCACCTCACTACTCTCGATGCAACAACCCACTTAGCTCAAGAGGTCATGAGCCAGACATGAGATCTCTCCCCCCAAAGTTGGGGAGGTCACAGGTTCGACCCTCTTGATCCCATTGGGGTTAGGCTCCGTAATCTGGGCCGACGATTTATCCCATTTACCATCCACAGAACTCAGAGGGTTTTCCACAAGATTGTTCCTTGTTAAAAGCAAGTGAAGAATAAAATATCCCCAAGGAAAAAATATTGTATTAATACAAGAATGATGATAATGCATTGGCATTCAAGCCCTATATTCATAAAATGAATGATTCGAAGTCATGACTCTTCAATAAAGGGATCCATCACTTCATTAGCATCCATCATTACTTATTAACCTTATGTATTACTTGACTCTTATATTTAATACATTGTACTTTTACAACATACAAGCAACTGTATAATATAAAGTTGGCATAAGTCTATTTTATTTAGACTTTCGTTACCCTGGGACAAACATTTTATGCTAACCCTATCTAATAAATGAAACTACAAGGTTCATTACAGAATGCTAGTTTAAGCTTTCCTGCTACACCTTCCAAAATATCCCCATAAATAAGAGGGAGAAAAAAATAATAATTATAATAGTAAACCCATGGACGATTAATAGTGGTTAATTTGACTTAAAATAATGTCCAATACAGTAGGTCATGGGTGTGCACAAGGTGTCTTCAATCTAAATCTAGAGTTAGTAAAAATTCTTGGTAAAATGTACTTGACCTAAAAAGTGGTAAAATAAACAAGGACAACTGTCATACAGCTTAATGTGATCAGCAGACCCATCCATCCTCATCAACTAATATAAAAATTCCCTAAGAAATTTTCTAACATTATCATTTAATGACCTAATCTGTTTTCCAATGGCAGCTGCTACCATAGTTACATATATTGGCGATATATCGCGAGTCATTTCCCTTGGGGATATATTGGCGATATATCGCGAGTCATTTCCATTGGGGATATATCGCCACTAAAAAATTGCGACATTTACAACATTTTGAATATATCGCGATATATTGAATGTCTCGCAATATATATATTTTGGAAAATATCGCCCTGCTAATAAAATTGCATTGGGAAATAAATCATGGGTTAAGTTTTTGGCAGTGTTATTAAAACCAGATATATTAAATTCTTAAAGTAATAAATGGTATTAAATTCTTAAAGTAAAAGTGACATTCTCCTTAACTTTCATTTTCTATCCATTAATTGTTTCAAGATGTTTGAGAGTGGTTCCAACCTCATCAGACTTCATATGCAAAAAGTAGAATTTTAGATCCCATTCAGAATTCAACAAACTTAATAGTTTTCAAGATTTCAAGATTGCAACGATTCCACTAGATTTTATCAAGTATGAGGGTATGGGATTGGCATTTAATTAAGCATATCAACCCCACTATGTACCTTGATGTTAGCAGCATGATGTTAGTGGCATTGACTGTTGAAATATTTTATCATAACCTTAATAAAAATGTACCCTTCACTCATTAAGCATGGGAAGTTTCATCAAAATTGTAGAGTGTTGACTTATGTCATTGCAGGATCAACTTCGAGATTCGAGGTAAAGGCAAGAGCTAGAGCCTAGAGCAGGAGGGCATAGGGTGCTATTGATGAATAGGATCCCAATATAGACAATATTTTTTATGATATGCAGTTATGGGAGGAAATAACTCACATTGGTTTCCACCTCAAACCCATTACCTTCCTCCATAGCCCGAGTAGTTGGAGCTTCCAATTTGACGCCTAACTCATCCAAAGCACCTACAGGACCCCCTACTACTTCCAGAGGAAGAGTCATGCCCCTTGCCTATAAAAGGGGTAGAGGGGATCGATGATTCCTATTATTTATCATTGTACTATGTAGTATTTAGATGTCTCGTGAGTAATGATGATTCATCTCTTGAGAGACATTTATTTTGATCATTTGATGTGATTTTCTATCATTCCATCAAGAACATATTTCAGTATTTTTAGTTTATAGTCGATATGTGATCATGATCCACCATTTGACATCTTATGCATCTTATATATTAGTTGTATTTTAATATTTATGTGGAAATGTGTTTATTTGATGTTGTTGTTGATTTAGATGTTAAGAAAATTGAAAAAAATGTGTATTTTTGTAATTTTTTATGCGACATTTTCCAATATTTTCGCAGTTGTTGCCGATAAGTTTAATTCCGGATCCTTGGCGATATATTCACCGACACGATATATGTAACTATGGCTGCTACAAATGTGAAACTTGTAGCAATTTATATTAGCTGAAGGTCATGCTTGAAAAGCTGTCAAAGAGATCACTTATAAATGAAAGCAATGCTTATATTTAACAATCACTGAAATACTAAGAATAAACATAGAGGAAAAGAGAACAAACCAACGCCGATTGTCCAACTGGAAGCCATAAAGCTCATTCAAGAACAAACTGCGTAGAACATCACCTGCATACAAGCCAAACAAGATTCTCATTCTTCAGTCTCCTAGATAGCTTTCTGTAACCACAAATGAATAGCTGGCAGACAGCAGGTCCCTTGCATAACAAATATCACAGATACCTTCACTTTCATATTATTATTTATGGTTACTTTCTTATTCTTATTTTCTATTGGTGTATATACTATATATGAAAACGTGCTAAACAGTTTTCACTTGAGAAGTCTGTTCTGTACACATGATGTGAAAACAAAGTAGTTTTAAATCAAGACTCACAATAGCATGATCCAAAAGAGAGAATAAAGGAATGTAAGTGCTTCTCCAACTTCCTTCTACTTCTGTCCGCTTAGTACTATCCACAAGAAGAGGTTCAACAACTACCAAATACTATCTTCAATCCACAAAGACATTGTGCACACGTGTGTGTGTGTGTGTGTACACATATGTAAAATCTGGCTCATACTAAATAATAAAAGAGCATGCTCTGCAATCTTTAAGAATCTAATGACGAATCACTAAAAGAAACTCACAAACCTCATTTGCCAAATTAACAACTGACAGATAAAAAAAAGATGTAAAATTCTTCATTTGAGCAGAACGAGCAGCTAAGATTTGAATTCAGCACAAGCAAAGGCACACAAAAAAATTCTTGAAACTGATTATATATCACTTGCAATAGCTGTAGTTCTAAATGCTAAACAATCACAAAACAACAAGTTTATTCTAGCACGAACTTGATTTTTAAAAGGACCGATGGTAATCCTGAATCCTAAACCAAAAACTGTGCATACTTGGGGGTGGGGAAAATTTATGGCATGTGCACATTAATCAAAGTATGACTCAGTAATAAGCGTGTTGCATAACACTGGGAAACACCTTTGGCAGAAGTTAATCCCTATGCTTTTCTGTGAACCTTGGGGTTGCATTTCTGTACTCAATGATACAAATTACATAGTGAATATTCTGTCAGATATTCATTAGCTAACAAAGTTTGCTGATGTTTACCTAATGAGTAGTTTTCTGTTGATACATTTTGTAAAAGAGGGTCAATAATGTCATTCAAGGGAGAAATTAGTCCATACGTGTTTCTCCGATCTTCTATTCCTGGATAAATCCCAAATTAGGTATGGTTGATAGTTATGTTTGGAGCATTGTGGATACCATGTGTTAAACATAAGTTTTGTTGTAGTGTCATAATTTGTCTTTAAGCCAATTTTGTCAATATAAACTTCTAACTTAACAGCATTGTAATTAAATCATATCCTTAATAAAGTTGTAACATGCTCAAATGTATGGAGTGGTAGGTGCAGGGGGGTACGGGAGGTCATCTATAATCCCAAGGGGAAAAAGAAATTGAGTTTGCATGAGGGATAGGAATCACAACCAATAATGAGGAGAAAGTTGTAGAAATTTACAAGGGATTACTTGTTTTAAAAGATAAAGGGGTACAAAAAGAAATGGTGGTTTGGGATTGACAATAAACCATAAAATCCCTCACTCAAACAATCTTAACAGACACACAAGTGACAATACTTCGAGCAAATTGAATTTTTCCACATCCTACAAAGGCAAAAAAAGCTCACGGACAAGCCAGTCACTAAAGGGCTAGTTTGCAAGGAAGCATAAAAATTGAATGGGAGGATTATCATCCATCCTCTTGATGTGTAAGCATATAATGGTGGCCATGCCATCCATAAACACTTGTGTCATCATGTAGAAACCAATGAATGGTAAGTAAAGGAACCTACGTCACCCTCCTTACTCCTCGCCCAATTCACCTAAGCATTTGAGTTCTGTACAGATACAATGGAGGATTCAAGTGGTGTGCATGGGCTTATTGGGAATGGATACTGGATATCGCCCAATTCATTTGCCCTCAGCCCACACCTCAACTTCAACTCTAAGTGAGAGGGGAAGCTACTCTAGGCGCTCTGGTTGTGGTTAGCTCTGTTGGGTTGTTGGGGAGATTAGCAGCAATAAAGGCACACTATAATTTCAAGAGTCAGTGTTGTTCCTTGTGAGATTAAGGACGTACAGAAGGGCGTGAAGCACTGTGAGAGGGTGACAGTCGAAGCCCAGTGCAGCATTATGAACTCGACCATCTAGTGGAACAAATGGAAAGAGCAATGAGCGGCATACCTAGGGCAACAATCAAGGTAGTGTCATCTATGCAGTTGAAACTGTAAACCACAGTCTGGAAATTTGGGAGTGGGAGGATGAGGTTAAAGAATTCATGGTGATACCCCACAGGAAACATCTGTCAGTGGCCTGGATCTCTAAAACTGTTGGTTGAAAGAATCGCAGCCCACCTAAAATTTCCCTAGGAAATAGTCTTGTCACCTTTAATGATTCAAGCTACATTGAGGAACCCTCCCTCTGTGGCCTTTCTTAGGCCTCTAACGAAGGAATAGACATACTGCACTCTCATAATTCGGAAGTGTTTGATGGCACATGCGAAGTCAGCCCTACTGCTACAAACGAGGATGAGGAGTGCCCTATGGATGTTGGAATTGAGCCTCCGGGAGATATGCAAGACAAAGCCCATTCTAGGCATGAAACTCAGTAAGGTATTTTCTTAGTTTAGTATGTTTTGTCAAGTTGTTTGTTTACTTTTGCAAAATATAAGGCAGTATACCTAGTACCTACCAAGCCATTAAAGACTGGAACTAGGAAGGTAAACCCTATACGCACTAGCTATTAAGTTTTTAGTTCTCAATATTTGGCCAAGAACATTCTTAGAAAATCTGTATTACAATGTTGTTCGGTTGGCACTGTTTCATTTCAGAGGGAGTCTGGCAAACCCCTCAGTTTTGCTGAAGTGTTATATGTTCCAGGATTGACCAAGAACCTCATATCAGTCTCCACTCTGGAGGACAAGGAATATCAGGTGAAGTTTTGAGACCATAGAGTGTATATCAGACCCAAGGGGTCAGATAGGAGCTTGGATCGGGTGATTGGCATCAGGAGCGGGAAAGTGTATAGACCATAGAAGAAAACATCGGCATCGGCAAAAAATCGGCAAGGGTCTAGAAAAAATCTTCTCGGCAACATCGGCAAAAAAAATCGGCAAAAATCGGCAAACCGCGGCAAATATTTAAAAAAACAAAATATATTCATTTTTTTCATAATTTTAAGCATATAAAGCAACAATGACATCAAAAAAAAAAACATTAAACCCAAAGAACAAACCAAAGCACAAGGCTAGTAGCTCTAGGCCTTCCATAAATGATAAAATCATCAACACTAAAATAATAAATTGATTGTTAAAATTGTAAAAATTAAAGGCTTCCTCTACGACTAAAGGCTTCCTACTAAGTTTAAAAGTATAGTATATTCTCACTAATTAGGATATCAAAAGAACATGCTTTGTTTCAAAAAAAAGGGCATACAAATGTGATGCTATAACTAAGATATGAGGGAAAATCTCAGGAAACATGGATGACTAGTATGCCAACACCCAAAATAATGTCCCAAGTTCCAAACAATGGCAGAAGTTTCCAGAAAATTGCATTCAACAGATCAATAGAAGAACCTGCAATGTGCCCATTGAAAGGCTTCGTTTCTTCTAAGTTCTAATTTCTTACATAAAAATGAGATGCTCTTAGATTTGAAAACATAACAAGGCTGGAAATGTGAGAAATCTTAAGAACATATGCAAAGGAATTGTAGGTGAAATTGTGGACTAGCCATCTCAACAAACTTTGTTGAGATGGCTAAAGAACGCCAATATTTGGCAACAAGATGGTCAATGCCCATTTGGATTCTCCCTCAAGAGTTGATAAACTTTGGTACAAACACTACTTACATTGAAACATAAAAAATAGTATTTCAATCATATGAATAAGAACATATAGAGGAGAATTGATATTGAACTAGTCATCAGCCCATCGAACACCATGTTTTGCTGCAAGTTAGTATGCACCAACTGGACCTCTGCCTCCAAATTCATAAAGCTCTGGTGCAACTTTATTATTTTCAATTTCATAGAGCAGTGGGGTTAGAAATTTTACTAATATTTATGCTTCTAAATTCTGCTATTGAAAATTTCAATAGCAGAGGGCCCTTTATAGAGAAGGACCATCCATGCCTCATCGAGAACCTTGTTCTGTTTATAAAATCTTAAAAAATCTCTATATTCAACTGTCCAGTGTCAACACATATATATTATGAATCATGATTATCCCACTGTAGCTAGCTGCTAATACAATACTCAGATTTAAATTTTTAATTGAAGTCTACATGCCTGGAAGTGTTGGAAATTGGAATTGGAAACTTGGAATAGGACCCACACTGCAAACTTGAAAACCCCCACTACTCACGAGTCACAACACAGTGCAACTGCACACTGCACACTGCACACTACAGCAAAGTTCAAACTTTAAACCCACGGTCCCTCACTACTTCGGGCTCCCACACGATTCACAACAAGTTGAAACTTGATGGCTTGGACAGTCATGGACTCACGACTCCCTCCACCAAGCTCAATCACGATCAATCACGAACGTCGAAGGGTGAGTAGGGTACTCACGGGCCACAGTTGTCGGCGTCATCTAGCTGGTTGCTGCTAGCAAGCTCGAATTCGAAGGGTACTCAATGCTTACGGCCCACGGCGTCCTCGGTCATGACCCACACGCAAACAACTGGTAAATAAACCCAAAAAAATCAACCCAAAAATCATTTTTATCCTCCCCGAATCCGCTTGCAGTCGCCGAGTCGTGGTCACCTATCGTGGCGTGATTTTTGGCCAAAAAATCGTCGACCTCGAAAAATCGCGATTTTTCGTGACCTCGGCGATTTTTCGCCGATTCTTTCTTCTATGGTATAGACTACACTTTGAACCTGCAAAGGCTCTAGTCAGCAGTGGCAGCAGTCAAGGTGAGTTGTGGCATAGGAGGATGGCACACTTACACCATGGACCACTGAGGCACTTGAGACAGGCAGTCATTGGAGTTCCTCAGGTACAGGAGGGGAAGCATAACCACTGCAAGGGTTTTGCTTTGGGGAAGAACATCAGGAAGCCTTTCCCACAGAGTGAGCACAAGTCTAGGGAGCCCTTGGACATGGTGCATTCGAATGTATGCGGACCTATGAGTGTCCATTCTTTAAGTGGTTACAGTTACTGCGTAACCTTCATTGATGACTATTCCAGGAAGACTTGGATCTATTTCCTGAAGGCCAAGTCGGAGGTCTTTGAGAGGTTCTGAGAGTTCAAGACTCTCGTGGAGAACCAAACAGGAAAGAAGATTTGGGTGTTGAGGACAGACAACGAGGGTGAGTACACCTCAAATGAGTTCCTAAAGTATTGCTCGGCAGAGGGGATCAAGAAAGGGCACACTATGCCTCATACCCCACAGCAGAATGGAGTTGCAGAGTGGAAGAACCAGACTATGGTAGGAGTATCCAAGGCCATGCTATTTTATCAGGGATTAGCATTGTTTCTTTATGTCGAGGCATACATGACTGCAGTTTACATTCAGAACAAGTGTCCACACACAGCTTTGGGGAGGAAGACACCCGAGGAGGTCTTCATAGGAATTAGGCCAGATGTGAGTCACATTCACATATTATTCTAATGTTCTTGCTAACACTAGGAAGAAGTTGGACCCTTCTGGAGAGAAGGGGTTACTTGTTGGTTATAGCAAGACTTCAAAGGCATACAAAATTTACATTCATGCTCGCAAGAGGATCATTGTGAGCAGGAATGTCCAATTCGATGAGGACAGGGCCTTCTGAAGATCTATGGACTTACCAACGGAACAGCAGCCAGCACAGGATTCGAGGGTCAAGTTGGAGGAGCCAGAGGTAAGAGGTACAGGTATAGACACAGGGCACAGGTTCTGGTAGTCAGAGGGAGTCAGGTCGACAGGATCATTCAGTGATTGACTTGGAGGGTGAGCTGCAACAGGAGACGGATATCCAGCAGCCACAACAGGCAGACACTAGGCCAAGGCCTAAGTGGTTTAGGTCCACAATTCAGGATTCCAGGTAGGTTGATCCTCCACAGAGCTCCATGAGACGGAGCAAACCACCAGTGAGAGCTTAGCATGTGAAAACAAAGTAAAGGGACACTATTGTTTTTCACTAAATCTTGGGATAAGATTTGCAGATCTAACATTTGACTAAGCGGCAGAGATGGCCATCAATGGTTTCAAACCGGAAGAGAAGCTCTATGGTTCAACAAATTTCAACTCCTGGAAGGCTAAGCTAACAGCCATCCTAGATGAAAGTAACTTGGATGACATTGTTCTTAATGTCACACAAGAGCCAACAACAAATGTTGGTAGGCTTGCTTACAAGAGGAAGCAAGGTAAGGCTAGAAGAATCATCTATGATTCTGTCAGAGAGTCAGTGATGCCCAACATCACATCTTTGAAGACTGCTAAAGAATGCTATGATACTTTGGTCAACCTATATGAAAAGAAGGCTCCCAGTCAAAAGAGAGTCTTGAATAAGAGGCCACGAACTTTGAAGCTGAACAAAGATGAAAGCGTTGGTTCCTTCTTCACAAATATTGCACAGGTAAGAGATCAACTCATTGCTATTGGTATTATTGTTGATGATGATGACCTTGTGCAAACAGTGGTTGATGGTCTCCCAAGCTCTTGGGAAACTTTCATGGCATCCGTCTATGGACGAGAGAATCAGCCAACCTTTGAAAGGCTTTGGCATGATTGCATAGAAGAAGAAGGAAGGAACTCTGGCAAGGTAATCAAGGAGGACAACCTTGCACTTGCAGCAAAGACAAAGAAATTCAAGAAGCCTTTCCCTCAGCAAAAGAAGGGAAAGAAACCTCAAGGTAAGTTTTCTGACATGTCTAAAGTGGAATGTTATACTTGTCACAAATTTGGACATTATGCTAGAGACTGCAAGCAAAACAAGAAGAGACCCAAAAGAAGATTTCAAGCATCTGCTGCAGAAGCAGAAGAAGAAGATCAAGTACCAAAGAAGAAGAAGAAAAACAAGGCTAACAAAGAAGAAGAATCTAAAAGAGAGTACTACCTGGTTTCTGCTCTCTCAGGTTCCATCACTGATAGTGCTACCTCTTGGTTGGTAGATAATGATGCCTCCAGGCACATGACAGGTAATTGTGAAGTTCTCACTAGTTACCGAAAGAAGAAGTTCATCACTCAAGCAGAACTTGGAGATGACTTCACTTACAAGATTGAAGGAGTTGGTTTTACCTCACTTCAATTTGACTCAGGTATGGTTCTTCATATTGATGATGTCTTATATGTTCCTGGTTTAAAGAAGAACCTTCTATATGTTGCTAGCTCCTTCCTTCCGACTTATTTCCAGCTGAAACTGACCATCCCTTCAGCAAAAGCGTCACACTTGTTTGATTCAGCCAACCGAGGTATTGCGGCAGAAAACTAGGTCATTTCTTCATCAGCTCAGCTCATCTTGCATGTGTATTCTCTCTGAAGCATTTTCAGTCGGCTTATCAGTGGTAAGTGTTCATTTTATCCTGCAAACCCTAACCCTAATTCCAGCTATAAAATAGGGTAATTTTGCATGGCAGTTTGCATGCCCGGTTATTTCAGTAAAATTGCATAGAAATAGAAAATATCAGGATTTGGGATATTACATAGTGCATTACTTCCTTCGCTTAGAAGACTGGCAAAAGCCAGGCAACATCTTCCTGGCATAAGGAAAGTATGCAAAAGACATATTGCAAAGATTTGGGATGCAGGATTGCAAATCTATGGGCATACACATGACCATCAACTTAACAAAGTTGGGTGACTCAGCTACCAGTTCACAGAGTATGGACTCTACTCTGTATAGACAGCTTTTTTGGATCCTGGATGCACTTCGTGCATACGACACCAGACACAGAGAATGCTCTAATCAGTGCATGTCCAACACTTATGGGCTCAGGGTTACTTCCAACAATGGAGTAATGTTATCTAGATATACTGATTAAATTGGGCTGGCAATGCAGTTGACCAGAAAAGTACCTCTGGTTATTGCTTCACTATGGGATCAGCAATGATCTCTTGGGCTAGCAGGAAGCAGGATTCCATAGCTAAGAGTACAGCTGAGGCAGAGTATATTTATGCAAGTGATGCCTACAAGGAAGCAATTTGGCTCAAAAAACTGATATCTGGTCTGTTCGAGGGAAAGCTTGACTCAACGATCATCCAATGCGATAATCAGAGTTGCATAAAGCTTTTGGAGAACCCAATGTTTCATGTTAGATTGAAGCACATTGAAATGAGGTATCATTTCATCAGAGACACGGTGCAGAGAAGAGCTCTAAAGTTGCAGTACATTCGTACAGATGAACAAATTGCAGATATCTTGACCAAGCCACTATCGGCATCAAAGTTCGTGTACTTTCATGACAAGCTTGGTATGGCAAAAAATGCCTCTTTCGCTGAGAGGGAGTGTTGATTTTTCTAAGCAGCATCAAGAGTCATTCTCTTAGGAGAATGGGGCCACCTGGTTTGAGACCACGGTGAAGACTCAACCTAGTGTTGAGTGACCATTCTGTTGAATGGTAGATATCTGGTCTAGGACCATGATATAGACCCAGCTCTGCCTTGAGTAGACTCAACCCAGTGTTGAGTGACCATTCTGTTGAATGGTAGACATATGGTCTGGGACCACGATGTGGACCAATCTAGCACCGGTAGACTCAGCTTAGTTCTGAGTAGCCATTCTCTGGAAGAATGGAGGCGCTTGGTCTGTTACCAAGTATTTGACCTAAGGTCAAAGTATGCAGCCCATGGTTGAGGCACCTGGTTTGTTACCAGGAAGGCACTATAAGCCCTAGACTGGGTCTAGGCATGTGTGACACTCTGACCCTTGATCTATGGGCTTTGTGTACTTCTCCAAGGCTTAGCTACACCCTAGTACCAGATCTAGGTGTCACACAGAGTGTGAGATAAAAGCATTAGTAACTCTCTTGGTTTATGATGATGTACTTTTGGAATCAAAAAAGACCACAGGTAATGAGTCTAATGACCACAGAGGCACTCGGAAAAAGGCTAAAGTCAAAAGTCAGAAATACATAAGGACTTTTGGACCACATGAAAAGGATCATAGGTGAAAGTAAAATACATAGGTATTTTTGTCACAGGAAAAGGACCACAAGTCAAAAGTCAAAGATAAATAAGGACTTTTGGTAAAAGTCAAAAATACTTAAAAATGACCTTTTTGGTAAAAAGGTAAAAGTAAAATTAGGACAAGAATAAAATATTATTATTTTATCTTTCCTAATTTTGGCCCACTTACAGGTGAATGAAGATTATAAAAGAAGATCAAGTCTTCTCATTATCACACACACATTTTGCTCTCACAAGTACAGCTGCTAAAGATTGAAGAAGAAAGATCATGTGATTATGCCCTAGCATGGATGAGTCTAGCAAGGGCACTCACGTGTGTTTATTATCAAACCCTAGCCTAGGGTTTCATTGCAATATTTTACAGTCTTAGGGTTTTATCCTAAACCTATCAGCAGGAACACTTCTTCTTGGCTCACCTTCTATGGGCAACTTCTCCACAGATTTTCGGGCAGACTGAAAACTTCACCAGGCAAATCATGGGCAGAGTGAAATTCTATTACGGGCAGCCTTCTTCGTTCCTTGTTGCCCTCCTTCATCTGCATGCTCCTTTGGCTGTCCCTCTGTTACTTCACAGGCAGGACACACACAGCCCGTAGGCTGTTAGCACAAGGTCTAAAGTCTGTAGCAGACCCTAGGGCTGCCAACAGATAGTCTGGTGGCTTCGGGCAGGCTGCCCTTAACCTACAGCAGCCACAGGCTGCCTTCCGGTAGCTCTCCAAGAGCTCAGGCTGGGTCTGTCTTTTAGGTCTATCAGACCTCCGGCAAGCAAGACAGAGTTTGCTAGACCTCGGTCAATAGCAGACAGGTCTGTAAGCACCGTGGGCAGTCTGGGAAGCATTGAAGCGAACTGGGTCAGTTCAGGCAGAACATGGAGCAAGCAAACAGTCCATCTCGAGAAGATCTAGGCAGGTTGACATTAAATTCGGGCAGCAAGAAATAGATCTGGGCAGCCTCCTTTTGAAAGGGGCAGTGGGCAAAAATAAATCTGGGCAACAGACAGGCCCATTCCGAGCAGATCTGATAAAAGTTTGGGCAAACAAACTTTATCAGTCTGGGCAGGTTTTATCAGTCTAGTCATACTTTTTAGTTTTGGACATTTAGGGCAGAATTTATCAGTCTGGGAAGCCCTTATCAGAATCTGGGCAGTTAGGGAAGAAGGCCCTAAATTGCAGACTTTATTAGTCTGGGCAGTCCTTATCAGTTTTAACTTTTGGGTAGCTAGTGCAGCAAGCCCTAAATTATAATTTTCTGGAAATTATATTTTCTTGTAAATTGTGGATCTTCTGTAACTGTGTTATTAAACCATGTTAGGGTTTGAGGAACTTTCTAAAGAATTTCTAAGTCATCTCATTTACAAGATGAGCCACTAATGCTTTTTGGGGTTTTTGTCCTTTGAAGGTTTCCCCCAGTGAAAACTTCTTGTGTCTATTGTGCTGATGTGATGAATGTGTTTTCCTTACTACACTTGTCATTTGTTTAAGTTCATCTGCAAATTTTAAGTATTTATGCTAATGCTAAAATTCAACAGTATCGTCAACTTATCGGATCGCTTATGTATCTGGTCAACGCACGGCCAGACATTAGCTTTGCAGTCAACTCTTTAAGCTAGTTCATGGTGGACCCTCAGAGAGTATATTGGACAGCTGCGAAGCACATACTTCGCTACATCAGAGGTACAGTGGAGTATGGATTGGTTTATGAGCGCATGGGGAGTGTACAGTTAGCAGGCTTCACAGATGCTGACTGGGCAAGATGTGTAGAGGACCGGAAGAGTACTTCAGGTTGTTTCAACATTGGATCAGGGGTCGTTTCGTGGTTCAACAGGAAGCAGAAGTCAGTTGCATTGAGCTCGACAGAGGCCGAGTACATGGCAGCAGCATGGCTGCTTGTAAAGGTTATGTGACTGAGGAAGTTACTTTCAGGGTTGTTCGAGTTGGAGCTAGAGGCTACAATAGTTCACTGTGACAATCAGAGTGGCATCAGGCTATCTGAAAATCTAGTATTCCATGACCAGAACAAACACATAGACATCAGGTATTACTTTTTGAGTGATTGTGTTCAGAGACGAACCATTCGGTTGGAGTACATACAGACAGATAAGCAGGTGGCGGACATTTTCACCAAGGCACTTTGCAAACACGGTTTTGTGAAGTTCAGGGATAAGCTGGGATTGCTACCGAATCCCTTCCTCATTGAGAGGGAGTTTTAAAATAGCAGCAACAAGGAAGGTCTCCCTACATGCATATGTCATTGCATGCAGAACACTTAAATTAGGAAGCCAATTGTATTTAATTTATTTTTCCTAAGTTCACTTTGGAAAATAAATTAAAGTGATCTATTTATTAATTGACTTTATAAAGTGAAAGTGAGATTAGGGTTTTCGCTTTGCATAAAGTTATAAAAGAGAGATCAATTGGTGGAGAGGATACAATTGCATTCTAATAGAGACGGAGGAAAAGAAGCAGAGAGAATTTTTGTGAAGAAGACGGAGAAGCAGCAATCCAGAATTCGCAGAGGAGAGAGACAGGAGGTTTAGGCAAAGGTACATCATACAGCAGCAGTCGCAGCATGCACCGTACAACACGATCGTACAATTGTACAGTTGGGCTATACAGTCGTACAGCAGTAGGTGGTACAATCCATACAAAATGTACAGAACCCGTACAGCCATACAACAGCTAGTCGTAAAGCTGCCTTGGGAACCATGCCATCTCACAGGTTTTTCTCAGTGACTATGTAGGATTCAATTTTTCCATCTTGGGCATAAATCGATTTTCTGATTTTATAAAAGACTCCATATTTTCTTAATAAAATATCCTCTCATACTGTTGCAACTTGCACCGGTTTTCCCATCTTGGATTTTGTCCAGGGGTTTCTACCCAAAAAGACTGTGTCCTTTCTATTCATGCTATTGATGTTGTAAATGGTTCTCAGTTTTATATTTTGCTGCATACTGTAAAGAAGTTCAGGTGTGGTTATTTCAGTTAAATTTAAATATATTGTTTTAGCCCTAGTTGAGCTTTAAAGGAAAATTTACACAGACTATCAGGAAAACTAATTGGCAGATGAGGAAGAAAAAGCGAATACAAATTTGGCTCCCATCACAGTTCAAAAGGAAGTCAATCTAGCAGAAAAACAAGCAACACGAACTCCTTACCGACACCCAAACTACACAAAGCATTTTGACCAACGACAAGGTCAAAATGAACAGAAACAAAGGGGTTATAAATTCATAAGCGAAAGAACACAAAATATGCAACCTAAGCAGAAAATAGGAAGAGTTATCCAACATGACGATCAACAATCACCTCCGATGAAAATAGATCTCGGATGGACCACATCACAGATGACGCGAAATTTTTCCCTTGGAGTTTGTTACTCGTATCGTCTCATTTCGTCAAGAGTTGCAAGTACTAAAATAAAGGATTAAAAGATGACAATACAAGCAAGAAATTAAAGATGTAAGCCCCGTCTTCAATAAAGCTTTGAGGACAAAGCTTCCCTTAAGGGGAAGGCAATGTAATGAACAAAAATAAATAATAAATAATAATTAATAATTAAATGAAAAAACGCAAATGAAGAGAGCACCTTATGAAAGGGGTGGCGTCTCATCACCAAGGCAAACCCTTGCATGGGTATTTATACAAGTATCATTTCTCAGTGTAAAATATCTCTAATCAATCATATATTTTATACTCATGGATTACTCTAATATGGCTTATCTAAGCTCGCTATTTCTGTAAGAAACAAAGTTTCTTTGTTTCTTACAGAAATTGAAGTGTAGCATATTGTTTGGAATTCCTACAACAAGCAAGTTCAATTTAATAATGAAGTGGATTTGTAAAGGCCAGGTAATTTCTTCCTTGTAGTTCTAAAATGTTCTTTAGAAATGACTTACTTATAGCACATGCATTATTCTTGATCTAAATCTATCTATTATGGTCCCCCTACAAGTTACTCTGGAGTGTATGAGAATATTTTCCACCCATTATGGAGATTTTAAGAATTTACTCTGTAAGCAATTGATAAATTGCATGTGTTCAAACTTCAAATACTTAAAATTTATACGACTGCATAAACAAATTTGCTGGTGCTAGCTAGTGGATAATACCTATGTCTATGAACCAATCGTTGTGTATATCAATTTAGTCTGTTCATGCCCTTTGCTTGAATTCCAAAAATTTAAAGAATTGTCTATAAAATTTACAAATCGTGAAATGTTGATTGAAGGTTTGACTATTTTTCCCTTGTTTGCTCATTTATTATTAACAATCTATGTAACTGTATCATGAATCGTGATATGGCTGAAATAGTATGAGTCTTGTTGACATGCAAGACTGTTATTTTAATGAATAATAGTAAGATGGTATTTTCAACTAGAACAACATAAATTGCAGAAAATACCAGGCCATAATTTATTCTGTGCAGATCTGAAAAGAAGACTCAGGAAGAATGTGTATTAACTCAATTTATTTGGATTTTCTACATTGTACACAATTCACTTCATTTGCAAGTAAATGAATTCACCTTGAACCTCCATATCCACCACACCTCCAAATAGAAGAGCCCGCTTTTTGTGAACACACATAGAAAATCCAGCACGTGGGCCAGGAGGCAATCCCAACTTCTTCACCTAGTATTAATACAAAAGACGTTTTGGAGATCTTAAATTCCAATCCATCACTAAGGCAGATAAACCAAAAAAAGACAATAGTCATTTCAATAACCTAGACTGACTTGTTACTTTCTTGTTGGAAGAAACAATAATTTACTTCTACATAAATCAATTTATATTTCATCTATACAATCTTCTTCATAGAAAACATTGATCAGTGATATAAACTTATCTTCATACACGACTTGTCAAATATCCAAAGCTTTTTCAAGACATGAAACAACCATTGTCAAATGGATCATGGGTCATCTATTTCAACCACTTTTCCACCTCACTTTGACTTCAATTTTCTGAATATTGCTACATTTATTTTTATAAATTTACTCTTAATTGGTAGTAAAAGAATTGCTAATTTTTTCCTCGGAAAATTTTCAAGTCTATATCACCACTTATCTAATCCACACAACTCTCGATGTGTAGCATTAATTATTTAACTTTCTCAATCCAGTCACTGACATCTTGAATTCTTGTACACCATTCATTTTTAATAAACAAATTGGATACAAAAGAAACTGATACGAAGATTAGCAAATCTGTCATGCAACACGATGGAAAACTATAGTTTTATGAAATGTTCCAGAGAAAACACATTGGAAATATCAGGCAAAACATCGAGAAAAATCAGAAAGCATAAACATGGACCTGAAAAACTCGGAAAAATACAGATAAATCAGGAGAAATCAGAGATATTTGCAACGCTAGTTTTAAGAACATAGAATCTAAAACTTTTACGAATCTCAATAAAGACAAACCAGAAACATAGATTCACCTTATTCCACTCTCCACTCTTTGGATCAAGGACCCACATGTCTGCATGAACAATTCCCTTCTCAGAACCATCCTTATCTGAGACATGGTCCTTAAAATATCCACCATATAAAAAGATCTGCAAAATAATCAACAGCCACTTAGAGACAGCAGAATAAATATCAGTGGACAATCAATTGAATCCTCCTTTGATTGTAATTTCAGCATAGTAAAGACCACTAATCTGAGCATAACAAAACCATATTTCTTGCAAACGGAGATTAAACAATTGATGGAAAACAAAACAAGATGTTTCACTGAAAAACATATCAGCATAGCGGGTATCACAAACAAATTGCACAGTTGCCTTGTAATCTGGATTCTGAACAATGAATAGTCCCATTTCCTTGAAGGGACAAATTGTAAACAGTTTTCTTGCAACTCTATATATATTGGAGGATCTTGGACATTATCAGACAGGCATCTTCTACAGACCTGAGAATTCAACATCTAGATTAAAAATGGTTCCAATTGTTCTCTCCCAAGTCTATCACGGAATTAAAAGAAACCGATATGTAATAAGCAGGGATGAATGATGACACCACAATTTATTTCTCCTTGTTCAACCACAAGAACAAGATGCAAAATAGATGAGCATTTTAAACATTAGACAGCCTGTTACCACCACAGAGTCTCTCACAAATTCTAATGACAAATGTCAACGTTTATGACCTAATCATTGGTGTGGTTTCTTTTCTTTTAATACAAGTCAATAGTGTGGAAATTTCAAAAATCCATGCTTAAGACAAATTCATAAATTCAACCTCAATTACTTGAGGTTTCCTGGTGTTACCATTCAAACTAGCAGTCTAGGTTTTTGTAGCACAATTTGGAGTACTTGCTAGTGAAAGGTAAGCATGGGAGAGATTTGAACCCAATGTCACCTCAGCTCAATCTCTCAAACACTTTGGGAACTCCTCAACCCAAGGGAGAGCCCTAATTAAGATACATGTTAGCCCAACTCTTATATGCAGGTTTGTTCTCTGAGTGTCCTCATGCAAGGTGCTACAACTCTCGTTGTGTGCCACATGTACTTTTGTGTCCAACACTCCTCAACATGTGTGGCAAGGTAGTTACTTGCTACAATGCCTCTCTCAACATGTGTCTGGGTTCACAACCAACCTCCATTAACTATGATACTCAATCCAAACATCCTCAAGTCAAGTATCCAAACTCTAAGGTGTATGGCATATGGTCCCATACTCTTAGGCCTAAGTGCCCCCCTAGCACTCATCCTCCTAGGTAACTACCTCTCCTAATAAGGCAAGGAGACTCTCCCACTCTATGCACCCAATATCATCATGCCAACTAGGATAACCACCTCCTAAGTAAAAGTAATATGCTAACAATCTATCTAAGATCAAGCATCCACTCAAATTGACCCATCCATATGTCCATCAAGCATCACCACAAGACTACGAGAATTGGTGCTCTCCAGGCGAGGTGAAAACACTTTTGGTGTAGCCACAAAAGGTAACAAATAGTCAATGATTCAACTTTCCCCAACAAATCAAGTTACTTGATGTGCCAAAATTATGCAACCACCAGCAGCAAAATGGGATGTAGATCCTGAGGATGCTTCACAAATTGATGATGATGATAATGGGCCATCCATCCATACAGGATTGGTTAATGTGCCATTAGACGACATGGAGTTGCAGTTGCAGGGCATTGATGATGATCAGAATGAAGGAAGTGAGACTCAAGCATTTTTGGATAGTCTTCATGAAGAGGATCAAAATTTATGAGTAGCTTCAACCTTCATACTACTATGGGCATTGATTCAGAGACTTCTTTTTTGTTGCCTTGAGGCATTTTGGCGTTTTGTCATTTTGCATATGACACTACTATTAGTGACTATTTTATTTTAGGGATTTTTGCCATTTTGAACTATTATTTATGCTTAGATAGACTCTTCCTTTTGCATATGAATTTCAAGTTTTAAACTTTAAAGACTGGAAGATAGTTTAATTTCATGCTGCAATCATGTTTTGATTTTTCATTTTTATGACTCATTTATCTCAATCAAAGGCTGCAAACATGTATGACTTTTAACTTTTAAGTTTTGATGTTTAAATGTTTCATTATTTTATGATAAAATTTCATGGAAGCTATTTTAATATTATGCTGCAAATACTTTTTATTTTTAAATTTTATATTATATAATTGCCGTCCCCAACCTGCCGTCCCCTGAAAAATTGGGGGTGCGCTCTAGCCGTCCCGGAAACTCGTCCCCGCGTCCCCTGCGTCCCCCCGTCCCCGAGACCAGTGCAACATAGGTTATATATATATATATACATTTTTTTTTAAAATTATATATATTAAAAAATTAAAATTATAGACATATAGATCCATTTTTTTACAAATATTCAATATAAATCAGAATCAATGCACATTTAACATTAGTATTACACATTTACAAATCAAATCACTGAACTAGTAATCACAATCATATTATGAGACACATAGATATTATAGTCATAGATCAAGATGTCAATACTCATGAGTCAAAACCATATTTCTCATTAAGCCATGAAAATCAAAATGTATACAGTATAATGTATTACATAGATGTCGAAATGCCACTGGCAATAGTAAATACAAAAAGGTGTAGATCAAAATAGAAGAATGAAGAGTCTCATCTATCAATAGTCCTTGTCCTCCTCCATGCCTGAATCAACAAACTCATCACTGCTCTCCTCCTCCTCCTCCTCAACCATGATAGGATCAATATCTACTGGTGTGGAGGATGACCCCTCCAAAGGATCACTATCATCAAATGTCACCGACTCTAGCACTGGATCATTAAGATCCAGGTTGGCTAATGCCAACTCAGTACTGTTGTCCAAACCCATATCATCAAGAAAGACATCCCACATCTTTGTCTTTCCCCTCACCCACTCCTCCCTCTTCCTATAAATAAGACAAAGGTTGGTGTGCACATACACCATCATCTCTACTCTAGACTGCTCAAGCCTGCTTTTCTTCAAACTGTACAAGTTGCCATATGTGCTCCAATTCCTCTCACAACTAGAGGATGATGTAACTTGAGAGATGATCCTCAAGGCTAGCTTCTGTAGAATAGGGCATGTTGCCCCATGAGTTTCCCACCAATTATAGGGCTTCTTAACTCCCCTGTCTCCAACCACATCATAGCCTCCAAATCTCCCAATAGCACAAGAAAACTCTACAAGGCCCTCCTCCACCTCTTCAAGTAAGTCTCTATCCTGAAATAGCCGCCTAAATGCTATCTTCCTCCCTTGTGAAATCTCTCCATCCATGTGAGGAGGGACTCTGTGTGAGGTCCCGCCAGTGAGCCATTCCTGACTGTAGAACTTGGGGTTCAAGGAGTGGGCCAAGCAATGCAAAGGTGTGCAGTTCTTATCCCACCTGGAGATAAGAATATCCTGAATGGTGGACCATAAGTTCTTTGCTGATGTCTCATACTCGAGACACTCATTCTCCATAACAATGGTCCTCATGGACTCAATCATGGAATCCCACCCCTCATAAACATCCGTTAGGATGGATTGGTCTGTGTCTGCAAAACGCAACAAAGCAATGAGTGGCTCCATGATCTTAATGGTAATATCCACCCTCTCCCACCAAACATCATCCAATATTGTGTCCCTCACCTTTTTTGAAGCACTTTGATTCGTCTTTCTCCAGAAAGACCAATACTCTGAAATCACCATGGACCCAAGAGCGGTTTTGACCTCCCTCAACCTCTTGAGCATGATGAATGAGGAAGCAAACCGAGTATCTGCAATCTTCAGCAATGAAAGATGTGTGTACTCTTTGTGGATGGTGAGGGCATTTGTATGGTTTTGTACAAAGTTACAGATATGGCGTGCATCCTCAATAATGTTGCCAATCCATGTCACATCTAAAGAAATGGATTTGAGTGCTAAGTTCAAGGAATGTACAATGAAAGGTGTCCAAAAAACTTGTAAGAGCAAAAAATACAAGTATAAATGACTCTACAACACTAACAAGTTAACAACTCAAATCATTAACAATGAAAGGTGTCATAAATGAAAATACTTGTGGATATTTAGTTTCCACAATCATGCCAAGGGCCTTGCAAACAGGTGCATTGTTCATGATGATTTGTACACAAGAATCAACACCTACTTCTTCAATGGTTTTGATGAATAACTCACCCATAAAATGTGCATCCTTGTATTTCCCAAGAGCATCCACCGCTTTCAAGAACACCGGTCCATTTTGGGAAGATACCATGAAATTGATGAGTGGATGGCGTGCTGGATCCGTCCATCCATCAAAAACAATACTCACTCCAGATGAGGGCCATGTTGCTCTAATTGGCTCAAGAATTTTGTCCACCTCCTTCCTTGCCTTAACCAACAATGTGGTTCTAAGCTTCTCCGAACCAGGAGGCACATAACCAGATGGAGCTCGTTCACTGAGACTTCGACACATCTCAAAAAACAATGGTGATCGTGAAACATTGAATGAGATGAAGTTGAGGTAGAAAAAGGATGCAATGGTGAGGTCTACCTCTTCTCGTGCCTCTTGTTGGAAAATCTTGTCCATTGGACCACTTGAAGATGGCCTCTTTTTTGCTAGATGTGTATCACCTCTGCTAGGTGGAAATGGAGGTCGAATTGTAGAGGGTTTCCTTACGAATGGAAGAGGATCCTCGTCCTTTTTCTTGCTTGTTGCTGCTACATTCCCTAAGCCTTCTTGATCCTCCTTTCCCATTTCTTTCCTTTGAATAACACTCACAACTTTACATGAAGAAATCCCACAATTAGGAAGGCCCAACAAATGGCTCTTAACTCAATAGTATGTGCTCTTGAAGTCATTCTTGCAAAAATTGCAAGTCCAAGACACATTGCCTCCCCCACCTAGCTTTGCCCCAGGCCCTTCTTTCCTAGTCACATACCTCCACAAAGGGTATTTCTTCTCTTGGGCTTGTTGTCTTGCTAAAACAGGGTTCAATGGAGCATGAGCTCCACTAGCAGCAGATGGAGCACTAGCAAGAGAAGTAGAAGAGCTTGTACTTTGAATTCAGTGTTATTTTATTTTGAACTACATTAAAGTACAAGTTTGTCAATTTTAATGAAAACCCTAAAACTAACATCTATGAGTAGAAGCATGCAACGCAATAGTCTACATCCAGAACAGGTGTCCTCACAGGATTTTGGGGGACAAGACACTAGAGGAGGCATAAACTGGAGTGAAGCCAGAGGTGAGTCATTTCCGCATCTTTGGTTGTCCAATATGCATCCATGTACCAGATGAGAAGACCACCAAGTTGAAGCCCTCCAGAGAGAAGGGTTTGCTTGTTGAATATAATGAGATTTCAAAAGCCTATAGGATCTATATTCTAGGGGAGAGAGCGAAAATTGTGAGCAAGGATGTAAGGTTTGAGGAAGACTTTGCATCCAGGAAGTCTCATGAGCCTATTACAGTGACAACAGATGAGGAGTAGGAAGCTTCGAAGATTGAGACAGGGTCACCAACTACTTCCAATTAGGGGCAACAACCTTCATATTCAGAGGAGCTTCCACGAGTTCCTACCAGTTCTTTTCCGAGACCTCGATGGTTCACTCAGAAAATGAGGGATGCTCAGGAGCATGTTGAGGCTTCTAGGAGCTCATTCAGGGAGAGAAAACCTCCAAAGAAGTTTCCAAACTACATGGCATTGATGAGAAGCATCATAGATTTCGAGCCTTCCAATTTTCAAGAGGCAGCAGACCAGTAGGTTTGGAGGAATGCCATGGTAGAGTACACCTCCATCATGAATAATAATGTTTGGGACATTATGCTAGACCGAAGGGTAAATCAATAGAGACTTTCAAATGGCTCTCCGAGATCAAGCATGCGGCAAATGGTAGCATAGAGAAGTACAAAGCGAGGTTTGTGGAAAGAGGGTTCTCCCAGAAAGAGGGAGTGGACTAAAAGGAGACATTTTCTCCAGATGCCAAGTACACTTCCATTAGAGCATTAATGTCTTTAGTCTCGATTATGGGATGGAGGATACATCAGATGGATGTGAAGACAGGCTTCCTCAATGGGATAATTGAGGAAGAAGTGTACATAGAATAACCTTGGGCCTTTGATATCAACAAAAAGGAGTCCCATGTGTGCAGGTTGAAAATAGCCTTGTATGCACTCAAGCAAGCACCACGAGCATGGTATTCCAGGGTCGATGAATACTTGCAGAGTATGAGCTTCACCCCAAAAGTGAAGCAGATTAAATTCATATTTCATATTTGTTGACGCAAATTTACTTATTTTGGTGTTGTATTTAGATGGCTTGTTTCTTATAGGATCAGAGAAGCTAAGTGCAAGGTGCAAGGCAGATATGTCAACCAACTACGAGATGAAGGTGTAATGTCCTCTTTTGCTTAAGCGTCGGAGACCAACCCGCTAACTCATTCAATTCCCATAGGTTCGAGCCGGTAATGATAAACAGGGGAATTAATTAATGATTGATGTCACTTTGGATAAAAGCATACTATTACTAGTGATATTAAGTCATTAGTGAAAAAGGGGGTCACTTAGGTATTATAAAGTGACATGCGTAATTAAAGTGGCATGCATGTGTAATTAAAGTGACCTGCGTAATTAAAGTGGCATGCATGTATAATTAAAGTGGCATGAGTAATTAAAAGACGGAAAAAAGGTCATGCGAGTAATTAAAGACAAAAAAAGTGAAATTATGAGCATCCACTATTATTATTCACCTTTAAGAAATCAATTTGAGGGCTCTCTGAATTTTTGGAGCGTTGAGGACGGAAACCCTCGACAAGCATTGGTTTCGATGGTGAAATTTATCCATCCTAGCCAATCTAGAGGGTATATCATCCAGATCTACCATTGTGCTTCATTGCGAAGGAGTTTCTTGAGTTTTGAGAAAAGATTGAATCACTTTGCAGCTGGTTGAATCACCATTATTGTGGATTGACATTGAAGAGTTTCTTGGTAAGGAGGAGCGTCGATCTCTTGGAAGTATGAGTACAAGAGGGCGTTTATTATTGTGGGCGTCTATTCCCTAGTAGCTAACATCAAGATGAAGGGGTCGAGTTACATAATGGCTGGAGTCGTGAACGGCTCATCAATTATTGGAATCACTGCTGATTGAAGAAGGGCATATCAAATAATAGAAGACTCAGATTGAACTAGAAAGGCAACGATCCACTTTCAAAGGCTGAGTATTCACTTGAAGAGTTTGCATTTGATTAATTGAAGGTCATTGGCATTCCTTATAGCCATCAAGATAGCGATCTATTGTTTGTTACTGTGATCCAATAAATAAGGCAGTGATTCAGTGTTTAGGGCAGTGATTTATCATTTTAAACAGTGATCCATTGATTGGTAGATTCAATCCAACTTTGAGGTAGGCATGACACCCATTTGGAAGTTGTAACTCATTGGAGGACTCACGATCTCATGCATGGAGGACGTCTGAAGCAATAGGGAAGTCCCATTCACATTTTAGGGGCTGCACTCATTCAAGTTAGGCATGATCTCCTCGCCAGGGTCTATATTATTTTTGTTCGGCACTTGTTTCAGGTAGAGCACTAACAGCCAGGTCTCTTCACAAATTCGGAGTGTTCTTCGTAGCTGCTACAGCCATCAACTGTCCATGATCATCGCTGCTCAAGGTCATATTTATTTTATCTCTTAGATCTGGTTGTTATTGGTTGATTTGAAGCAATTTCTATCTCCAGAATTAAATAAACACCATTAGTATATTTCGCTGGTGTTTTCGCTGGTGTTTCCAAGCTTAATGCCATTGGATTTGTGATGTTTATTTATTTAAATATGGCATGCAATTAATCTTTGAATAAACAAACTTTCACACAAAACATTGCAAACAACCAACAAGCTAAATAAACTAGCAGCTTTGGAAAACGAGCAAAAGAAACACATGCAGAAGGAAAATTACATTACTTAGCATATTACAGAAGGACATTGGCATAATGCATTACTTTTTGGAGTTAGAGGTTTGGCAGAGACAAAGGGAGAATTTCCTTGGGCAAGGTAAGTATCCAGTCGAGATCCTATAGTAATTTCATACAGAGGACTTCAAACTTATGGCCACGCCTATGATCACTAATCTGAAGAAAGTACCAACTTCATATTCAAATTTGGTCGATTCTACATTATACAAGTAACTGATAGGTTCCTTGATGTATCTGGCCAACACTAGGCTACATATATGCTCCTACCTCATCATGGAGTTGAGGTATAAGAATTGGGCAGCAGATAAACATGAGCTCAAATACTTGAAGGGCACAGTGGAGTGTGGGCTGAGATATCTTGGAGATGGTGAAGTGAGGTTGCAGGGGTATACAGGCTCAGATTAGGCAGGTAGTGCATCAGACAAGAAAAGCACCTCAGGGCATTGTTCAGCTTGGGATCAACTATGATATCCTGGTTCATCTGGAAGAAGACTTTTGTGGCACTTACCTCAACAGAGGCAGAGTATTTGGCAACAAGTATAGCTAGTTGTGAGGCTATCTAGCTTCGCAAGTTGCTTGCAGGTTCATTTGATCAGGAGTTGGATCCCACGGTGATTTACTATCATAATCAGAGTTGTATCAAACTCTATGATAATGTAGTTTTCCATGACAGATCTTAGCACATTGAGATTAGGTATCATTTCATTCAAAACAAAATTCAAAAGGGAGCAATAAAGTTCCAATATGTAGCGATAGATCAACAGGTTGCTAATATTTTGACCAAGCCCTTAACAAAAGGGAAGCTTGAAGCATTCAAAGACAAACTAGGATTGGTGCAAAATTCCTTCCTCACTAAGAGGGAGTGTTGATGTTTGTAGCTCAAACAAGAACTTCCGCACATGTTTAGAGTCAAACATGCAGGATGCCATCCATCTCAAATCTGTTCTGTAATTCACATTGATAAAGAGAAAGTCTTATATTTACCTGTTGAGTCTAATAAAGTGTATTTTTAAAACATTAGTGATTTAGACTAATGTCAACCGTACATCTCACAGAGAGGTTAGGGTTTTGGTCAATTAGGGTTTCAACTAAAGCGTAAAGGCAAGTCAAGGTAGAGGGTTAATACATTCATTATTTTCACTCAAAGACAGCTTTGTCAAACAGATTTAGAGAACCAGAGAGGAGCCAATTCAGCAACCAGGAAGAGGACAGTGTGCAGGTCCGTACAGGACAGATCTATACTGTTGTATGGACAGATCCATACAACCGTACGAAACAGGCCCTTATAGCGATACAGAAGGCCTACACAACAGGTAGTGACAAGCAGGCCGTTTACCCAGTTTTGAAGAACAGATTTCCTCAGTAAGTGTGCAGATTTTGCTAAGTTTGAATGTATTGTACAACTGTTAGTTTTGGCAGCTGTGGAGGTTTCCTTGTAAGCTTTAATATATTAATGATTTCATAATCTGATTTACTTGTTTTACATGCAATGATAACGTGGATGCTCTACATGATTGGTGAAATCTATTTGATGGGATGTTCAAATGTTCTTTGGTTTCATGTTATCTTTTGGTATAATCTTAGTGAGTTGTGCTTAACTATATTGTGCATGAATTATTGTTCCTACAACTTAAAGGCCGCTCAAAAAGCTCTAACTCACTAATCTAAATCTACTTACAATCTTTCACAGGTTATATAAGGGATCTTCAAATCATTTAATCCATCAAAAAAACCTTAGTTACTTTAGGAAATCCCCCCATAGTGTAGGATTATCTTTCCTCACTTAAAGTGAAGGGAAACTTTACTTAGGTGACAGTTGTAAAGTTTCTACAGTTGCATTTGGTTAGAACCTGTTAGGAGACTTTGCCTGAGGGTGTTAGTTTTTGTGGCAATAGGGACAACCCCCCTTGAGTTGGAGGAGAGCCAACTTCAAGTTGGGGAGGATGTTACTGAGGTGACAGTGCATGGCCCTTTTTAGATCCCCTCAGGTTAGCATTGTTCTTTTGGGCATTTAAATTTCACAAGCTAATTCAGGAGATAATAGAGTGTACAGCAGCAGAATAGAATGTGCACAGTATTTGGTCTGAATCCTAAATCGAGGCTCTGAAATAACTGAACTGTATAGACATGAATTTATAAAAAAACTTCCTGTTATAGAATAAATATAAAGATAAATATAAAAAGAATTGATTGGTGATACAATGAGCACTACCTCCTGAGTATAAATAAAAGTCTAAGGGGTGCCATTATGAACAGTAGTGAGGTTTGAATCCTAATTATTTATCATCGTTTTTATTATGTTTTATTAGTCTTCATTATTTATTAGTGTATTGCTATAATATATTTGTTATCACAATCTTTATTAATATATGTCCATAACATTTTCCAAAACAGGATATTTATTGTCAAGCAATATCAAATATTTCATGTTTTGTCATCAAAAAGTGGCTAGTAACAAGCAGATTACATTTTGCAGCAAGTATATTGTGGCAGATGATTTTGCTATAAATTTGTATGATTGTACCTAGTGTTTGAACTTTGAAGTGAATCGCTAAAATTTATGGGAACAAAATCTATTTAGAAATTTCTAGACTACAACTAGAAAGCCATAGGATTGACACCAAAGCAATCAAGAATGTAGAAATTCACAAGGATCATCTTTAGCGAGCACCATGTCATAAATAGAAGATAGCAACAACTCAATCTTGCAAAGCCTACAACAAGATCAACATATTTCATTTACTAACCTCGTCTTGGTAAACGACAAATTGAAAACCACTCCTGGGACTAGGCCATAAGCTTCCGAGTTTTGGTCTGATTTCTTGCCACTGAAAGTTCAATTCAAAAACTATAAGAGAAACAAAATTAAAAATTATTTCAAAGAAAGTTAGGCTTTATTATGATATTTAAATTAAAAATAAAACTAATATGAGAATGCTTATCATTGTGATACCTTAAAATCATCAAGATCAAAAACATACAAAGCATTGTAATACCTTAAAGTCATCAAGATCAAAAACATGCAAATCATTGTAATACCTGCACCAAAAAAATCAATTCTTAAAACCTAATAGTATCCCATTCTTAAGAGAACTTGCAATAAATTTTCAAAAAAAAACAAAACATACTACTAAACAAAGATTTCAAATTTGCAAATATGACAAAGTAATACATATTGAATTTTTAACAAAAAGGATGAATTTAATAACCTCATAATAACTAAAAATACGATGAATCTTCAAGATTTATAATGTTATTCTGCCAAGGATTTGTGAATTGCACATTAAACTCATGTCCTCTAGATAATATCACAAAATAGTCTTCTCAGTTCTAGGATTTCGGGTTACTCCAAAAATGTGTACATCATGCTTGAAGGTGCTTCATGTGATGTGGGGTGCATGGTGTGTCGACCACCCTTGGTTGTATCGTGATGGGCATACAAATTGTAGATATCTTACTCACGGATTCTTATACCTTGATTTGATGCTTATGCAGCGCACTTCATTAGGAGGTTGGAGCCCTATGTGGCTTGGTGGCATTCTTCATGATGCACACAAATGTAGGTTGGATGCATGCTTGGAAGGATGACCCATTTTGGTGGATGAGCGATGAGCATGTAGGAGGAGGGTGTTGAGCCCTAGCTAGCTTGGGGACACTTGGTAGCTTGCATGGACACTTGTGCTTGACTTGAAGTTGAGGATGCTTGGGTTGAGAAGTGTCCATGTAGGTGCGGTGAACCTGTTGCCGCCTTTCACACACCTGGGTCAGGTGGCAGAAATCTTCAAGCCACTCAGTGTGTCCTTGGGGGCAAGTCTCGAGTCAAGGTTGTCACCTTGTTCTTGACTCCTCTGTTTAGGCTCGACTCCTAACGAAGCCAAGGGAGGTAGACCCTATTAAGTTACTAAGGCTAATTACTTAGTATGGTGATGTTAAACTGAAAGAATTACTTAGGAGTTTGAAATTTAACCATAAACAACCATAGATGACAAGATACAAAATGAGCTCACGAAAGCACAATGCTAAGACACAATATATATATATAGCAAGAAAATAACCAGTGCCTTAAAATGGAGTCAAAAGAAAATCAATGTACTTGCATGTGCTTGGAGTGAATGTTTTGCAATTGCCTCTTGGTACGTTTTAAGTTAATGTGAAATATGAGTTGATTAAAATTAGGCGAAGGGGTGGACTCCAGATATACCTGAGAGTACTTGGAGTATGTCCAAAACTAAACCTTCACGGCTACCCGCAAGGAATATGTGGGCTGAATGGAATCTCTGGGGCTATTGTTCATAACACACCCGTTAGGGTGTGACAAAGATCGGCGCCCCAAGGTCACTTTTCAGAAGTTCCCACTTCCTTTGGGTATTTTGCCACCGTAATGGTTTGATCTAGGTGTTGGATTTTCACCTGATGGTTTGTCAATTTGGGAGAGTGAATCCTAATTATACTAGTCACTCAAGTGCTTTTGATACAGCTTGACTGATCAGACGAACCGCAGCCAAGTGCACAGCATACACACCGGAGTCTTGTCAATTTTAGTGAATTTTGAGATGGATGTTCTTGTTAAAAAAAAAACCCTCCAGGAACCTCTTTCGATCCAAGTGGACCTCAATTGGGGAATCAAGGAGGGGTTGATTTTATTATGGTTACTGAAACAAATTATGATAGCAAATGAAACATAAAAAGATAAGCAAACCACAATTTTCTAATTAGACTACCACGAACCTTTCTTCACCTTTCGGCACAAAAGGAGGCTCGTGGGGTAAATATTAAAGTTACTTTGAAACCAATAGAAATGGAATATGGAAATGATTTTAAATCAAAGTATAATACCATGCAGATTAGTACTACGCTAGATTGAAAAAAGATGAACGAAAAGCAAAAAATGACACGAACACAAATCCCCCCAGGGGAGGTGGGGAATGGGCTCGAAAGAGCCTATTCAGAATTATTTTTATTACCAGCGGTTACAATATCAACAAACTGATATGATGCCTCTTGATTCTTATACAGAATGAAACCAAGACCTTACAAAGTGCAAAAATTAAAGATTGCAGTCAAAAAGGGAGACCCCTAGGGGGATTCAGAAAGCCCAAAAGTCACTTTCGAACAGCAACTCCTCTTTTCTGTTATACCTGCGAAAAACCAGCAAGCTTATTAGACTGAAATATGCCCAAAAGCACTCTGAAAGTACCTTTGGGTCAGCTTACTTTTAACCAAAACAAGCTAAGTTAAAACTAGTTAAAAAGGTAAAAAGGGAACCAAGGAAAGCAAGCTTTCCTTGGGATCTTGGCTTGCCTTTTAGGCAGCCAATATGATGTGCACTGATTACTAGATTTATCTTTTATAACAGAAAACAGAAATCTAATGCATGAAAGCTACAAATTCTCTTTAAAATTCCATGCAAAAAGGACGATTTCCCTAAAGCTAGATCTAGAATGCTTATGAGACCTTTTAAGAACAAGATCTAGATTATGGGCTTTGAGAAGATAGATCTATGTTAAATTGACTTTAAGATAATGGATCTAAACAATATCAAAGCTGTGAACAAAGTAACCAGGTAAAAAAATTGATTTTGAAGGAGGAAAAGGAGAAGAGAAGTGCTTGTTGCTGAAGCAGATCTGCAATGGAAACTTGTTAGTGGAATATAGAGGGGCAATGTCTTCACAAAGCTTTTGGATGTACAGTGGAGTCAAACTAGATCCACAGCTCGTCCAATCCTTGCTACCTGAAAGCCAAGCACAATCCTGCACGAAACCTCATGAGATCTAGATATATATATGAAAAAGAGACAAGAATTACATGCAAATAAACTTATTAAACATGTATAATCTAGATCTTCTAACATATATGCTATGAGATATAAGAAAAACAAGTAACCTTAGTTGCCCAACTATACTCCTATTGATTCAGCTGAATCGTTCAAGCCAGACAGGGTTCAGATGCAAAAATTGAGAGAAAAGCCGGCAACATCAATGGCCGTAAGACAATGCTTAATCCACCCATATGAGAGCATTACACCATTTGGCCTCCAAAGCTTCTTTATTTCAACAATCAAAAGATTAGAACAGTATTACAATAGCAAGCCCTTCAATCCAACTCTAACTAGCTTGGAAGAGGAGGCTTATGCTTGGATATATACAAAAACTAGGAGATCCAGCCCAAGGGGTCAGAAATCCCAAAGAGATAGACCAAATCAGCTGATGGAGAGTCAATCAATGCAGATCTGAAGCTGAACTGAGCCAGATCTGAGTCTCACTAAGTGCAATTGTCAATCGGAGAGCTGATCTAACTGACACCTCAACCTGTTGACTGAAGCATCCACCAAAACTCATCCAGATGAGCCAAAACGTGTGGAGGAGAGAGAGAGGGCGAAATTCCCCATAAAGGATGCTGAAGATCAACTCTAGATCTGATTTGATCACCTTCTTCAGTCAAGGATTTGTCAAATCCAGTCAATCTGGTTCAGATCTGACTGATTTCAATCAAATCGGCTGAGAATCCACTGATCTATGATTCTGGATTTGCTCCATTATTCATCAATTTATTAATTAAAATAATCAATAATTGATTTTTGGGGATTTCTGACCTGAGTGATGGAAAATCACTCAAAACTAGGAAATAGTGGGTCCATGGGTTTACATGGTGCTCTTAGCTTGAAAATGAGCACCTACATGACTGAAACTAATTATTTGGCCCACTTTTATTACAAAATCAATTTTTCCAATTAAACTATTAAAAAATAGCCTAAGTTTTGGAAAAATTAAATTTTAATAAAAAACACTGAAAAAATTAAAAAAATAAAAAAGTTGAAAAAAACCTAGGTGGACTTAGACATGTTCATATGACTCGACCATGATGCCTAACATGTTTATACATTGACACATAGACTCTAATAACCTCAATAGGCCTAAATGTCAAGCCAACCACCGCAAATGGAGTGAAAAACTCAGAAATTATCAGTCGTTTATTCAACAACCAATAATAACCAAGGGAAAAAACACCCTGGACTGATCGGATTGACAAATAAAGTCTAAGAGACCGAATCTTTTACAGACACTATCATGCTAGAACCTAAGTCACATGACACGAGGACACAGGACACGGAGGACACGAAAATACGAGTATTCGACACGAGACACGACGACCCCAGAAATAGGACACGGGGGACACGTTTTATATATATATTAAAAAATTATATATATATATATATATATTAAAAAAATACATAAAGATCTACATTTTTTAAAAACCAGAAGTATATACAATGTACATCAATCATAATATCATTAAATTGAAATTTGACAATGATGAATCAGTAATAAAATTATCAATGAATCATGAACTTTGAACCATAAATTGCATATTTGATATTTCTCAATAAACCACAAAAATCAAAATGTATTTCGAGAGAATGCCACCGACAAATACAAAATAGAGTAGATACTACTTAGTACTAAGTCTAGTATTTACTGTCCTACTAGATACAAAATGAAAATACTAAATAGCCACAGGTAAGAATATAATAGCTCATTAATGGTACTAGCCATTGTCAATCGTCTTCTTGCTCCTCCATGTCAAAATTAACATTATTGTCGTAGCTCTTTCCTCTATCCTCCTCCTCCTTTATACCCTTTTTGACAGGACACATGTCCAGAAATCAGGACATGTTCCTGGCAAGTGTCCGACACGTGTTGGAAAGTGTCCAGATTTTGGGACACAAAAATTATGGTGTCGGACACGTATTAGGGCAAGTGTCGTGTCCGACACGTGAAATACGGGACACGGGCCCTATTTGGAAGTGTCCTGTTACTTAGGCTAGAACATTTATTACAATTCCCCCATGGGGTATGAACATGTGATATAGTACAACAAAGCTTCCCAGAAGTAAGACTGAAGGTCTTCTGAAGTCCGAACAAGTTATCCTTGTCCGGTTCACCAGGCTCACTTGATAAAAAACCACTAAGTACAACTTAGGTCGTAACATTCTGGCTCCAACTGTGGGACGTGTGCTCGATCAAATCTTTAAGGCAAGGAGATGATACGAGAACACCAGAATCTCTGGTTTATATACCCTGTAAAAACATCTCAACTTGACAAGAAAAACCTCAATAGCACAAGTTTTATAAAAAATCAAATGAACCATTAAGCTGATTTATTTAAACAAAATAAATGTAACTAATTAAAAGAAGCAAAGTTTTATTATAGCTAAGTATAAAATAGAAATGCAGAAAGTAAATGCTCTCTTTCAAGGAGCTTATTTTCCTACTCTAAGCATGATATAAAAAAGGTTAAGTGTAATCAGAAATCCAATGTAACCACCTAAGCATTTTGTTAACATTAAAAAAAAAATTCTTTGTCTTTGGTTACCAGCCAAAGTAAGGATACCTTATTCAGAAAATGCAAACCTGCATGATGATTTAGAATGGGCGGGATGGATGGGAGATCATAGGCATGAATAATGTCATAAAAATTCTTCCCCAACTTGTATGTCCTCATGCAGATTGCTTCTATCCATGACTGGATAGGACTGATATACCAATCAGAATGACAAGGCAGACTGACTACATCATCATACTGATCACCGTGGATTATCAAAGGATAACTCATTGCACAAGCCCCAAGTAGCTCCAAATCATAAGGAACCTCTATATGTGAAAAAGATGGCTGAGTCTGATATTCCACTCACTGCATCACATCTGACTTTTCACAACACTGCTTCTCAATGTCTTCATTACTGATACCCTTATGCGGCTCTGCATGATATGACTCTGAATGATCACATGAAAATTATGAATGCTCCTCTTCCATACTAAGGTTTTCCAAGGTCTCTAGATCCATGCTTCCCTCTATGGAAGTATAGTAGATTGGACTTCCACAAATTTCTAAATAGACACTCCCCTTGCTAGATATAGCATAGATAGGATTCTTAATAAGATATCCACAAAAATCCCAATAGTCATCACCATCATCTATGTTAGATGTGATGGATTCCCCATTGTTGATATCAAGTTTTCTTTGTCTTCATTACTGATACTGATATATGGCTCAGACTGATCATGTGGATAAACTGCATGCTCCTTTTTCATATCAAAGTTTCCCAAGGCCACATGGTCCATGCTCTCTACTTTAGATATGCCATAGATAGAAAAATCAACAAAACCATCAAAATTTTTTGGTTCATTATTTTCCTCTTTTATTCATGTCATAGACCAGATTTTCCATGAATGTCCAGGACTCCTCATCAATATCTTTGTCGGGGATAAGGGAGTCTTCGTCACTTGTATCATGCTCGAAGCTATACTTGTCCTCATTTTCATACTCATCTTCTTCAGAGAAAAGGTCACAAGGCAGTACACCTTCCAGATTGGCATCATTATATGGAGAACAGGTAGGAGTCCCATCATGTACATTACAGTTTTCATCATAAGTTTCACTATAAGATTCTGCAATGGTTTCATCCTTAGGTGTGTACTATTTAGCTGGTGACAAAGGGTAGGCCTGGCCTACCATGTATATATGATCAGGCTCACTTGAAGTTGTTTCCTGATTACTGACCTCGGGAAGTCCATGTTCCATGACTTGATTTGCAACATAACAAGTGCTTTCTTAGTGGAATTGTTCACAGGGTCTACACCATGGAATTACTTCTTCTACCATGTTAGCTGAGTCTAACTAGTTTGGAATCCTAGGCTCCTGCTGAAAAAAATTATCTTGATACATCTGATTCTACTTGGGCTGAAAGTTCCTAGGTCCACTATTCCTTTCCATTGTGATCAATCTATTATGAATGTGATTCAAGTGTGCAGAATGATTGGCCATTAGTTGGTTTTGACTAGTAACCAAGTCTTTTATCATGTATGTTACCTTTTCCATGGGATCTTTAGAGGTTCACTTTTCTTCTGATTCAACAGCTTTTCCCTTTCCTTTGTTGTATGAAGTGTTTTCCCTAGTGTAACCGGGAATGTTGAATTTGCCTGAAGACTGCATATTCTTTTCTATTTTCTCGGCCAATTCCTGAGCAGTTTTTAGATTGGTCGGCTCTGTCTCTTAACTGGTACCTCAAATCACCAGTGAAAGCTTCAATGTAAGATATGAGGATGGAGGCATCCTTTGGCTTGATTTCGTTAGGGAGATCCGCAACCACACGCCTGAACTTAGTGTTAAATTCATCCATGGTTTCATTCTCCATCTTCTTAATGTTATGAAGGGCAGCAAGCAAATGTCTTGGTTCTTTCTTTTCTCCCCATTTCTTCTTAAAACTCTCTAGGAATTCACTAAGAGTTTTATATGAATCATCATCTAGGTCGAAGTACCATTCTTCAGCATCATCTTCTAAGGATAAACCAAAGACCTTCATTTTGACATCGTCATGGTCATGGGCAGCATCATTGCAATAACTGACCAGGTGCTTTTCAAACTTTCGAAGGTGAAACTTGGCAGTGATGGCATTATTGCCCTGAAATATGGGGAGCTTCTTGATAGCATCTTTTGGAATGGCATGGGGAGCACCTGCTATCTGAGAAAAGTCAAGGGGTTTGAATAATTCCGTCATTTCTTGAGATTGGTGAACATGACTCTCTACAAATATGTGATGGATATTTGAGAGGGATTGGTCTCCTAAATTTTCAAGGTTTCTACGGGAAGTCTGCCTATTCAATCTTTCCCTAATAAACCTTTCGGGATCAGGGAGAGGATTGAATAATTGTCGACGATTTATTCGGGTAGAAATTCTTGAAGGAATGTTAGACAGTGGAGTCGCCAGATGGATCCAGTTTTAATTTTTATGTTTTTTAATACCTAGATCAATCAAAAAAAATTATCCTTTTAGTTGTTTAGAAAAAGTTAAGCTAAGTCGTACTCGGGAATAAAAAGATTTATCCCCGGCAACGGCACCAAAA
>LPNX010911559.1:997050-1034487 GCA_001517045.1 Pseudotsuga menziesii | reverse complement strand
TCTTGGTACGTTTTAAGTTAATGTAAAATATGAGTTGATTAAAATTAGGCAAAGGGGTGGACTCCAGATATACCCGAGAGTACTTGGAGTATGTCCAAACCTAAACCTTCACGGCTACCCGCAAGGAATATGTGGGCTGAATGGAGTCTCTAGGGCTATTGTTCATAACGCACCCGTTAGGGTGTGACAGAGATCGGCGCCTCGAGGTCACTTTCCAGAAGTTCCCACTTTCTTTGGGTATTTTGCCACCGTAATGGTTTGATCTAGGTGTTGGATATTCACCTAATGGTTTGTCAATTTGGGAGAATGAATCCTAATTATACTAGTCACTCAAGTGCTTTTGATACAGCTTGACTGATCAGACGAACCGCAGCCAAGTGCACAGCATACACACTGGAGTCTTGTCAATTTTAGTGAATTTTGAGATGGATGTTCTTGTTAAAAAGAAAACTCTCCAGGAACCTCTTTCGGTCCAAGTGGACCTCAATCGGGAAATCAAGGAGGGGTTGATTTTATTATGGTTACTGAAACAAATTATGATAGCAAATAAAACATAAAAAGATAAGCAAACCACAATTTTCTAAATAGACTACCACGAACATTTCTTCACCTTTCAACTCAAAAGGAGGCTCGTGGGGTAAGTATTAAAGTTACTTTGAAACCAATAGAAATAGAATATGGAAATGATTTTAAATCAAAGTATACTACCCTGCAGATTAGTACTACGCTAGATTGAAAAAAGATGAACGAAAAGCAAAAAATGACACGAATGCAAATCCCCCCAGGGGGGATGAGGAATGGGCTCGAAAGAGCCTATTCAGAATTATTTTTATTACCAGCGGTTACAATATCAGCAAACTGATATGATGCCTCTTGATTCTTATACAAAATGAAACCAAGAGCTTACAAAGTGCAAAAATTAAAGATTTCAGTCAAAAAGGGAGACCCCTGGGGGGATTCAGAAAGCCCAAAAGTCACTTTCGAACAGCAGCTCCTCCTCTTTTCTGTTATACCTGCTAAAAACCAGCAAGCTTATTAGACTGAAATATGCCCAAAAACACTCTAAAAGTACCTTTGGGTCAGCTTACTTTTAACCAAAACAAGCTAAGTTAAAACTAGTTAAAAAAGGTAAAAAAGGAACCAAGGAAAGCAAGCTTTCCTTGGGATCTTGGCTTGCCTTTTAGGCAACCAATATGATATGCACTGATTGCTAGATTTATCTTTTATAACAGAAAACAGAAATCTAATGCATGAAAGCTACAAATTCTCTTTAAAATTCCATGTAAAAAGGACGATTTCCCTAAAGCTAGATCTAGAATGCTTATGAGACCTTTTAAGAACAAGATCTAGATTATGGGCTTTGAGAAGATAGATCTATGTTAAATTTACTTTAAGATAATGGATCTAAACAATATCAAAGCTGTGAACAAAGTATCCAGGTAAAAAAATTGATTTTGAAGGAGGAAAAGGAGAAGAGAAGTGCTTGTTGCTGAAGCAGATCTGCAATGGAAACTTTTTAGTGGAATACAGAGGGGCAATGTCTTCACAAAGCTTTTGGATGTACAATGGAGTCAAACTAGAACCACAGCTCGTCCAATCCTTGCTACCTGAAAGCTAAGCACACAATCCTGCACGAAACCTCATGAGATCTGGATATATATATGAAAAAGAGACAAGAATTACATGCAAATAAACTTCTAAACATGTATAATCTAGATCTTTTAACATATATGCTATGAGATATAAGAAAAACAAGAAACCTTAGTTGCCCAACAATACTCCTATTGATTCAGCTGAATCGTTCAAGCCAGACAGGGTTCAGATGCAGAAATTGAGAGAAAAGCCGGCAACATCAATGGTCGTAAGACAATGCTTAATCCACACATATGAGAGCATTACACCATTTGGCCTCCAAAGCTTCTTTATTTCAACAATCAAAAGATTACAACAGTATTACAATAGCAAGCCCTTCAATCCAACTCTAACTAGCTTGGAAGAGGAGGCTTATGCTTGGATATATACAAAAACTAGGAGATCCAGCCCAGGGGGGCACAAATCCCAAGGAGATAGACCAAATCAGCTGATGGAGAGTCAATCAATGCAGTTTTGAAGCTGAACAGAGCCAGATCTGAGTCTCACTGAGTGCAATTGTCAATCAGAGAGCTGATCTGACTGACACCTCAACCTGTTGACTGAAGCATCCACCAAAACTCATCCAAATGAGCCAAAACGTGTGGAGGAGAGAAGGAGGGCAAAATTCCCCATAAAGAATGCTGAAGATCAACTCTGGATCTGATTTGATCACCTCCTTCAGTCAAGGGTTTGTCAAATCCAGTCAATCTGGCTCAGATCTGACTGATTTCAATCAAATCGGCTGAGAATCCACTAATCTATGATTCTGGATTTGCTCCATTATTCATCAATTTATTAATTAAAATAATCAATAATTGATTTTTGGGGATTTCTGACCTGAGTGATGGAAAATCACTCAAAACTAGGAAATAGTGGGTCCATGGGTTTACATGGTGCTCTTAGCTTGAAAATGAGCACCTACATGACTAAAACTGATTATTTGGCCCATTTTTATTACAAAATCAATTTTTCCAATTAAACTATTAAAAAATAGCCTAAGTTTTGGAAAAATTAAATTTTAATAAAAAACATTGAAAAAAATTAAAAAAATTAAAAAGTTGAAAAAAACCTAGGGGCACTTAGACATGTTCATATGACTCAACCATGATGCCTAGCATGTTTATACATTGACACATAGACTCTAATAACCTCAATAGGCCTAAATGCCAAGCTGACCACCCCAACTTTGAAGGTATGGAGTGAAAAACTCAGAAATTATCAATCGTTTATTCAACAACCAATAATAACCAAGGGAAAAAACACCCTGGGCTGATCGGATTGACAAATAAAGTCTAAGAGACCGAGTCTTTTACAGACACTATCATGCTAGAACATTTATTACAATTCCCCCATGGGGTATGAACATGTGATATAGTACAACAAAGCTTCCCAGAAGTAAGACTGAAGGTCTTCTGAAGCCCGAACAAGTTATCCTCGTCCGATTCACCAGGCTCACTTGATAAAAAACCACTAAGTACAACTTAGGTGGTAACAGAACCAAAGGTGCATATGGTGTAGGAGGGAGCACTCGAGCATTAGAGACCTTTGAAGGAAGAGCATTGAGCACCTTTGAAGGAGCACTCACCTTAGGACCCTTGCTTGGATGACGTGCATACCTTGGACCTTGACATGTGTCACTTAGAGTTGGAATGCTTCACTTGTAGACCTTTCTAGTGTTTAGTTATGTTGTTTGTTGTGGAAATGCTTCAATTTATTATCATTGGCCCCCTCAACTTTCATATAAATTGTCACCACTCAAAATAGTACCCCAACCAAGGTCACAAATCACGATGAGATGAGTGCTAAGCACGAGAGGAGATAGAACCCAATGTCACCACAACCTAGCTCCTTAACGCTTTAGGTCAACTCCTAAGACCAAAGGGGAGTCCCTGATGTTGATGATAGATATATGCATTTGCTTAAACAACACACAAACACCTTTCCCAAGTAACCCCTCAGCAAAGATCAGTGTCGTATGGAGTCAAAACAATGAAGCATAAACAACACCGAGAGAGGGGTAAGAATTATAAACTTATAACACTTAATTACGAATTCCAATAAATATAATTTGAATGTCTTACTGCTGTTATAATATTGCAGCAGTTAATATTGATCCAAAAACTTGATAAAAACCAATCAAAGCAAAATACCAACTCACTGCATGAGATATGCTTTGAGATATTTACATGAGGGAGATATGCAATAGGATGAAGTAGGGGCCTTAAATCAGATCTGAAAATGTGAAATCAGATCTAGTAAATGACTTAGAAGGTCCTCATATAGATAGTGGTCCCGCTTTGTTGATTGTATCTCGGGATGTCCTTCATGCAGTCATGCCTAGCATGAAGGGGCATTAGCAGAGTAGGCATGGATGTAGGGTGTGAGAAACACTCTACCAGTTGGCATGGATCTAGTGGTGGAAACATGTACAAAGTTCTGAGACTTTTACCCTGTTGCACGCAAGATGTGCATGCATGCATAATGCACCATATTTTAAGGAGTCATTAAAAAGTGAAATTAGTGGTGGGATTTTGCAAGAAAGTGAAATTAGGGATTTTGACCCTAATTTCACCAATGAGTTATTAAAAGGTTGCAGAAGGTAAAAGACATGGAACACTTGTGTAATTTAGGGTGCAAAAAACGAGAGGCTACAGGAGGGTGATTGATTTGCATGAGGGTGTATCAATGTATGAGAGTGAGGGCGCATTCTTCAGATGAGAAAGGCACATTCTTGAGGCCGAGAGTAGTGATGCATATTCTTCAGAGATTGAGGAGCAGGTGCCTTGATCATTCCAAGAAAGGTTGCAGGGAAGCGCCCCTCCCCCCCTCGCCTCGACTCCGAAAGCTCGCTCCAAGCCAGATCGTTGCGGAAGCTAACAGGTAGCACGATTTTGGTTCCGCTCACATGCCGAATCGTTTTGTAAAGCGCGGTTCCAGGCTAGAAATAACGCTCCTTGCCTTTGTCCGGGAGCGATGAAGGAGGGATCGAGAGCAATAGCTCCTTTATCACTCTCGACGCTTGTAATATGCCAAGCTAAATATGACTGCCTTCTATAGTTCTTTAGAGTTCCCAGAGTAATCATTCCATCCAATACTATATGGAGACAGTTGGTAGTATGTAGTTTGTTCCTTGCCTTAAGATGGAGATACATCTATTACTGTTTATGACTAAATTTGGATGTTCACGTGGTGTAATCAGATTGGTATCATACTTAGCATGACAACTTTTTCCCCATACTCCACTTCACAATTGTCATATGAAAACACAGACACTGGTATGCATTAAGTGAATTAGCTCACGATGTTTAGATCTACTGTAGATGGCCTAGTAAGTATCCAATCATGAGTTTTCAGACTTGGCTATCACTGCTATAGTATACAGAGACCATTTTGGTTTGTGTATTTCGTCAAACAGTGGAAGTGCTCACTGTTGTAGGATACTAAACTTGCAAACTTGTTCTCTAAAGCTTGGTAATTGTTAAATACGGCAGTATAAACAAGGTTGATTGTTTCCAAACCAATGTAAAGATTATATTTATATAACAGCTATAACACCGCGGTTTTGACCCCATGGTATTAAATTGCATATGATGTAAATATTGTATTAAATCATGGTGTGGAACTCAAGGCAAAGGCCCCATGGGGTCAAAACCGATGTTTTATATTTCAGCAATTAAAATCGATGCCGATGGTTTATGTGTTAGCCAGGCACAATGTGTTTTGAGACATCATGTAAAATGCAAATTAATAAAAATACCACGACTAGCTACGTGCCACAACGTTAAAGAGATGGGGGCATGATTTCACAAGGAACAGGGAGGGGGAATTATTCAACCTTGAGCCAATGGGGAAAATCCAAATGTCTAAGGTAAAACCCATAGAATGGTCAACTACCCTTTTTGTCTTTTGTGTCCAGTCATCTCTAAGTTGGTGGAGAAAGTTATTTCCTTGGGATGGGAAAGGTATGGAAGTCAAATTCGAATTTGGGAGGTCACCCATTTTTGGAAAGTGTGTTTTTGACTTGTGGGGGAAGTAAAAGCTTCGGAAGGCATGCCCAAGCCATTATGCACCCATGCCTTTCATTTCCTCACCCATTCCCCTTCACGTGGAGGCTATCTCACGCAGCAGGAAGATGAGGGAGCTCTCTCCCTCATGTTGGGAGGTCGTTTCTCCATTTCTCCATGCCCAAAAATTGGTTTGGGGTCTTGTTGAGTGAATGTGCAGCAAGGATGGATGATTTGGGGTTTCTAAGGGACGCTTTTGGTCCTCCTCACGCAGCAAGAGCTTGCTGAGTAATTACCTCCATGTTTTTCTGTTGTTTTTCTATTTTTGCATACCCAGATTTTCGTTTGTGGAGTTGTGCAGCGAATGGGCAAAGGAGATCCACGATTTGGGCATGGATGGGGGTCGTTTTAGCCTCTACATTGCCCATAAACGTTTGGGAGAATGTATTTTTACTCACAGGGTGTGTTTCCCTAATTTTACCAGTTTGTTCTTAGTTGTAAACCCGTTTTTGGGTTTGTTGTGTGTTTTCCCTCACATGGGCAGCCGTTTTCTTCAATTTCCCCAGGCTAGGAATTCGTTTTTGTAAAGATCAATGGGTGGGTTTCCTCCCCCACGATTTGGCTGCATTTTCCCATTGTTTCCAAGCTGGAAATCGTTTTCTTGGGTGTTGTTTAGTCTGTTTTGGCCACGTAGGGCCAAAAGGTCCCTGGAAATCGAAATTTCTATCAGAGGGTTGTTTTACCCTTGTTTCCTTTTACATTTTGGTTCCCAGGAACGTTTTGTTCATATTCAACAGTTGTGTATGACTGTGTTTGATTAAATGGGTTGACTGTGTGTTTGATGCAATTGTGGCTTGGCTGGACAAGTCCAAGGAACCCATGTGTGCTGGCTAGTTGCCTTAGCAGCCTGTAAAACCCAATTTCTTATTGGCTTGGATGAACAGTCTGTGAAACACAACGGTGTGTTGGCTTGACTGTGGATGTTTTGGTTTTTGGGCTATGTGTGAGCCTATTATTTCCCTAGTGCCTTGTGGAATCATGCCCAGCTCGGAGGTGGCAATCATGCTAAGAGATTGATGAGCACACTAGACTATGGTTGGGTGGAACGTTGCAGCAACGTAGCTAGTTGCGGGCCAACTTCTTTTCCAGATAAGTATTCTTGTGTATTTAATCTCTTCAATGAATTGTTTATGAGTTAAAATGAACATGATGAATGCATGAATGAAATAAATATGTTTGCTTCCACTATAGATTGCATTATGCATCTGTGTATTTTTTTCATATTAATGCATTTTGTTTTTATGCTTATGATCATGGGGCTAGATTTCCCAGTTTGACAGCGGCAACGTGTTGGTCGTGTCCTCTCCATCGTCGGTATGAGGGGTGGGGACATGCAAACAGTGGTCAAATACCATCAAAACCCATGAATATTCAGATCTGATATATTTATTAAAGTAAGTGAAATTACATGCCTGGGAAATTTGTAGCAGCGATCTGGAAATGGTACAATAGCGATGATATTTCAAACATTCTTAACCATGTTGCAACCTTCAAGCAGTTTGGAACTCATGCATTTTACCCAGAATTTGAAGATGAGAAGTGATAGTCTACGATGTTTTCCAAGCAGCAGATTTAGCTTCTTCTTTTAATACAATGGCAGCCCCTCTCAATTAAAATGGATAGTGAGCCCAAAGAGAGCATCTACATGGAGACTCAATCTCCTTTATTGGCACAACATTAGTCCCCTTCTTCACAAAGATATCCTCTGCCTTCACTGTTGTAGCAGAATGGTTCCAACAAGCAAAAAGAGCAGTTCCAGGCACTGTTTTCCGCCCCCACGACTTGGTCACTCAATCTATGATGTGCCCTTCTCAATAGCAAGATTTTAAAAGAGATATTCTCTTCCTTATGCTGCGTCCCCCTTCCAAGAAGTAGTGGCTGCTAGAGCGCCTCCCTTACTGAGCAAAAATACCATGGTTGTGCCCTCTTTGCTGGTGGTTGTATTCTCCTTTCCCAGAAAACTCAGACTTGGAACAGGCATCTAAAACTCCTTCATGGCGATGAATAGCAATGAGAAATATGAGATGATTCCTCCTCAAACAATGGCTAGGATAGATAGTCTCACCATCGAAGCCATCCTCCTCCAAGGGTTTCATCCAAGAGAAGTTTGAAACTCAAGAGCTCTCAATCTCAAATGCAAAATAGACAAGAATGAGAGAATGAGCTCTCATTTTCCTTTTAATAATTTCACTCTCACCTCTTTTAGTGACTTTTCGACTTCCCTTGGCTTTTCTCCATTTAAAAATGAATAAAGTGACTTTATATAGAAAAATCCTTCATCCCACCTTTTAATTTTTAAATTGAGCACTTTATAAAGTCACTTTAGATAGATTAATTACTAATGTCACTTTATAAAATCTTTTTGACCTAGGTGACATTAATAATTAATTAATTCCCTTTTTGACAACTATAGCCTACGGAAATTGGATAGGATAATGAATCGCTCGTGGTGACTACTCGGAAGGGGACATTACAGTCCTCCCTTCCCGAAATTGCTTGTCCTCAAGCATTCGCAAGTTGGGGTGTTGTAACATCTGTTCACTCTCTCGCGTGGCATCCTCCACAGACATATGTCTCCATCTGACCAAGTACTCCTGAATGACCCTGTTTCTCAATCTCCTCTCACGTACCTCCAATATCTCCTCTGGATCCATAATCAACTGACCTTCCTCATCCAATGGGGGTAGTTCTACAGATGCTGTGAGTTGTTGGCCCAATGCCTTCTTGAGGCAAGATACATGAAAGATGTTATGGATCTTGCTTCCCTCCGAAAGCTCCAACTCGTAAGCCACCTCCCCCACTCTCCTAGTGACCCTATACGATCCATAGAAACGAGGTTTCAATTTCTCTACGCCACTTCGCTTGAGTGAAGATTGACGATAAGGCTGAAGTCGCAAAAACACTAAGTCTCCCACCTCAAGTTGCGTTCGGTCCTGTGCCTATCAGCATAAACTTTTTGTTGGTTTTGAGTTGTCTACAAGTTTTCTTTAAGTACTCAAAGGATGTCCTGGCTCTCTTGGATCCAATCCTTTGCTTTTGGTGCCTTGCTATCCCCAAAGGCTATGTCCACAAATGAAGTGGGATTGTCACCATATAATGCTTTGAATGGTGGCATGCCGATAGACATGTGGTAGGTGGTATTGTAGCAATACTCACCTAAATGTAACCATCTGATCCACGCCTTTTGTTGCCCTGTTACATAGTTTTTCAGATAGCCTTCAATCCATTTGTTAACCGTCTATGTCTGTCCATCTGTCTAGGGGTGGTAACTGGTGCTCGAAGTCAATTCTATGCCAACCAACCTGAAAAATTCCTTCCAGAAAGCCCTAACGAACCAGTTATCCCTGTCACTAACAATGTTTTTTGGCAGTCCATGCAAACGGAACACCTCCCTGAAGAACACTTATGCCACCTGAGTTGTTGTATAAGTTGAGGAAATCGCGAAGAAGTGTGTGAATTTCGTCAACCGATCCACCACCACATAGATGCAATCTCGTCCCTGTACACGTGGCAACAGTTTGATGAAATCCATAGAGATGCTTTCCCACTTCTGTTCAGGAATGGGTAGAGATTGTAGGAGCCCCACCGGATGGTTCAGTTTAGTTTTGTTATGTTGGTAGGTTACGCACTCCCTTACATGCCTTAGGACACCATCCTTGAGGCCCTTCCAAGAGAACCTCTCCCTAATCTAGCGATATGTTTTAAAATACCCCTGATGCCCCGCGGTTGAAGTGCCATGTGTGGCCCTCAATATCTTCTCTTTGAGCTTGGATTCCGATACCAAGTATATCCTGTCTTTGTAGAAAATGACATCATCTACTACCTTATACCTGTCATCCTGAACTAGGCCATCCAATACCTCGCAAGCCAACTTGTTTTGGGATTATTCCACGAGGAGGTGGGACTTCTAGTCTACTGAAATCTCCATCAATCAGCGAGTTGTCAATCTCCTAGAAAGGGCGTCAGCAACAACATTCTTCTTCCCCTTTACATACTCGATGTCAAAATCATAAGCATGTATCTTGCTGACCCATTTTTGTTGCCTTTCATTCAAGCCTTTCTGTTCCAGGAAGTACTTCAGACTATTATGATCAGTCCTCACCACAAATCTGATTCCCACTAAGTATTGTCTAAACTTAGCCAGTGCATGCATGATAGCGAGCATCTCCTTGTCGTATATAGAATAGAGCCTATGTTGCATGGGTACCCGTACCGGGGGGTCGGGTACACGAACCAGTACCGAGTACTTGGGTACTTCAATGGTACATCCCCAGCCGTACCTAGCTATACCCAAATCCAACCTCACGTACCGGGTACTTCATGTATGAAAATAGGGAACTCGCGTGGATTTTGGTACGTCGTACCACGTGTTTGGGTAAGCGATCGGTACAGCCGTTGGACAATTTATCTTAGCTCGCTATTCGGGATGAGTCAATTTGCAAAGTTTGAAGTTCAAAATTTTAAAAATTAAATAATAAAACACTAAAACACATGTTATGTGGGCCCTTTCCCCTTACCTAAACCAGCGCAACACTGCATTTCTCACTGCTAGTGCACTGTGCTCCCTACTCCAGCGACGACGTGACAGAGGACCTTAGTGATGCTAATGACATTGATCCTAAGGCTGTTGATGACATGGCTTGAGGAAGCCAAATCAACTATCTTGTTCATGTTCAATGTTTACTGTTTTGAACTTTCTTTTTCATGTCTAAAAATGCCTTTAGAAAAATTTTGGATGTAGTATGGCAATGAAGTTTGAACTGATGGTGTCATGGACATATAATATTTTATGTTGTTAATTATATTAATATAACTTCAGTCTTCCAGTTGATATCTACTATGAGTCTATGTCATATGATTTATCAAATTTATTATTTTATGTTTCAAATTTTCAATGCGAATGTTCATATGAATCATTGAATTTAGAAATATCAAATATGCATGTATGATGTGAGTGTGAAATGTTTTATTTTTATAAATTTTAACACACACACACATATATACAGTACCTCTGACATACCCAAGTACCCTGTTTCAAAAAGTGGCGTCCCCGTACCAGTACCCGTCCCCCTACCCACGTTTCCTGGCAACTTAGAATAGAGCCTTTCTGGCTTCCTGCTCTCAAAGGCGATTGGGTGTCTATTCTGCATCAAAACTGCCCCAACACTAATGCCTAAGGCATCACATTCCAGCACGAAGGGCTGGCTGAAGTCTGGTAGTGCCAACACTGGGCAAGTACTCATCACCTCCTTGAGCCTGTCAAATACCCTCTGAGAATCCTTTGTCCATCTAAAAGCCCCCTTCTTTGTTAGATCTGTGAGTGGCGCTGCTAGTTGTGAAAACCCCTTGACGAAACGCCTGTGGTACTGGCACAACCCAAAGAATCCCCGTAACTCAATAAGGGACTTCGGTGGGAGCCAATCTAGAATAGCCTGGATCTTCTCCTGGTGGACTTGTACACCCTGTGCATTGATCACATGTCCCAAGTATAATATCTCTATAAGCCCAAACTCGCATTCGGAGGCCTTGGCATACAAGGACTACTCCTCCATAATGCCCAATATCTCATCTAGGTGTCTCATATGTTCCTCCCAAGTCTTGCTATATATCAAGAGATCATCAAAGAATACAAGCAATAATTTTCTCAGTTGCTTCTTAAAAATATGATTCATGCACGATTGAAAAGTAGTTGGTGCATTGGTTAAACCAAATGGCATAACTAGGAACTCATAGTGTCCATAATGGCATTTGAAAGTTGTTTTATGCACATCATGTTCTCGGACTCTGATTTGATGGTAGCCTGACCGAAGATAAAATTTTGAAAAGTATACTGCCCCATGCAACTCATGCAACAATTCATCGATCCTGGGTATAGGGTACCTATTCTTGATAGTCTTCTTGTTTAAGGCCCTATAATCAATACACATCCGCATAGTCCCATCTTTCTTTTTAACCAGCACAACCGAAGATTCGAATGGACTGGAACTCGGTCTGATATGTCCCACATAGCCAACAAATCCTTGATCGCCTTTTCGATTTCATCTTTGAAAGCCTTTGGATGCATGTAAGGGGTGGTGATAATAGGTTTGGCCCATTCTTTTAATTCTATGGTATGCTCAAAGCCTCTATCAGGTGGTTGTCCTGGTGGAATCTCTCCAAACACCTTGTCATGCTTTCCCAATAGGTGTTGTATGTCTACGTGATATTGTTGGCCTTCGAGCGAGGATTTCTAGGTGGTGACGAAACACTCTGCTACATATGCCACATGACCTCACCTAAATAGAGCCTCCATCTTGTGAGATGATATAATTCTCGGAGCTTCAATAGACATTCCCCGCAGAACTACCCTTGTGCACTCAAGGGTGTTGAACCCCATCTTAATGGTACAGTAATCTGTAGTAATGGGTCCTAGAGTGTTGAGCCACTGTACTCCCAAAACCACATTGATATCTGCCAAGTCCACAATGTAGAAGTCATCTGTCATGCTATAGTTCCCCATCACCAAAGTCAGCTGGGGGGCCTTCCGCACACATGGCATGATCTGTCCACCTGCTATCTCCACGCCGAACCCCTCAAAATTTCGGGACTGGATACCCCGAATGGCTACTAAGGCAAAGTCGATAAAGTTGTGGGTAGCCCCACTATCAATCAAGATCATGACTCTCTGCCCTCCAATGACTCCTCTGACACGGAAGGTGTTGAACCTAGGAGTGGTTGATAAAGTAGCAATGCTCCCCCTCTAAAGTTGTACGGGCGGCTCCTATACCTATGACTGTTGCACCTATGGATACTGTATTTGTGGTTGTTGTACTTGTTGTACCTGTGGATACTGTATTTGTGGTTGTTGTACCTGTTGTACCTGTACCTATCACTGCTGCACCTGTGGCTGCTGTGTCTGTGATTGTTGTACCTGATGTACATGTACCTATGGCTGGCCCTCATCATGCTCCTGCTCTGTCTCATCCTCTTCATCGCTATCCAACACCACCTCTATGTAATGGACCTTTCCCTTTCCCATACATCGATGTCTCCGCTGCCATGGTTCTTTGCAACTGAAACACAGTTTCTTTCTTCGCAACTCGTTCTGGGTTTCTTCATCCAATCTAGTGTTCCCGGATCTCCCTTCTGAAAAGGGTTACTGCCTTTCCCCTTCTGCGGAATGAAAGGTTTGGCCAGGTACCTATTCTTGGGTGCAGCATCCTCCATATCCCGAGTGCGTGTAATACCATCTTGTAGAGTAACGGGCTTAAAATCCTTGACCCATCCACGTAATGGCTTAGATAGTCCCTCTGTAAATAGCATGATAAGTCTGGCCTCTAAAATATCAGTCACCGTAACTGCTAACCTCTGGAAATCTGTAATATAGGCATCTGGAGTCCCTGTCTGTTTTAGCTGAGTGAGCTCTCTGAAGTGTATTTTTGGATCCTTCTTGTCGAATCGGCTGATCAATCTCTGAGTGAATTCCAAATAGGAAGTAATGCTGGCATGTCCTAAGGTGATCAATCCATGGTACCACCACTCATGTGCTTCACCCTCCAGATGTAGAGTGGCGTACTTGATGGCTTATGTTTCCCTCATGGGGTTCAGTTGGGAATAAATATCGATCTTCTGGACCCATGCTCTTGCCGTGTATTTGTTAGAACCATCAAACGAAGGAATATTCAGCTTCCCCATCTTCCACTATAGGTCAAAGTTTTGTTGCATCCGACCAAGGTCTCTAGGTTTGTTTCGATATTTAATATTGCAGAACTCCTGGAAAGACATGTTGGTGTGAAAGTTCGTACCTAGACCCCTGTACTCTGCTAAGTAATCAGTGAAGCTATCTCCTAGTATCGGTTGCCACGGTTGTACCACTGGCTGATCTGTCAAGAACTGTAGCAGTGTTGGTCTAGAAGTAGTTTTGTTGCTAACCCCTGTGTTGGGTGGCGGGGGAATATTTGCGTTGCTTCCCGCATGAATCCCATTCCGACCATTGGAACATTTCGCACCATTGTTGTTCCTCCCGTGTGAATCTACTAGCAGCTGTGTCATAAGATCAACTAGCTGTTGTTGTCCTCTAGCCAGATCGTTCAAAATGTTTATGGTACTATCGGTTCTTGGTGTTTCCCTGTTTGGTTCACCCCTGCTGCCTCCAAACAACCCATGCTCGCTGCCCCCAAGAGGATCATTTCTATCCCCCATCTCTTCACTCACAAACTCTGGCTGCTCCTCTTCTTCTTCTTCCAAAAATTCTTCTTCCTCTGATTCAACTAACCCTTCTCTGTATTCTGATAGAAAAATGCGTATGGGTTCACCTGGCCTTCTCCTCCTGTATGTGGGGTGTCTTGGACCTTCCGTATTCGTAAAATTCTCATCAAATCACAGGCTGGCAGGAAAAGTGGCTCTGATACCACTGTAATATGCCAAGCTAAACATGACTGCCTTCTATAGTTCTTTAGAGTTCCCAGAGTAATCATTCCATCCAATACTATATGGAGACTGTTGGTAGTATGTAGTTTGTTCCTTGCCTTAAGATGGAGATATATCTACTACTGTTTATGACTGAATTTGGATGTTCACGTGGTGTAATCAGATTGGTATCATACTTAGCATGACAACTTTTTCCCCATACTCCACTTCACAATTGTCATATGAAAACACAGATACTGGTATGCATTAAGTGAAGTAGTTCACGATGTTTTGATCTACTGTAGATGGCCTAGTAAGTATCCAATCGTGAGTTTTCAGACTTGGCTGTCACTGCTGTAGTATACAGTGACCATTTTGGTTTGTGTATTTCGTCAAACAGTTGAAGTGCTCACTGCTGTAGGATACAAAACTTGTTCTCTGAAGCTTGGTAATTGTTAAATACAGCAGTATGAACAAGGTTGATTGTTTCCAAACCAATGTAAAGATTATATTTATATAACGGCAGTCAGATACCATCAAAACCCATGAATATTCAGATCTGATATATTTATTAAAGTAAGTGAAATTACATGCCTGTGAAATTTATAGCAGCGATCTGGAAATGGTACAATAGCAATGATATTTCAGACATTCTTAACCATGTTGCAACCTTCAGGCAGTTTGGAACCAATGCATTTTACCCAGAATCTGAAGATGAGAAGTGACAGTCTACGATGTTTTCCAAGCAGCAGATTTAGCTTCTTTTAATACAATGGCAGCCCCTCTCAATTAAAATGGATAGTGAGCCCAAAGAGAGCATCTACAGGGAGACTCAATCTCATTTATTGGCACAACATTGGTCCCCTTCTTCACAAAGACGTCCTCTGCCTTCACTGTAGTAGCAGAAGGGTTCCAACAAGCAAAAAGAGCAGTTCCAGGCACTGTTTTCCACCCCCACGACTTGGTCACTCAATCTATGATGTGCCCTCCTCAATAGCAAGATTTTAAATGAGAGATTCTCTTCCTTATGCTGCGTCCTCCTTCCAAGAAGTGGTGGCTGCTAGAGCACCTCCCTTACTGAGCAAAATATACCATGGTTGCGCCCTCTCTGCTGGTGGTTGTATTCTCCTTTCCCAGAAAACTCAGACTTGGAACAGGCATGTAAAACTCCTTCACAGCGATGAATAGCAATGAGAAATCTGGGATGATTCCTCCTCAAACAATGGCTAGGATAGATAGTCTCGCCATCGAAGCCATCCTCCTCCTCCTAGGGTTTCGTCCAAGAGAAGTTTGAAACTCAAGAGCTCTCAATATCAAATGCAAAATAGACAAGAATGAGAGGATGAGCTCTCATTTTCCTTTTTATAATTTCACTCTCACCTGTTTTAGTGACTTTTCGACTTCCCTTCGCTTTTCTCCATTTAAAAAATAATAAAGTGACTTTATGGAGAAAAATCCTTCATCCCACCTTTTAATTTTTAAATTGAGCACTTTATGTCTTAACTTTAATTGTTCCGCTCAATTTATTATAAAGTCACTTTAGATGGATTAATTACTAATATCACTTTATAAAATCTTTTTGGCCTAGGGGACATTAATAATTAATTAATTCCCTTTTTGACGACTATAGCCTACGGGAATTGGATAGGCTAATGAGTCGCTCATCGTGACTACTCGAAAGGGGACATTACAACGCTTTAAAAACGCTTTCATCTATCTCAATTTTTGCTCTGACCTCGCTCCCCGTCACTCCCGAGATCGCTCCCACTGTAGCCCGACGCCCGCGGAAAAGGAGAAAAAGGGGTCCACGGTTGGGCCTTTGGAGGGAAGGAGTAGGGCTTTGGGGGGAGAAGAGAAGTTGCTTAGCGAAGATATCTTATCTTGGGGTTTTCTTATCTTATTTATTCTCGGGATCTTTGTGTGGAAGAGCTTTAGCTCCTCATTCTACTAGGTTGACATTGCACTTGCTGACTAAATCTATACTAAAGAAGTTGTTGGGTTTTCTTCCCTTTAAGGATTTTCCAAAGGAGAAATCTTTGTGTCTCTTCTGTATGTTGTGCTTGTCTATCTTTCAGTGATCTTATTGCTTATTGTTGTGATATAGTAGAATTTGTTTAAAGATCTAACATAACTACTATTCAACTGAAAATTCTAACAATCTTTCCCATGCTCCCTCCCTCATTCTATTGTAGGCAACATGTTAAATCTCTAGTTCCATCAAACATGATAATGGGTATATGGTTTATTTTGTTGGTTCCATTTGTTATTTTGATGATGGTGATTGGAAACCGGAGGAGGAATGAGGGAGAGAATGAAGAAGTGGGGAGTGCCACATACTATGGAGAGGAGGAGGAGGAGGAGGGAAACCGAAAGAAAACCAAAGAGGACCCCACACCCTTGTGGAAATATGTCACGAGGCAGGGAGGAGGTAAATGGGGTGGAACCACCAAAATTGGTTGCCCCATTGTAAAAAGACTTACACAAGTTCATATACCCATGTGAGAAGACATCTATGTGGCCACATGCCATGTGATGAAAAAAAAACTATAGGAGTTTGTATTTGCCCACATGTAGCATCATCACAAAGAGCCATCTATAAGAAGGAAGAATTTGAGGGACAAAACAAATCAAAAGGGTCAAGGGATGACCAAGACACCTCATGCTCACCGAGAACAGGAGGCCCATCCAGCCAAGGTTGTGGATTCTCTCCCATGCAATCACACCGCAAGACAATATCAGATTTCCTTGACCAGGGTGGTAGGGATGACGTGGATTCAAAAGTGTTATGGTTTCTCTATGCATGTGGCATACCGTTCAATGTTCTTCGCTCACCCTATTGGCATGAAATGGTAGAGGTCATCTGCATTGCCCCAACAGGATACAAGAACCCGAGGTATGACAAAGCTAGAATTGTGGGGTTGACAAGGAAAAAGCCAAGATCCAAACTACTTTGAGGCAATTCACAAATGTTTGGAATGATTATGGGGTTTCAATTATATCAAATGGTTGGACAAATGTAAAAGGAAAGTCATTCAAAAATGTTCTTGGTGTGTCTGCTATTGGTGCAGTCTTCCTTTCAGCCCATGACTGCTCAGATAAAATTCAAGACCGGCATGAACATTTTAGAACTCCTACTCAAAAACATTGAAGCTATTGGTTCATACAATGGCATCCAAGTCATAACCGATAATGCTGCTAACTAAAAGGTAGCGACAGGAATCATTGAAGATCAATACCCCAACATATTTTGTTTTGGGTGTTTGGTTCACTCATTGAACCTTTTGATGCATGACATTATTAAGTTGAAGGAAAATAAATGCAAATGTATTGGTGAACTATACAAAAAGGGCAAGCACATGTTAAGATTCATTACCAACCATAGCAATGCCCATGGCATTTTTCACAGTCACTCAAAGAGTGGAGCTATTGAAAATAGCAAATACTAGATTTGCTAGCTATTACCTCACCTTCAAGTGCCTTTTGAAGGTAAGAGAGGCATTGGCTAGCATGGTCTCAAGTGAATCATGGCAAATCTTGAAAGATAGGGCTACATCCACATCTGACAGGCATGATTTTTCAGGAGGTGGAAGACAGTGTTCTTGATGGTCAATTTTGGGCAAGCGTCAAGTATGTTTTGAAGTTCACAAAGCCCATTTATTACATGTTTCAGTTTGCAGATACAGATAAACCGATGATTGGGGAGGTGTATGAGCAGATGGATAGCATGTTGGGCCAAATTAAAGATATTGTTGAATCGAAAGATCCCATCTCGTATGACCATATTCACAAGCATGTGGTCAAAAGGTGGGAACATTTCAACATTCCATTACATGCCTTAGCATATGTATTAACACCAAAATATTATTCTCCATCTTAGTTGGCCAAACCAGCACTTGGGGGTGGGGATAGAAGAAATCCCCACAGAGATCCAAGGTACAAGTTGGGTACATGGCTACTATAGACAAGTTGGTTCTTGATGAAGAGGAATGTGCCTTATTGCGTAGTGAATTAATCAAATACCTCAATTTTATTGGTCCATTAGGTACTTTGCATACTATAAAAGATCAAAGATATGGCACCTCCTATCGGATGGTGGAACATGTATGGCTCATCATGCCCACGCTTGTATAAATTGGCAGTCAAAGTCCTTTCAGAAGTGGTTAACAGTTCCTCTACAGAAAAGTGTTGGAGCACCTATAGCTTCATTCACTCAATGAAAAGGAACTGATTAAATGAAAATCAGGCAGAAAGCTTGGTTTATGTACATTACAACTTGAGGTTGTTGACTCATTACTATGAATGGGCCAAAACTGATAGATCATATATCACTTAGGACAATAATCCGGACAAGCATAACTTGGAGGATAGAGCCTTAGCTTTAGAGCACTTGGAGGAACAACTTTTGGGTGATGAGGATGACCATGCAACACCAGTAGCAACAATGCCACTGCCATCTTCTAGCTTGTTTCCAAATGCACCATCTTTGTGTAGAGGTTTACAACCTCTATCTGCATCAATGAGTGGGGCCCATGGGGGTAGTGCAGGCCTTGGATGTGGTTCACGAGCATTGGTGGATCCTGGGGATGATAATCCCACTCCCATTGTTCATAGTCGACATGAAAAGAAATTAGAAATTTCCCGTGGCAAGTGAAAACATCCATAAAATCTACTTTTCTTTTCTTTTCTTGTTTATAGTACTTTCAAGTTTTGCACTATTGACTCTTTTATATTTATTATGTTATATTTTGTAAACATTACATGGCAATTCAAGTTTCAAGTTTCAAGTTGAACCAACCTTTGAAGTTCACTATTTGCAACTTTGAATTATTGAATCATTAACTGCATAAAAGCATATATTATTATAACTCTTTGATAATGAATATGATGCTTCATGAATTGTTTCAACTTTCATTTCATGGATGATGTTCTCTGTTATAGACTATAAATTGGTTACAAGTACAAGTTTAGTGATAACAAAATGTTATATACTAAAAATTTAAACCTGTAAAGTTGATGTTATGGATATGGATACTAGACCTATGGTTGACGAATTCACTACCAGATGATTGATGATTGATGAATGATGTTATATGGTATTATGGTTTATTTCATGTTTTTATCAGTGTTCCACCAAGTTTCCGGGACGCGGGAGCGTGGGAGTGGGGAAATGCACATTGGGGACGTGTAGAGACACCCCAAAATTTTGGAGTATTTTGGGGGGCGGGGGCGTCGATGTCTCTAAAATTATAAAAAAGTAGAAAAATAATAAAAATATGAACCCCCAACATATAAACTCTTATGTTCCCGAAGAGTTTAGTGTAATGTAAATGTAATTGTTATAACTTATAGCCAAGCATATCATATCGATTTTTGTTTCTTTTTATTTGTTTCTATTTCGATTTATAGTGATTATTTAGTGTAAATGACTAAAATTTAAGATGAACCATATTTGTTTTCAAGTAAAAAAAGATAAAAATTTGAGGGGGGTGGGGGCCTGTGGGAGACCCCATTTCTAGGATGGGGTGTGTGGGAGCCCCCCATTTCCAGGATGGGGCGTGTGGGACACCCCCAATCCGGGAAACTCCTAGACCTGCGTTTCCCCAAGTTTCGCAGAAAGGGGAGCGCTGGGAAACGTTTCCCATGGAGCCTCCAAGCCCCAGGGGCGTGGGAAACGCAGGGGGTGCGCCCCCGACCCTGGGAGACGCGTCCCCGTGGAACACTAGTTTTTATGCTTTCCATTACTAATTCAACATTCTACATGCATTGGTTGACATATATGCATCAAAATATATAAAAATATATACATTATAAAAAAAATGCTCCTAAAATGCTCCCAAACCGGAATCTTCTGAAAATTTTGCATGAGAAATTAAGCATCACAAGGCATTGCATTGATCCCATTTTTTACAATGAAAGCACAATACATCAGCAATACACACCTCACTTCTCTTAAGGTATCATAAAATCCACCGAAGATAATAATTTTGTGCTTGTACAATACCTGAAACATAAACAACAGTGAGCAGAACTGTATGTTTATTTGAAATAAAAAAAGCAGCTTATGGTTGGGAAATTCAATAAATCTTTAGAAAGTTAATACATACACAGAATTGTAGCAGCATATTTGACATCCACATTTCAAATATTATGACAATCGTTAGAGACCCATAATGTCATCAACAAGCTGAGAAGCAAACAATCTGAACCCTCTCCTACTCCATAATATTTTTTGTAAAACATCAAAAGAACAGTGCAACAGCTTTATATTACACACATGACATCACAAGATCTACAATTAACAAGAGTATGCAAAATGCATATAGCAGTAGAACTACATCTTGAGTACTGTTCTACTTCTCAGTTGCTTGTCTGATTCAACAGTAAAGAGCTAACTAACAGAACCTCTCAATCATATAAACTGTGACTAATAATGAATCTGCATAATCCACATACTAGGTTTTGTTAAGTGCAAGTATAGTTTGACTCTAAAACAACATAGCTTAACAAGATGTTACTAGCTTCAATAATTGTCACTATCATGCTGGCCTTTTGTAAATCTATATTCAAAATATTGACCTGGACAAATTCACTTCCCTCCACTCTTAAGTAGTTTGATGTGCTCATAACTAGCATCATACATCATAAATTCACCCAGTAGTACAAGAAAATGTGGGTTTTGGACCAAAAATAAAAGTTGAGACCTTGTCAGATTCCCATGCTCAAATATGTACTCCTTTGATCCTTTCCATCTATGTAATTACAAAGAACAAAATTGAATTGGTATCCAACACAATTATTAATAGTCACAATGGACATTGTAGCAAACATCAATGCACCTATAATAATAATAATATTAAATAACAAAAGGTGACATCTGTAAAAGGCATGTTTATTCAAGTATGTAACCATTCAATGTGTACATATATACAATGTCACATGCTACTGTAATCATCTATCATTTTATATATACTCAATACATATTATATTTATCCTCTATGCATTTCTCATTGTTGTCCTATTTATTTTGGATCTTCCATATCTGAACCACTTTGGTTTATTACATTAATAACTACCCCTTCCAGGGCACTTCCGCTGATTCTGGCCTTGCCAAACACAATTATCATAGTTTCCTTGAATCTGGTTCTTTGACCTCAAACCGGCCTTTGGCCATTTAAAGTTCAGAAATTCTGTTGAAGAAGAATTACTCCACTGCTAACAGAAAAAGAATCAACACTTTGTCTTTATGTTGGATATTCCATAAATAAACTATTGTTCATTACAGACATAATACCGTGCTTGATATTGCAGACCATAAATAAACTATTGTTCATTACAGACATAATAACGTGCTTGATATTGCAGATCTGAGATTAGGAATGAATATGCATAGTCTGTCCTATAAGTTTTGTTACATCCTTAAATAACAATTCAGTGTAAAATTAAAGAGAGCATTTAAAATAATAAAGGGCAGCCATATGGCTCACTTAGTAGCAACTGTACCATGCATGAAAAGGCAGTTGTACTAGGCTTGTAACTGCAGTCCATACTAATCCATAAATACCACATAGTATATCTATTACTAGCAATCCAACCTGTTCTTAAGTCACAAGCTGCCCAGCAACATTCAGAGCAGACTGACAAGTATTACTTGCAAATCCATCACCATAGATATATTACGGGCTGACCTAGGAATTTGTACTTATCGACAAGCATAAAGAGAGAAAATGGCCACATATTTCCCATCATTCGTGAATTAATTTCTCCTGATTAAATATTTATCTCTCATTAATCATAGTAATTTCAGGATTGTTGATTAAGTTGTCATTGATGCCAACGGTGTTTGGTCATCGATGCCAACTGTTGAGTCCTTGGTGCCCCTTGTGGAGCCCCTAAGTGTAGTGTTTAGTTTGTGGTTGTTTGTGTCAGAGGAGTCTTTTTGACCTTGTCCAAGCCCAAGCTTGAAGCCCTTGGAGGCCTTGGAATAGTGGTAAAAGCCCTGGTTACCCATTGACTTAGTCAAATGCCCCTAAGTTGTATCTTGGTCCCATTTGAGCCATGTGTTGTATCCCTTGCTCCTGGTTGTCGTTTGTTGTCTCTATGTTGCTTGTCATGCTTGTACTTGTTATGGTCTCTTTGTTCGATGATGTTGATATCCTACATGTACCTTCACATATAATAGTTTGGTCCTTCAGCCCACAAGCCCAAATCTTGGAGCCCTTACTTTGTTATGGATGCACAATATTGATATGGAGCCCTTGAATCCCATAAATGAACCCTTTAGTTTTGAAGCCTTTATACTTGCATGGATATATGTTTCCTTCATGATGATGATGCCCTGGTACTTGGAAGATGTCCTTGAGCATGGTCTTTAACGCACAAGTTAGAAGGATATATGATTGAAGCCCTTGAAGTCTAGAAGTCCATCTTGCTTGATGATCATATTTAAAGAAGCCCTTGCTTGTTGGTCCTTAGCCTACAAGAGCGTTGAAAATGTCCTTATGTTCATAACCCTTGCACATGATTGAAGCACTGTAGTCATGCCTTGAAGCCCATATACTAGTGGTCACATTGACCTTGCACTTGACATATAAATGAAGAAGCCCTTGGTCAAAATAAGCATGCCCTTAAACCCTTGACCCTCATATTGGGCATAAGCCCACAAGGTTGTTGAAGAAGCCCTTTCTTGATGGCCGTAAGCCCACAAGAATGTTGATGAAACCCTTGCTCATATTACATGAAGGAATTGTACACCATAATCTCTCTTATGGAACCCTTGCATATTGATGAATCCCTTGGTATCTTAAACAAACCCTTGTTAATGATGATGAAGCACTTGCATTGCATATGATGGAGGCCTTGAACATGGAAGATGCCCTTGATTGGTGATGTAGCTCTTGGTGCCATAAAAATACTTGAAGCAGCCATCAAGAAGATTTCAAATCAATTTTTGACATCCTATACAAATTGAAGAATTTAAGGTTAATGGACTAAGTATTTGCAAATAATCCCTCCATGTGATTTGCCCCTTTACAAGTAGGTCGGCCTGCTAAAAAAATTCAATTAATTTTTAATTACAACTACTACAAGTCGGCTAGACATGTGAATAAATCCTCCATGACCTATATAAATAGAAGATCAAACATTTCATTTGTTCATCAATTAGGTCTCTCTTTGGTATTTCGCAACTCTTGGAGAAAAGTACGAAACTTTGTGGAGGAGAAATTTTTGGGCATCTTTGAGGATTGAAGAGATTCACTAAAATTAGCATAACTTTTTTATACGGAATCAGAATTACAAAATTCTTGGCTCGTTGGAAAGATTGTTGCAAGGGCTATGTGATGACATGATCCAAAGTTTCTTTTGGTTTGTCTATTGTTTCTTCATCTTGTGATCTTCGAAAAGGTATGGTTCATGCTTCTAGGTTTCTCTTGTGATTGCACATGTCTCTCATGGATAGAGTTCATCTTTGATCTTAGTATGTGAGCCTCTATATTGGTATATCTCTTTGAAAGTCATTGAATATGTTATGGAGGCTATGGTGATGGTTATCTTGGCATGTATATTGATGTGATCTTGATATAGATCTTGATGATTATCTTGGATATTGTTGGCATAGATCTTGGTTTTTATCTTGAGTGTTGTATAGTGTAGTATTGAATGAGAAGTTGACTATTGAATGAGAAGTTGACATGTAAGTAATAGATCTTGTAAGTGATTTCTTTGATCAACCTAAGTGTTTTCTTTGAAAACTAGTTTGACAAGTGTTGATCATTGTGTCTTTGACCTAAGTGCAGTTGCATTGTTATTGACTGTTAATGACAACCTTTGACGGTATTGTAAATGACTATTTGCTTGATATTTGAGTGGAGTGAAAAATCCTTTTGTGTCAAAGAGTTTATGAGATTAATTGAGTTTGACATAGTTGGTTAAGTCTTTTATCTTCTTGGCTGAGGTTAGTTGGTTGAGGTTTATCATTGTTTAATCGTCAAGTCTTTCTTGACTGTGATTGAGGTTGGTTGTGGTATCATTGAGTTGAGTGTGATTGGACAGAGTTTGGTTGACCGTATGTGAAGTCTCTTGGTTGCTCAAATGTGTCTCTTACTTGATGAACTAGGCCAAGCAAGAAGGGTTGGTTGACTATAAGAGCACTTGATTAGATTGACACAAGTATATGATTGATTTGGAACAGATACACAAGCAGCTTAGTACAGGTTGGTTCAGTTGAGCAGGATTGGAACAGGTTGCCTTATGTGCAGTAGGTCCGACTCACACTGGATGAGTTGTATGAGTAGTTGGTTTGACTCAAGTGGACTAAGCTTGGTGAGCAGTTGGTTAGACTCGGATTGAGTTAGTCGAATGATGTGAGCAACAGATTGATTAGACAAATTGTTTTGCACAGGTTATTGGTACAAGTGTGGTGCAGTGGTCAGATGATGAGAAGTGACAGTGGATGAGTAGTGGTCAATAGTAACAATTGATGAGCGTGGTCAGCAGTGCCAATTGTTGTGTAATGTGGTGCAGGTTAAGCAGTGTGGTGTAGTGTAGTACAGGAGTTGATTAGCAGGTCCACAGGATCAATGCAGTCGTGGTTCAGCAGTTTCTATCTTCATATCAGGGTGGCAAGACGAGGCAAGGAAATCTAGGGAGCTAGGGCTTCCTTCAGATTGCAACCTGTAAACCAGGTGGTTGTAGCCTCCTTCCAGTTGTAGTTGGAGAATTGAAGTCATTGTAACAAGGGGGTTGTTGCCTCCTTCCAATTGTTGTTGGGTTGTTGCCTCCTCGTCGATCTGTACGGCCCTTGTCCTGCCTGGTAGCTCAGTGATCATGTTTGCTCGCTCCTCTGTCTTCCCAGCTAAATTCTTTTTCTAACTTTCTCTCCCTGTCTGAATCCTGTCTCTGTCGAAATACAAGTGTGTGTGTGTCCTCTCCACCAATTGACCTTTCTTTTATAACTTTAGGTAAAGAGAAAACCCTAATTTCACTTTCATTTAAAGTCAATAAATAATTAGATCACTTTAATTATTTTCCAAAGTAAACTTGCGAAAAATAATTAAATACAATTGGCTTCCTAATTTAAGTCTTTTGCATGCAAGAACACATGCATGCAGGAAGACCTTCCTTGTTGCTGCTAGTTTAACAAGTTGGACATCTTTTGGAAGAGTTTAAGCAGGTCCACCATCAATTTAAAGGACTGGTTTGAACTTAAACTAGATCCGGTTAGTCATTTTCAGATCTGATTTAGTGCCTCCACTTTACCCTCTTGAGGGATTTTGAGGAATATTTCTTGCCATAATCATCAAGGTACATCTTATATGGTAAGTTGACATTGTTTAGTTGCTTTTCCTCTATTTTTTGAAGTGTTTATTGCAGCTATATTGTTATAACAGCAGTAATGTATTGAAGTTATTCATCTTGGAAGTGTCTATAAAGCATTACAACTCCTACCCTCTCCTAGTGTCACTTTATGCTTCATTGTTTTTGACCCCATAAGGCACTGGTCTTAGTTTGAGAGGTTGCTCGTGAAAGGTATGTGTATGGTGTTTGAATGTTTGCAGATATCCTTCATCAAAATTAGGGACTCCCCCTTGGCCTTAGGAGTTGACGTAAAGTGTTGAGAAGCTGGGTTGTGGTAATATTGGGTCCTATATTCTGCCATGCTTACCCCTCAGCACCGGGATTCGTAACCTTGTTCAGGGTGCTAGTTTGAGCAGTAACACACTGAAATAGTAAGGTCACAGGAATTTACGAGTATTAGAATAGACTTAAGCTTGCAAAGATGAAATGCTCTCAATACCCTATTTAGAAGGGAATCTTCCAGGATCCACGTTTTGATCCTTGAATTGTCTATCTAATTCATTCTAATAGAATCATAAAACTTGTATTACTCATAGCTCCAAATATAATCATATCTGTGGTCAAATTTTAAACCCATGAAAAATTACTAAAGTACCTACCGGTTCCAAGTTTTATAGTATTTATTATTATACTATTACAGCATGACGATGACCCTTGCTGCAATATTCCACAAGTGCTGCCTTGTCAGTATGAAAATAGCCTAAACCTACTAGTAAAGCTAGTACTTCAATTATAAAATTTTAGCAGCAAAAATAGGACTTTGATTTTAAACATTTTCAAGTTAGCATCCATACCCCACCTACATTGGTTTAAAATGGTGAACAGCTATTAACTTATTACACATAAATGTTCACTTTACACTGTACAGTTTAGTGTGTATACCTGGGATGGTTTAAAATAGGCTGTTTTCCAATTTGTTTACTTACAGCAACTTGAAATTCCCTGTATAAACAGTACTATAGACATGGGACAATCACAGCTGAATGAGGCAGCGAGTATACCGCAAGATTCCAATCTCAAGAAAGACCCAAGATCTCCATTCTGGCAGTGTGTATAAAACCTTGACAGAAATCCTTAACATAACTTTCAAATAAATTCACTGGTTTGAAGTTTTGAGTTAAAAATGTATTTAGCTGCCTACCATACGATGCCCTGATCGTGCACTGGGAGAGCCTTTTAACTGTAATTGTTCCCACTGATTTGTATTCAGGTCAAGCCGCCAAAAATCCTGTATCCATTGCACAACAAGGAAATATTCATGTAAGAAAATACCCGAAAAATCAAAAATCCCAATACAGTATATCAATACCTGGGGTAAATAAAAGATACAAAGAGAAACCCTAATGAACCACCCAAATGCAATTCTCGTTCTAAATTTACACTGGGTGTTTACATCATTAGCTTCGACATATTGGATGAATGGCTTTTTCTGTTCAATAGATAAATCTAATAGAACAAATAGTAAGATTCATTAAATATAATTAGTTCATACTTCATAACTATTAACTAGGACGTACAAGTCTGAAATTCTAAAATATGAAAATGTCAATCTAAATTGCCTCAGTGACTAGCTTCTATAAGAAAGTATACAACATTAAGTTGAACAAGGAATGAGCTATCTAACCAAGAGTTGTTGACGGGCCTGTTAAAACCGAAGTAAAGAGAAATACAAAAAGGAAAACAAAAGGAATTGCTTGAACATAATACCAATGCCCAACAATTTATCAATGTGTTCTTTCATTATTATATAAACCAACATTGCAAGAACCAGACTGGAACCGGAAAAACCGGCCGGTCATTTCCACGCATTTTCCAGGTCAAACCATCTTCTTCAACTGTTTTTTACCGGCTCCGTACGGAACCGGTTTTTTTACTCAAACCAGCCGGTCCGTACTGGTTCTGTACGGTGGACCCAACAACTCAAATTTTTAATTTTTTTAAAAAGAATGAAAAGTGGGTTTAGGGGGGATGAATGTGGGCAACCCTAAAGTTTAAACCCCCTAACAAAGATATAAAAAGAGCACCACCCCCTCCCTTTCTCTCACACTATTCACTTGAAGCTTTTTGAGTTTGTGGGTTGACGGTCTTTGGTTCTTTTAGAGTGCTGATTGGTGAGGGTCTTACAGCTGGTTGCTAGGCTGAGACACTCAATTCAGCAGAGACAGAATATATGGCAGCCAATTATGCTAGTTATGAAGTCATCCAGCTTCGCAAGTTACTAGCAAAGCTGACATTAGACTTTCATTGGAACCATTATTTACTGTGACAATCAATGTTGTATCGACCTGTAATGTTCCGTTTGTGACAAATAGGGAATTAACTAATGACTGATGCCACATGGGATAAAAGAACAACATAAGCAGTGATATTAAGTCATCAGTACATAAAAGAGGGCCACCGGAGCAATTATCAAGTGACATGCGGGGCATAACTCAATTTGCATGCGACATACGTCATTTAAGTTGCATGCTTGCAAAACCAAGTCATGCAAGTTAAGTTGCATGCATGCAAAAGCAAGTTCATGCAATCTCAACTCTATAAAAGAAGGAAAATCTAATCCTTATTCATGCATTGTTATTATTCATTATTAAGTTTTGGTTTTGAGAGCTCTGAGAGTTATTTAGGGTTGAGGGTAAATTCCTTAGCCAACAATTGGGTTCGATGGCGAAATCTATCCACCCTAGTCAATTTCGGGGATAGATCATTCATATCTATCGTGGTGTACTTCATTGAGAAGAAATTCATGGAAGTTTAGGGCAGGAATTGAAGTCATTTACAGCTGGGTGAATTGTCATCCTGTGGTCGTTATGGACAGGGTTCTTTATTGAGGTAGGGCGTGTTTACCCTTGGAAGTCTGAGTACAGGGGCGCATTTAGCAAAGAAATCATTATTTATTGTGAAGGGCATCTCCAACCAGCTAGGACAGCGATCTCTCTCCCAAACTAGAGCATGGAGTTTCTTAGAAGACGTGGGCATATTTGACAGTCAAACTCCTGTTGGAAAGGACAGTGATCTATTGCGTCCAATGTAGACAACAAAGCGAATTTAAGAAGGAACATCAGACCTGATTGAGGCAGTATCAATCTGCTATTAGGAAGTTGAGATCAGCTGTGGATCGTGTTTCTTGTTGTGAGGATTCTGCACAAATCTCCATCCAGAACACATTTACTATAATTCTGGGTGTGATATCTATTGTGAGCAGCAATTGTCATATCCTGAGAAGTGCTGGTGTGATATCTATTGTGAGCACTTTTGTGGTCATTTGTTGGACACTAATAAAAATATCTTATCTTATCTGCTATTATTTATACTCATAAATATTATTTATGTGCTCTCCCATTTTTTAACATGCATAAACTATTTAGTTATCATTATCTAAATTCACAGACATGGGGAAATTTGTGCTCAATGATTGAACCATTTATCCAAATAAATTAAAATATAATAAATACCTTGTAATGGTGAAACCTTTCTTGATTTGGAGAAGTGAATTCACCACCTGTAAAGCAAAATAATAGTGACAACTTTAATCAGCCTTTCAAATGTGAGATAGAAACCTGCAAATAAATACTAAGCCTTGACTGTGTGCTATATGGACTAGTAGTTCAAGCAAATCTCATAGTTTTCTCTTACCAAGAATAAACAAAGAATTTTTCCATGCAACTGCCTGATGAGCACTGCGAGGGGGTGGACTATTGGGACTTGAAATCAGCTTCCATTCACTTTTTTCAGCATTGTATCTATAAAGATCTCCATATACAAAAGTCTGCCAACAACCATCATTCAAAGCCATTGAAAGATTGCTTTACATCCACATAAGTTCAATAAATAGATATCAATCACAAACAGTCTGACCATCTGCTTCAATACATTACCTTATCCCCATTATAAAATTCACCCCCATATATAATCAACTCAGTCTCCTTTAGAGGGTTCACAGTCACCTGTATTTTAAATGACAACAGTTACTTCTCTTGCATGTAGTCTGAGTGTACAAAATGACAGAATCGCAAAATGAAAAAATGAGCTCAAGTTGTAGATATTACAGATTTTGTTAGCATCTTTTGTGATGCCCCAAAAAGAGACAACCCTTATTGACGTGAGTGATTGAACAAAAATGACCTAGGATTGACCCAACAAGAGAATCTTGTCAATTTTTTTGTTGCTCCATGCCTGTTCTCCATTAACTTTCAATGTCTGTCATTTTCCTACTTTTTATAGTTATATTTATAGACTAGAGTTGATTGGCTGACTAGTGATTAGTCATCAGTGAATTATTTGCAGTTAAATAATGAATGCAGCATGCGTTGGCATGTGTTCACCACATACAAGGGTGCACTACACGCGTGGCCACCAATGGAGGTGTGTGTTTGGCATGTGTTGGCATCTGCATACTTATTCTTGGCATATACTTGAGGAGTTAGAGAAGTATGCTTGGTGTGTCGACCTATGCCCACCACATGCAGGAGTGACTTGGTGTGTGCCGGCATGTGTCTCCCTATTGTTTCCACGTGTAGGGTGCATTACTTGGGTGATACAATTTTCTATTCTAGTACATTTTTGCATGCATGGACCCCTCTCTTATTCCTATTAAAAGAGATTGAGGGCACATTAGCAAACAAGTAATCATTGTCTTTATTCCTTCAGTGTTCTGAACATTTTCAGTTTCAGCCGTAGGGTAAAATCTTTGAGTGCAGATCTGTTATCATGAATTAAAAATTTTAACATGGTATAAAAGATGTATTGTTGAAATTCTTCCATCCACTAGATGGAGATGGCAGCTACCTGTAAGAGGAAGTTGACAGAGGAAAATTTCAGCAGGTGAATGAACAAAAAGCTCAAGTGATAGGAACAATCCATGCCTGAGAAAAGTACAAGGGCGTGAGAGAGGTTAAACTATTTTTTATGTCAGTGAAGGGAAAATTGAACGTGATAGGTTGTTGATTTCAGTTGAACTAATTTTTTATTGAGTTGTGATCCAAGGGACTGCAAAAATGGAAAACTTCAGAATGTACAGTCTTAGAGGGTGTCACCAATTAGAATAAGCCTCCAATTTCATCCCTTGGAAGTGCTGGTTACAGATGCTTATGGAAAAGATTGACCTGTGGGGCATAGTCTAACCCTATGTCACAGGGTTCGGCGAATTTTATCCTTGGAGTTCGAAATTCGCCGAACTTTAAAAAAAAATCGAAATTCGTTTAGGTTCGGCGAATTCCAACCCCGAACCTCAAGGCGAACCGTATCGAATCTAATCGAATCGAACCGAACCTCAACGAACTCGAACTTCAAGCGAATTTCAAGCGAATTTTTGGCGAATTTCAAAAACGTATTTCAAGAACACGTGCCACTGTCCCGTCCTTTTCATCTGCTCCGGAGTCCACACTGCTCAACTAGAGTTTGTTATTTCGACCGCAATTGGAGATATTAAAGTTTCCTATCAAAACTTAACGGCGATTAATTTGATCACAGATTTTGACTTGCCCGGTTGTTTGGGATTTCTGAATCGACCTGTTACCTAGTTGTTGTGCTGTATCCCGCCCAAGGGTTGGCAACTTGCCAGAAAGTTATATTGTTAGTAGTTACGTCACACGTGTTTACTCTTCTTCCATGTAAAAAAAGACAAAAACTGAACAGTCAAAACCACGCCATGATTAAGTAAACAGTAACTCAACAAACATCAACATTAAATGGATAGCTAGATTATCGTACTCGTCAAACTTTTTCTAACAATTTTAATGAGTCAACTAGTCTTTTCTAATGGACGGCGGGGTCATTAAGTTGTAATTTAACTAAAAAGGTTTCGGAAGGAGTTAGTGGAAGACTTTGCGTATCCATAGAAGTTGCATGCCAAGATACATACAGTTTATGTCGGCTCGAAAATTAGTATTGATCTTATGGTATTAATGCAAAACTATGGCATGGCATAGTTTACTTATAGTTTAGTTAGGTTAGTGTAAATTTACTAATAATAGGTTTAACTCACAACGCCTTTAGATCATATATATATATCATTTGCAAGAGAATATGAAAGCTTGACTAGTATAAACATTCTATCTGCCAGAGAACACAAAAGCTTTTATAATTGGGGTTATACTAACCAGTCGATTAGGGTTATACTAAATTAGATTTTTATAATTGGGTTTTAAATAAATGTATTTCTATTATTATTTATCCATAAATTTGTACAGTTAATATATTACTATAGTATGGATTTAGAAATAAGCTCTCCTTTCTATTTACTTACGTTAATAATAAATCTATTGTTCAATATTCATTAAAGAATCATTTGTTTTATTGTATATTCATTAATGATAAAATTTTCAATATATTTTCTTCATTTGTTTTATTGTATATTTTATTATATATATTATTATATATATGAAATTTTTTATATTGGCGAACCTAATGCCGAACCTCATCCCGAACTTCATAAAAAAAATCGAATTCGAATCGAATTTCAAGGTCGTCGAACTCCAATTCAAACTCGAACCATGTGACATAGGGACTCTAACCCAAAGTTACAGTCCCTATCGATCCTCAACTGTTATCTCAGCAGGAAAAGAAGGCCAGCAAATTGACCGATAAGAAAAGATCTACCAGGTATGCCACCTTCGAGAGGTTGAGACAGAGAAGCACTGCATCTTCTGTTGTCCTATTCACTACAAGATTCACAGGTGGTTCCTGTTGATTTTCATTTTTCTGAGCAGCATCGAGAGCCCTTCTCTTAGAAGAATGGGACCACCTGGTCCGGGACCCAGTGAAGACTCAACCCACTGTTGAGTGACCATTCTGTTGAATGGTAGATATATGGTTTGCGACCATGATATAGACCCAGCTCTGCCCTAGGTAGACTCAACCTTGTGTTGAGTAGACATCTGGTCCAGGACCACGATGTAGACCAGTTTAGGACTGGTAGACTCAGCTTAGTTTTGAGTAGCCATTCTCTTGGAGAATGAAGACACTGTAAGCCCTAGACTGGGCCTGGGCATGTGTGTGGCACTTTGACCCTTGATCTATGGGCTTGGTGTGCTTCTCCAAGGATTTTCTACCCTTGGTTAAGTTACCCTAGTACCAAATCTAGGTGTCACACAGTGTGTGAGATAAAAGCATTAATAACACTCTTGGTTTATGATGACGTACTTTTGAAATCAAAAAGGACCACAGGTAATGACCACAGGGGGCACTTGGAAAAAGGCCAAAGTCAAAAGTCAAAATAAATAAAGACTTGTTGACCACAGGAAAATGACCACAAGTGGAAGTTAAAATAAACAAGGACTTCTTATAAAAGTCAAAGGAAAAATAAAAGTACCTTCTTTGGTAAAAGTGAAAGTAAAATTAGGAAAAGAATAAAAAAAAAAAAAAATTTTCCTAATCTTGTCCACTTACAGGTGAACAAAGGCTATAAAAGACTGGGACTGGTAGACTCGGCTTAGTTTTGAGTAGCCATTCTCTTGGAGAATGAAGACACTGTAAGCCCTAGACTGGGTCTGGGCATGTGTGTGGCACTTTGACCCTTGATCTATGGGCTTGGTGTGTGCTTCTCCAAGGATTAGCTACCCTTGGTTAAGTTACCCTAGTACCAGATCTAGGTGTCACACAATGTGTGAGATAAAAGCATTAATAACTCTCTTGGTTTATGATGATGTACTTTTGAAATCAAAAAAGACCACAGGGGCACTTGGAAAAAAGCCAAAGTCAAAAGTCAAGATAAATAAAGACTTGTTGACCACAGGAAAATGACCACAAGTGGAAGTTAAAATAAATAAGGACTTCTTATAAAAGTCAAAGGAAAAAAAAAATACCTTTTTTGGTAAAAATGAAAGTCAAATTAGGAAAAGAATAAAAATATTATTATTTTTATTTTTCCTAATCTTGTCCACTTACAAGTGAACAAAGGCTATAAAAGAAGATCAAGTCTTCTCATTTACAACACACAAGTTTGCTCTAACAGGTGAAGCTGCAATTTTACTAAGAAGACTGTTTTCTTGCCTCAGCGAGGGCATCTTCAGCACTCAGCTAGGGTTTTTATCAACAAATCTATCTTCAGCATTTTTGGACAGCCACCTTCAGCATTTGTTTTTCTGGCAGCCATACAACTTCAGGCAGGCAGAAAACACTCAGGAACTTGGAAGGCTCAGACAAAGATTCTGGGCAGTCTAGAAAATTTCGGGCAGCCTGCAATTAATTGTTGGGAAGCCTGTGAAAAGTTTTGGTTAGCTGCTTTTTTTTGCAGAAAAACATTTTTGGGCAGCCTGTAAAAAGTTTCGGGCAACTGTTTTTGCAGAAAAACATTTCCGGGGAGCCTGTCAAAAAGGTTTCGGGCAGCTGTTTTTTAATTTCTGGGCAAAAAACTTTTATTTTTGGGCAGGCCCTTAAATGTTTTGCAGATCTGATATTTCTTTTGCAGATCTAAAAATTATTTTTGGGCAGACTGTTGTTTTGGACAGTCCTAATCTTCTTCAAGCAGATCTGATAATTTCTAGGCAGACTGATTTTTTACAGTCTTAGAGAGATCTGGAAATTTAAGGATCTAAGGTTCGGAACCCTTGTCCTGATTTTTTGCTGAGAAATTTTTCTGGAAATTGTGGGTAAAATTATCAGTCTGATTTTTACTAATAAATTTTACAGTTAATGTGGGTAAAATCCAGATCTGGATTTGAGGAACTTTTTGAAGAATTTTCGAGTCATCTCGTTTACGAGATGAGCTATTAATGCTTTTGGGGTTTTTGTCCTTTGAAGGTTTCCCCAGTGAAAATCTTGTGTCCATGTGTGCTGATGTGATGAATGTGTTTTTACTGTACTGCTGAATTGTTTAAGTTGATCTGCAAATTTTTTAAGTTATATGCTAATGCTAAAATTCAACAGTTCCATTGTTTATTTAGGGAGATTCTTCTCAAGAAGCTTCAGACTCTGACCAGTCTCTTTTTGTAACCCGACCAAACATGTCTAGCCTTCTGTTTGCAAGAAGCCCTTCGACTCCACACTCTTGTCATCTAGCCACAATCACTTACTAAAGACGCTTCCACTCTACGAATTACTTCTTTTTTTCCAGTGCTCCCATCCTCAAGGGGTGCCAAGAGACAAACAGATGGTGATACTGCTTTTGACTCCCAACTTGTTCAGACGCAAAGGATAACCTCCACTTCCGTCCAACCCCAACGACGTGGCCAGTCTCGACCCCATACCAGCAGTCAAACAGTTTCATCTAGGTCACAGAGGCAGGCCTCTCATTCCAAGCAGCAACACATTACGCAGTCTAGCTCCTCTTCCAGGTCCTCCTCTAGACAGAGTTCTATCCTGCAATTTCTCCAATCAACCTCGGATGTTAGGAGAGATGGTTCCAACATCACATGGCAGACTTACGCCGTTTGTTTCACAAGCCCTAGATCCATTATCTTTGTACATCTCCCTCCTAGATTGGCTTTCCATCTTTGGAGTTAACTTTTTTATATCTAGCTTTTAAGCATACTTTTCTTTCTGCATTTCGCTTTTATAAGAATTGCCTTTGTGCTCCCACTTTGTATTGACGTCATCGTACCAATCACATTGACCTACTTTTGTGGTCATTCATTGGCATTAATAAAACTATCTTATCTTATCTTATCTTTCGCATAGCAACAGTCGCACATATAGCTGGAAAGTAAATAGCAAAAGCAAAACATAATACACAAATAATTTACTCCTTCAAATCGGCCTTTCATTAATAATTCGAAGCTTACAAGGAAAGCTCCACAAACTGTCAAACCAACAGTTGTATGGTACACTCAAACATAACAAATCTGCACACTTACTAAGGAAAACTACTTGCCAAAAATCAAGAAAAAACTTTTAGTTTGTTGCATGTTGTACAGGTAGTCCATACGACTGTATAGACCTATTCCATACAATTGTATTCGTATGACTGTACAGATTTGTCTGTACGGATCTATACGACAGTACCAATCTGTCCTGTACGAACCCACACACTGCTCTCTACCTAGTTGTTGAACTTGGCTCCTCTCCGACGTTCTAACTCTGGTACACAAATGAAATCAATTACCTCCCAACCAAACTGTCTTTGAGTGAATAATGAATGTATCTTAACCCTCTACCTTGACTTGACTTTATACTTGAGTTGAAACCCTAATCCCCCAATAAGATGTACGGTTGATATTAGTCTAAATCACTAATGTATTAGAAACAAGCTTCATTAGATTCAACAGCTAAATATAAGACTTTCACTTTATTACTAAAGTGAAATACAAAATATAATTGACTCGAACAACTCCTAGCGCATTTGACACTAAACCTGTGACACAGTACTTGTCCTGGCTACAAATTCAATAGTAATCTGTATAGTGGCTCAAAAATGTCAATCAAATTCTTTAAATGAGTCGTATGGCTTGCTAAAATTGTATGCCATGTATACTATACAGGTTCAACTTCAAATCTCTTTGATCTTTAAAGCAGTTCCTCAAACCACCACTGGACAAGCTAGTCCCTAGGGCCTTCACTCGATTTCTTCTAACCTTGGCTTTAGTACCATATCCAGAAATAAACTAGAAGAGAAGAGAAAGAACCATACACAGTAGGAAAAGAGAACCATAAAATATTTTGTATTCATTTATAGGATAGAATAGGTTCTCTTACATTTATACAAGTGACAAAGGAAAGAAGTTACAGAACATCTTTTCGTTGACTTCTTTATTAAACTAAAGCACTTTAATGTACTTTTATTTATGTAAATATAAAGTTATAAACTCCTAATTACTAAGAATGATCAATAATATTAATTACAATAACAGAACAATGTGTTCCAAAAGGACGAATTAAAACTTAAGTGAAACCAACCTTACTGCGTGTCTATCATTGTTCAATATATGGTTTGTTGTTGTCATTTCTATTTCCTAAAAGGTTGTTGTTGTCTTTATTGTTCATGATTTCACATCTTTGTTGTTGATTTGTAATTGCGAAAAAAACAAACCTTTGGAAGAGCCCTCTCTTAATAAAAAAGATAATGTGGTTGATTAGAGGACACATTATTTGATGCATTTTCCTATATTTGGAGGCATATTTGGGGGTAAGGGCACATTGTTTGAGGCCTTTTTTACATATTTGAGGGGCGAGCTCTTTGCATGAAGAGATGCCATGTGGCCTTATTGACATGATCAAACCTTCAAATGAAGAATAAATGCATACTTTAGGAAAGGCATTTTGCTTGTTAACATGAAAAGTGGTAATATGGACCTATTCAAAGTATTTTATCCACACAAAGGGCAAAAGGGAGCGCTCTACTTTAGGAGGATTAGGGTTGTCTAAAAATAAATCATTGGAGAAGTTATTGGAAGGAAACCTATAAAAGGAGATCTATTCTCATTCACTAATGGCATGGCAAGAACAGAGGGATTTCTCTCCAAATTACTTCGTTGAATATCTTTTGGGAGAATTGATAGAAGGGCATTTTTTCAAGTCGAGGTTTCTTAACCTATTTATTCCTCTCATGGATTATTAGAGTTCTGCAAGAACTACCATTAGTTGGTTGTTGGGATAATCTTTGTAGAAAGGCAGATTTATCCCAAAAGAAGAGATTAGGGTTGAGGATGTTAAACCCTCCCTTATCCTTGTTGTAATCTTATATTATTGAAGGATCTTGATGTTATCATTTGTATTGCTTGAAGAAGTAGTCACTTCCTTCTTTATTTGTTGGTTGCACATTATTGTTGCCTGTAGTGTAATATTTCCATCAATGCATCTTCTTTAAGGGCTCTCATTTTATTCTTGCATATTCTATAAATATGTTTGAGACTAATTATGGCACATCTATGATGGCTTAGTTACATCTTTTCCATCATATTCAAACCCTCTTGTTCTAAATCTGCCCTAACTCCATAACCCAATTGGATAGAAACTAGCATCTACAAATTCCACCATCCATCTTAATCTAAAATAAATAAATAAGCATTTTTTTCTTGATTTCCCCTTGTGCTAGAAAATAACTGATGTGACGTACCCATACCCC
>LPNX010911559.1:976754-996986 GCA_001517045.1 Pseudotsuga menziesii | reverse complement strand
TGACCATGAATGTTGAAGAGTGTGTTCACGGCCCGTGCCCTGTGTTTTTAAAAGAAGAACAAGGGTTCTTTAAGAAATTTTTAATTCCGCATGGTAACAAGGGTATGGGTACGTCACATTGTGGTATCAGAGCTGCAGGTTGCAGCATTGGGCCTCAATGGGGCAAGTTGAGTAGTTGAAAATATCCTCTGATACTTGTTTATTGTCTAACAGTGATGTTTTATTAACACATTTTGCAGAGTCATAGTGCAGATTGAAAAGTTGGTTTTGGCTCCGCCATGAGAACCTACAGCATGAATGATGCGCAGGACCCCTATGGGCCCGAGGCAGATACTATGGGGGAAAACATCCGAGTTGGAAATGCTGAAACAGAATCTAATGGAAGGAGATATCAAGATACTCCCCCAGATATTGCAGCCACCATGAGAAGCCTAAGGGTGGAGATGCAAAGTTACAGAGAAGATAATGAAAGGTTGGTTAAAGCTCAGGAAGAGCAAAATCAGTTGAATGCAGCCATGCTGTAGAGTTTGACAAACATCCAAAGGCAGATGAAGTCTGGGCATCGAGCAGTAAATCCTGAAGGAAGTAGGAGCGGTGCCAGAAGAAGAAAAATATCTTCTAGTGGATCATTTGACTCTGAAGGATCCACTAGGGGTTCAAGCTCCTCATCTCACAGGAATAGAAGAAAGAGGCATTACAGGAACAGTTTACATGATGAATTCAAGAAGGCAAGGCCTCCTATCTTTAATGGTGAGATAAAGACTGGTCAAGAAGTTGAAGCTTGGCTTTTTGGGATGAAGAAGTATTTCCAAGTCCAAGACTACTCTAGAAATATGAAGGCAGGGGTTTCCATCTTCAACCTGAATGGAAGAGCATCCATATGGTGGGAGCACCTCAAGCAAGTGAGGAAGATCAATGACAGAAAGATTTTGTGGAAACAGTTCAAGAAGTATTTCAAGCAGAAGTACCTCTTTGACAAGTACTATGATGACAAATTAAAGAGTTCCATGAGCTGAAATTGGGACAGCTGACCATGGAAGAGTATGCAAACAAGATCTTGGAGTTGTTGAGGTATGTCATATACATCAAGGATGATAAGGTGAAAATTCAGCGTTTTCTGAGTGGGCTACCTCAAGCATACAAAGACAGAATTGAGTTTGATGAACCTCGAACTCTAGAAGAGGCTATCAGGAAGGCTAAGTATTGTTATGATTAGAACAAAGGCAAACCTGATATCCATAAGGCATGGAAGGACAAGAAGAAGGAAAAGTTTGACCAAAGGAAGAAATGTTTCAAACCCTCTAACTTTCGAAATCGGCAAAGGCAGCCATCACAAGCTGTGACTAAGCCAGCCAGAGTGATGGGAGACAGGCCAAGAGATCCAAAAGAGATCAGAGCACCACTCCAATGTTGGAGATGTGGAGGAAACCATGTGCGCAGGAACTGTCCTCATGAGGAGGGGTATGGGTACGTCACAACTGACCTAAAGTGAGTAGAAGAGTTGTTGAGGTGATAGTGGACAACCCTCCTAAGTCACCTAGGCTTCCATTCCATTCAAAGACATGAATATCTTTGAGCGCAAGTTTGGGAGGTAACACCACAAAGGAAGGAATTAGAATTATTCTTTGCTACTTCCTTGGAGTAAGCCTTTCATCTTGCTTCGAAATTAGAGGCTAAGTTGCCTAAGACCAATCGTGCAGAGTAAAGTAGTTGGTTTTGTCTTCCCAACCCCCAACACTTCCATGGGCCAACTCAATAGCAAAGGGCACAACTTTGGGTATCCCAACACAACACCTCTTACTAGGAAACAAAAGAAGAGGGAGTGGTGCTTTGTTTACACTCAAACCAACGCTGCTTTCTTCAATAGAGACTCAGTGCAACTTGTAGACACTATGCCCACTATCACCTCAACGTATGTGCCTCTCGCTTAGGGTTGGTTAATGCCAACTCCAGATGGGTATCCCTAACTATTCCTTCAACCAAATAGTTAATTGAGCAAATAGGAAAGAGCTGCAAGTGAGTAAACCTTTATGTCAAATTTAGGACTAGGAAGGAAGAATTAGAGAAGACCGATTTCTTTCAAGGGTCGATGGGGTCAAAGGATAGGCTAGAACAGTCATCAAAAGAAAGATGGAAAATAGGGGTGAGGCTTCCAAGAAGAAAAATCTCACCACAAAACAAGGTGTAACTTGAATAATTGTGTCAGGTGCTAATGACAACTTTATCCTGGTCATTTCGAGGGAGCCAAGGAGTGGTTAACTTTATCCTGGTCACTATTGTAAATTTTCCTTCAAAGCTCAAACTAGGTCTAAAACAATATATTTAAATTGTTTACTGAAACAACCACACATGAACTTCTTTACTAGTATGCAGCGAAATATAAATAACTGAGAACCATTCACAACATCAATTACATCAATAGAAACGACACAATCTTTTTGGGTAAACCCCCGGACAAAACCCAAGATGGGAAAACCGATGCAGTAGTATGAGAAGATATTTTATTAAGAAAATATGAAGCTCTTACAATATCAGAAAATCGATTTATGCCCAAGATGGAAAAAATCAAATCACACAAATCTACTGAGAAAAACCTGTAGGGTGGCACGGTTCCCAAAGCAGCTATACGGCCTACTGATGTAATTCCTGTACGAAATCCGTACGGATCCGTACTGTCTGTTGTACGGCTTGCAGTTGTACGATCTACCTCCGTTGAATCCTCCTGTCTCTCTCCTCTGCAAATTCGGGCTGCCTTCTCTGGATTGTTGCTCCTCCGTCTTCTTCGCAAAAACTCTCTCTCACACTTCTTTTCCTCTGTCTCTGTCGGAATGCAATTGTCCTGTCCACCAATTGATCTTTCTCTTATAACTCAATGCTTAAGAGAAAAACCCTAATCTCACCATAGATCTATGGATGAGATCCTCTGGTGAGATTGGATGGCCAAGATTAGATCTAGCCATCACTTAAATATTTTCACTTACACTTTATAAAAAGTGTTTCATAAAGTTAATCAATAATTAGATCATTTTAATTTATTTTCCAAAGTAAACTTAGGAAAAGTAAATTAAATACAATTAGCTTCTTGTTTGAGTCTTCTACATGCATGGACACATGCATGCAGGAAGACCTTCCTCGTTGTCACTTTCTAACACTCCCTCTCAACGAGGAAGGGATTCGGTAGCAACCCTAACTTATCCCTGAACTTCACAAAACTGTCTGCAAAGTGCCTTGGTGAAAATGTCTGCCACCTGCTCATCTATCTGTATGTACTCTAATCGAATGGTTCCTCTCTGAACACAATCTCTTAAGAAGTGGTACCCGATGTCTATGTGTTTGCTCCGGTCATGGAACACTGGATTTTCAAATAGCCTGATGCCACTTTGATTGTAACAGTGAACTTCTATAGCCTTTAGCTCACACTCGAACAACCCTGAAAGTAACTTCCTCAACCACATACCCTCACAAGCAGCCATGCTGGTTGCCATGTACTCAGCCTCTGCCGAGCTCAATGCAACCGACTTCTGCTTCCTACTGAACCAAGAAACAACCCATGATCCAATGTTGAAACAGCAACCTGAAGTACTCTTTCGGCCCTCTACACATCCTGCACAGTCAGCATCTGTGAAGCCTGCTAACTGTACACTCCCCCTGCGCTCATAAACCAATCCATACTCCACTGTACCTCTGATGTAGCGAAGTATGTGCTTCGCAGCTATCCAATGCACTCTCCGAGGGTCCACCATGAACTGGCTCAAAGAGTTGACTGCAAAGCTAATGTTTGGTCGTGTGTTGACCAGATACATAAGCGATCTGATAAGTTGAAGATACAAGGTAGGATCAAATCCATCTGACCCTGATGCATCAATCTTCCTCCAGTTGAAAACTAAAGGTATGGCCATAGGCTTGTAGTCATCCATCCTGACTCTCCTCAAGATCTCTACTGCATACTTCCCCTATCCAATGAAGAAGCATCCATCTCTCTGCCAAACCTCCAAGCCCAGAAAGTAATGCATCAACCCAAGGTCTTTCATCTCAAACTCAACTGCAAGGTTGGACTTGCAGTCGCCAATCAGCCTCTCATCTCCTGTAAGAAGAGATTATCTACATATAAGACCAGTATGAGAGGCACCTCACCTGTCAAGAAGTACAGGTTGTGGTCAGCCTCACTCAACTGAAATCCCATCTCCCGTAGATAGTTGTCTATCCTCGAGTACCATGCTCGAGGTGCCTGCTTGAGCCCATAAAGAGCTCTATGCAGCCTGCATACATGCGTCTCCTTGTTCTCCACATCAAACCCCTCTGGTTGCTCGATATATACCTCCTCCTCTATCACTCCGTTGAGGAAAGCAGTCTTGACATCCATCTGATGGACTCGCCAACCCATCTCTGCTGCTACAGAGATAATGGTATGAATGGAAGAATACATGGCAACAGGGGCGAAGGTCTCCTCATAGTCAATACCTTCCTTCTGTGAAAACCCCTTAGCCACGAAGCGTGCCTTATACTTCTCCACGCTTTTGTCTGCTGCATGTTTTACCTTGTAGATCCATTTGGATCCCACCACCTTTTCTTACCTTCAGGTCTTGGCACAACCTCTCATACCTTATTCTTCATGATTGAGTCATACTCCTCAACCATGGCCTCTTGCCACACATCATGTTGTGCAGCCTCCTCGAAACTGGAAGGCTCAGAGTTGATAAACTCTGTCATCAGTGCCATATAACTTAGTCTCACTAGTGGTTTGCTCTGTCTCATGGAGCTCTGTGAAGGATCCACCTACCTGGAATCCTGTACTGTGGACCTGAACCACTTAGGCCTTGGCCTAGTGTCTACCTACTGCGGTTGCTGGATATCCATCTCTTGCTACATCTCATCCTCCAAGTCAATGATTGAAGAATCAAGTCCACCTGACTCCTTCTGACTATCAAAACCTGTGACCTGTGTCTGTACCTATACCTATACCTCTGGCTCCTCCAACTTGACCCCCGAATCATGTGTTGGTTGTTGCTCTACTAGTAAGTCCATAGATCTCCGCAAGGCCCTGTCCTTGTCAAACTAGACATCCCTACTCACAATGATCCTCTTGCGAGCAGGTATGTATACTTTGTATGCCTTCGAAGTCTCGTTGTATCCAACAAGCAACCCCTTCTCTCCAGAAGGGTCCAGCTTCTTCCTAGTGTCAGCATGAACATGACAATAGCAGACACTCCCAAAGATGCGAATGTGACTCACATCTGGCCGGGTGCCTATGAAGACCTCCTCGGGTGTCCTCCTCCCCAAAGCTGTGTGGGGACACCTGTTCTGAATGTATATGTAATATCCCTGATCTGAAATCATCAGAATATTATCTCTTCTGCAAATATGATGAAAATTCTAAATGAAAATGTAAACTCATTCAAGAAGATTTCTGACGACTGTCTAAATCAAGGCCTCTTGTCTCGTTGGGAAGGCAATGGTGATCTTTATCCTTTCCAGAATTACCAGACCTTGTTAGCTAAATAGCAAAATAATGATCAGGATTTCGAAGATATAACTGAGTCAATCAAAGGAAAAATTATTTTGAACAAGTTATTTGGTGTTTTCGGTCTACTTGCTAGTTTGCAAATGGTATTGAATGGCCTTCCTCCACCTTCATATGCACACTACACAGAACTTGATATGTGCACCAGGGAAAGGAGATCATTAACTTACCCAAATGGACAATGACTGGAACGACATTTCTAAATATTTGCACTTGAGTTCCACTCAACAGTGCACTGCAACAGTCCTCCAAGGTATGGCTGGAACGTCTTCCTCTCAGTCAGTGCATCAGCAGCCCCAGGTACCACCGTCACCTCAGCAGTTGATTCATGTGTCAGGTCAAGGGCCACCTCAGCAGCTAAGTCAACATTCAGGGCAGCGACGGTTGCAGCATTCCAGTTCTAGGGCTGGCACCCATCAGTCGCCAGCAGCACTGACATGGACATTTTATTAAATTTTGTAACCGAAAATATTGTAACTAGAAGGACCGTTGTCATAACAGAATTTTGTTATAAACTTTTTGTAAAGCTTAAGGCTATAAATGAGGCTAGAGGCCTAAGGAACAAGGGTCAGCATATTTTTGAGTCAAGTGTAACTTCTCAGGAAGTTGTTTTGATCAAGAAGTCTAATGTATGATGCATATTTGGTTCTGTGATCCAGCATTGTGGATTCTGAGTTTTGGCTCTTACAAATTGTTCCATTTTCTTTTTGTATCTCCGTCTCTTCCATTTTCCATGTAATGATGCAGATGACATAATATAAGCTTTTTGAGGCAGTCCTTTATCTTCTATTTGATACAAGTCCTGTGATGAATGTCTTACTTTATTTTGACATGTTTATGAAATATTCATGAAATGTTAATTGCAATCGAGGCGGCTGTCTCTTGAATCTTGTTATCTTGTGTTCGTTACATTATATGTTCAAGTTGTTGAATTCACTTTTTCTCAGCACACATTCTTTATCCTTTGGAAAGAAACTTATTGTAACAAGTAGTTCTTCTCATATTGTCATCCATCCACATTTTTCCTACAGCAATATCTGTATAGTCAAAATGATGCCCATCAATGCCCCTTTTCTGATTACATGTAATAACCAGGTTGGTCATAATCTAAGCAAGTATTGAGAGAGATTTCAAGATTAACATTCCTGCTACAGAGAGCAGACCCAATTGCATTAAAATCAAGTTACTGATGCCCTGGCATATTTCCAAATCAGCCTTGGAACATCTCAAGGACGAACAAGTTTCATGGTCTTCTTCATTTTCTTGTTCATTTAATTTCTATCATAAAGTATAACCATGAATCAAAATATGTGCCAAGAGAGCAGAGGGGAGCATTCCACTAGCAATGATAACTAACCATGTCAAGATGCCATCCAAGTGCCAAGAAGCAAGGGCACCCTAGCAAACGACAAATGTATGCCTCAAAGTAAGTGCTAGAAGGGAGGGGACTCCAAGGAAAACCAACAATAAACCATCCCCAAGTGTGAATCACAACAAATGAGCTAGAGAGCTCCAATAGAAAGCCTCCAAATATCATCACGTCATACATACAAGCCAAGCGCTTCATCAAAAGTGGTAGCCCATGTCATCAAAATGTCAAATTAACCCAACAATGCTAGGGCACTCCATCAAAGGGTGATTAATGTGTCATGAGTGAGTGGAATATGAGTGAAATGCACCACTATCCCCTAGAGCATTTTAGCTAGAGGGCTTCAAACCCACATAATCACATCGATAATCTTGTTGCTAAACATTCCATAGACAATGCTTCATCATGGAGCAATTATTAAAACTTTACAACTAAGGGAGACCCTAAGTTGATGGGTCCCCATTCCATGAATGCACAAAGTGTTAGATAATTGCATAAATGCTAAGCAAAAATACTCCAAGTATGCCAATATCACCAAGAGGAGAGCATATCAAGATCAAAAGATCATGGAGAGATCGCATCCAATGGCTACTAGCACCAATCAAACAAGGAGATTAACAACCCTAGGCCAAAGCTCACATGTACCCCAATCTATCCAACGAATCATCCTGCAAGCTCGATCGTTGTGATTAAAATCACAAGTGTAACCCTCATACAATATGAGGGTTAACATTATGTATATAAAATAAGTTAATAACATCATTCATAATACATATCAAAACTATCAAACTTAGGATATTGATGTGATTATTAAAAAGGCGCATCATGTGAAGACATTGCTTAAGGGTCACCATGGCCACTCATCATTGTAATCATCACAACATTCATATTTTTATACATATATACTTTTTAAGTTTTTATTAATTCTTATCCAATATTGCAAAGTCAAATATAATTGAGCTTTTATGCTTCAGAACTTCTGGAAATTTTATTTTGCAATACTAACTACTTAAAACAACGAAACAGCAAATATTCCTTAAATAAGGGTGGTTTCTAAAAACACGTATTTTCAAATTTCAGGAACAGGGAAATAGCAAATTCAAGGTTTCCTAAGAATATGAGTATGTGTCTGCATATCTTCCAAATCATGTATTTTATGATGCTTGTCTAATATGCATGGAGCTCTCTGACTCAATTTTGGTATGCATCTTTTAGGCCCATTCTATGTCAGGTGTTTTGCAGTATCTTTACCTGTATTTAGAATTTCGATTGTTAGCATCACAGCCTTGAAATAGAGAATCAGGCATTGGCTAACTTAAGTGTGACAAATATTTAGCATCCATCCTGTCCCTCATTTCTAAATGTTTCCAGGTCTGAAGAAAGGCAGCAACCAGGCATTTGCTAACTTAAGCTCAAACAAATATTGGTAAATGCACAAAATAATGCACGGCATTAAAATTTAAAACATTAAATGGTCATACTGAACAGTTGCAACGAGGAGAAGGCGATGGCACATGTTCTTCAACATGAACTTCTTTCTTTTTTGCATCTTCCTTTTGTATATTGGCCTGTCATACAGAATATAAGCATGGTCAATGTTTCCTATTTGGGAAGAACTAAACTTCCTGTAAAATAGCTGCCAGTTGTATTATATAAAGAGAAATACATATTCAAGGTACAGCTACTAGAATCTTACACATTCAATACAAGTTTTTAAGTTCAAAATCTTATTGAATCCCAAGCATAAATTAATGACCTTTAAAATGAGCATAATAATCTTGAAAATGATGGAAGGGTGCAATGATATTTCAACTTACAATAAATAACTTATAAAAAATGCAGGCAACGACTCAAAACAGCACCCAGCTAAGGCAACTCTGCCTAAGGAAGAACTCTCATATTTCCCACAACAAAAGGACATGCCTGCTCCCAGAATTATACAGGAAGAACAAAAAAACAAAAACATCCCTTGGGATTTCTTCGATGGGGCTTCCCAATACAACAGATGCGGTGTGGGGGCAATACTGTTTCTTTCAGAGAGTACATATTTCAAAATCCAAATGGGCTGGGAGAACGGACAGACAATTATGCTGAACTCATGTCCATAAAACTGTTGCTATGTTTTGCAAAGGAAAAGGTATGTCCTTCAATTCAAGTCTTCGGAGACTCGAAGAATATTATAAATTGGACAAACAGAACAAAAAAATGTCAAAATATTTGTCTTCTTTCTTTGGTGGAAGAGGTTCTCCGGCTCTGAGATAGTTTTGACTCTTTCACTTGCCGTCATGTTTAAAGGGAAAGGAATTCCATTGCAGATGCTCTTTCAAAAGCAGGGATCCAGCTAAATTATGGACAATGCAAGGTGGCCAGTGCACAGAATGAGGAACTTTTTGAATTCTATCATAGGCCCTTTATGGACGGTATAAATACAACAAACTGAACTGATGAACAGAGAACTTTTTTAATATCAGTTTTGATAGCACTGAACAGTCCGTGGGTTTTTATATGCAGCTGAAGACATAATGACTGATACTATTTTTTATATGATTATGATGTAGATATCTCTAATATATGTATGAAAGTGATATACAGGACAGAAACTATGTCAAGTTTTTTTTATGACAGTGGCTCTAGGGCCAGGGACAGGAAATGCATGATACAAATGCTTTATGCAGAATGTAATTTTGTTTTCATATAATAAAATTACGTTTTTTTCCTCGGAAAAAAAAAACTCTGCCTAAGGAAAAATGGCTGTTAAACTCCTATATTATTCAACCACACTGTATGGTCTACTCTTTTACTATTACCATTATCAGTCATCAGTCATTATATGAATTCAGCAAAGGAAGAATATCTTACCTTTTTATCCAAGTGTATTATAGCATAAAGAAGAGTGAATTATCATCTCTCTGAAGATTGAATGTTACACCATATGCCAATTAAGGACACAGTTGCAAAGTTCTTCATTAACTTCTAGAAGCAACAAAACAGTATACCAATAAATATTCCCTAATTAAGACACAAAACATAAATGTCGTTTGCTCACTCCCTTCCAACACACTGCAAAAGGTTTCCTACTCTATTTCACTTTGCAAGCCTGAGGAATTTGTTCCATAGCTTCTTAGCATTACCAAATTACTAACCAACTCTCTGACATTAATGAACTATACTCGTAAAGATCACAACTGGCTGGAGATATATATTTCTACTGCTCTTTCCCACCCACAAACTCTTTCAACAGATAGAAAATGAGTAGACTTCAAACTAAAGCAAGAAACATTTACACATAATAACTTTACAAGCTGTCATGTAATATGTGTGTCATTTATTAACATGCAGAATAACTTAAACTATATAATTTATCACTGCTGCACAGATTTCAAGTTGAATTATTTAAAAGTGATGGACTCTCCTGTCTAACCATCAATTAGACATGAAAACTGCATTTTGTTTTCTCTTGATATTCCCAATATTTTTCTAATTCCTATGTTAATGAGTTGATCTCTTCAGATGTTTATTTATGTCCAACAAAGAACCAAAAGTAGGTCAATGGGACTGCTTACAAAAGTGTCGATATAAAGTGGGAGTGCTAAGGCCAATCCTATAAAAAGAAAAATCAGAGCAAAGCTAATCTATAAAAACTAAGCTCCATTGGCGCAAAGCCAAAGTGATACAATACTCTGGCTAAAGTTCATTTTTCTTGAGTCGCTACTCTTCCTAGAGTAGTAAGTCTACAGCTTCTTCAAATGTGGGAACTTCATTTGGAGAAGACACACAATGAAGTTTCAAAATTCAGACATACATCAGGTAGGCTACTAAACAGAATGGTGAAGATTCCTTATCTTTAGCAATTCATTATTTAGTTCCCGCAATTTCTGGACATGATCTGAACTGAATCTGATGCTGCCATCTTCAAACCGGTTAAATTAATTTTCGAGAATTAAATTCGAAGTTCAATTGAAGTTTCATAAAAATTTCTTAACTTCTTCCAGACATCAATAACATTACTAAGACCACAAATGTGGGGAAGAATATCATCCTCTAAAAGAAATGTAAGAAGTAATAATGCCACACGGATGGGGTGATAGGGACACGTGCATAATTGGATGTGATTCTGCTCCATACCAATGCAGTGAGCAAAAGAGACCCCACACGAGGTGATGAGGGTCTAGAGTTATTGTAACGCAAGGGAAAGGTGGTTGAACGCAAGTATGCTGGATCACATCAGGCAACAGAGTACAGGGGTATTATTTGACATGTTGCGATATCAATGTCTTCACATAGCAACCAATAATATGCGGAATAGGCAACTTGTCATGACCAACCAGAGAGGCATCATGGTAGAAGCTAGTCTTAGTTGTTTAAAGGTGATGTGTTTCCCCAGTCTGTCTGTGACTCTGTCCTGAAAATAATTCTGGTGGGACTTTGGCTATTCATCCCGATAGAGTCTTGCTTAAGGAACACATTTCGGCCATTTAGTTTCAGGCTCCAACATGTTAATCAGGTTTTAGATTATGAGCCTGGGAGTTTGGTTATCTGAAGGAGGTGGACCCAAAGGCTGGTCTCTCCAGTTGGCAGGGTAGGAAAGATGGGACTAACCTGACTTATGTCATCAGAAGGGAGGTGTTAAGGACAATTATTAAGGGTGGCCTAAGCCAACGAAATCGCTCTCTCGAAAACACGACCCAAGCCTTCATCCATCCCATGTGATCACAATGTCAGGAGACAAAGCACAAATGGATAGAAAGGGGAAGGCTAAGGTGAGAGATGAGGCTGATAGACTCCCCGACTGACTCAGAAGAGGCAGGCCGCAAAAGATTCTCATCCCTCCTAGGCAGGTTGAGGAAACAATTCTAAGAGCACAACAGGAAGCCATGGCCGCTAAGAAACAGTTCTATAAATCCCACTCAGAAGATGTCATCAAGAAGATCAACAACTTGGAAAGGAAAGCCTCTGTTCATTGCAACTTCACGTCTACAAAGCAGGTAGATACAGAGGCCCTACAATGGGTTCCCAGACACAAGGTTCTTAAGAAGTCGTGACACAAAATTCTCAAAATTGACAAAAATATACAGATTAGTGAAGACGCTGATTGCGTAGGAAATGGAAGAAAATCAGTCCTAGGCTCATTCGACTATCCTCGGGAATCTTGAAACAATGGAAGCAAAATATAATGCATTAATCCAAGTTCGCTAAGGCCTAAAGGCCTAAGTTATTGAGGAGAAGAATGAACCTCCCATTAAAGCCACCTCAGGTCCGACAGCAGATGTCGCACATCAAAGTCTCCAAAAGGAACTCATCGTTTTGGACTCATACTTGGATGAGGAATCATAATCTTCATCAGATTTCCAGGTTCATGCCTTTTTATGGCTTTGAAGGTCAAGAGACTAGTCCCAATGACTATGTTCTTTTGGTTTCTCTAGTTTTCTGGTCTACGGTATGTGGTCAGTGTCTTTGTGTCAAGTCTTATGCCTTTTTGGGTCGACATTGTTGTCATAGCGCTATTAGATGTGTGAAGACTACTAGAGGCAATTTTTGTAAAGTTTATATGCTAATTACAGTCTTAGACAATAGGTACAGATCAAACGAAAGTGGTGGTTGTAGCACTAGCTTATCATCAAGATGTATACATAGAATAAAATCTCTCCTTTGGTTGACGACGTGGTCCTTCTGGCCTCATGTCCAGAAGGATTGCAGACACAGTTGGATGCCTTATCTCTCTTCTTCGATCTTCGACAATTGACGGTCAACCTAGGTAAAATCAAGGTTATGATCTTCAACGAGGGTAAAAAGACTTTATCAAACCTTCATTTCTTCTTCAGAGGTGAGGAGATTTAGATCACCAGCACCTACACATATTTGGAGGTCTAATTCTTAGGACACTGCTTCAATCTACAACATGCCCTTCAACCTTGGATCAACAAGGGCTATGGATCCTTGGCCCTACTCGAGAGACAGTACTTCCGACACCACTTTCATGACATCTCGTCCAAGATGTTCCTCATGAACTCCCTTATTTGACCCACTATTCTTTATGGCTCAAAGATTTGGGGGCCTTGTTTGCATGAATTTGATTGGGCCTTAGCCAAGAGAGTCCAAACCCTTCACCTTCGACACATCATCATATGCAAGCAAACGATCCCTTAGCACATCATCCTAGTAGATTTTGGTGCCCGACCCTTTCGACTTGAGACAATGTTCAATCTAGTCTCTTTTTTGCATCGCATCCGAAGCTTCACCAACTCAACAAAAGGGTGGGACCGGTACCATACCTAGCCTAATGTTCTCCATAGGCTATTGCCTCGTCTAGCCCTTTGAGTCGGGCTCGAGTTTGGTTTGCAAGGGTCTCAAATCTTTTGGAGTCCACGGACATTCAGATGGATCGACTCCCTCTGTTTAGATATTCTTTGGACACACTTGACCTCCTCCTACCTATCAGATAGGAGTTGAACAAGATCATTAAAGATGACATATACATGCTTAACCCTCAGGGCAAGTTACGCCCAAAGATGGCCTTCTATGTTGAGCACTTCTTGGAGATGAGAGATGGACTCATTGTTCGTTCATAGATCTCATAGTATATAGGACAACAAAAGATGAAGTGCGCCTCTGTCTCAACCTCTCAAAGGTGGCAGACTTAGCAAATCCTATCTAATCAATCAATATGGTGATCCATCTCAACCCTGACACAATGGGAGCCCACTCTGAACTAGCCTAAAGGAACACAAAGAGCATGTGTCAAATGGTGCAATGTGCAGTGGGGCCAAATAATGAGGTCGCCCCTCAGATCAATGAAATGCTCAGCATAAAAGGGCATCTTTAGACGTAACCTGCCATGAGGATCGATCCATGTGACCTGCACATAATTTCTAGATGGGCACCTTTGTAGTTTATATTCTCATAAATTCAATAAAGAGCAATGATGGAGTTTTCCCAAAATGGTTTTCTCTAGGGTAAATTTATGTGTCTATTATATATGATTGTTACTTAATTGCATTAAAATATACAGTGACAATAACTCACAGTAGCATTAAAATACAGAAGAGCAATAAAACAATTTAAAATAATATAAAAAGGATTGTGCTAGTGAATTGTCTCAACCATAGGATAAGTAATTAAGGATCAATGAGTGAGATCTTTGATTTAGTGTGTTGATAAAGGGGAAAAGTGTGTTTAATCTATGGCAAAGATATTTTAATTTAGTTTAACAAACATCAACATTTGTGCAAATTTAAAATGTTCATCAAATTTGTGTTGAGTTCTTCCCAAGTCAAGAAAGTTGGGATTTTGTCGGGTCATTTCCAAGTCAGTTCTACAATAATGGTATATAGTAATATACAACACTCTACTAAATGGATTTCTCGTCAAACTTAATTTTAATGGAATTTATTAGATTTGAGATAAGTTAATAACATCCATAAATTGAAATGCTATGCAATTAGAACTCATAAACCTTAATAAGCAGGGTTGTGAAAGATCATATCAAACTCCGCCAACAAATTAATTTAGAGAAACATAATGAAAAGGTTCAAACAATCCCTTGAGACATTCCCACAAGGACATGAAAATGCCAAAACACTAAACCTACAAAAGGCAATAATGAATCTTATAGGCATTACCAAAGAAATAATTGAACCAACCAAAACATCATGATGAAATTAAAGTTACAAATTCACAGAACCCTAGGCAAAACCTCAATGATATGTCATATCTAAGAACAAATTGAAAAAGGAAATATCCTTTTGTGAGCTTTTTTATGGCAACCATCTTCTAACTATAAACCTTCCTACTTTTGCACTCCCAAGAATGTATTGCAATCTCAAGCAATGTGTCCAAGGGAATTCCATACAAAGATATGATTCCCTATATTGCAACCGCAAGCATGAAAGTATATTTATGACTTACAAACAAAAGAAACTTCTAATTCAACACTTCGAGTATAGATTCTCTAGCTTTCTTGGATACCATTTGATCCACTTATTCCAGATGCAACATGCACACGAAGTCATGGTTGATCCTTGAACACCATTACAAGACGAAAAATTCATCGACAAGAATGATAATGAGAAAGACTTCCATTAAAGCTACTAACAAAAGTTAAGCCTCACAATAATCAAGTATTCATAGAGATTAACATTACTCTTTTCTTTCTTTTGCATTTCATCAATTTGAATAATTCGAATGTATTAATGTTTTATTTAGTCAATCCAGTATGTATCCTACTAGCCCTCATATTGCATTGGGCTTTCACTTGTGATTTTCATCACAATACTTGTGATTTTTTGTCACAAGGATCAAGCTTGCAGGATGCTAGATTTTTTATGCATTTGGGTTTTGCCTTAGAGATAATGCTAACCTATGCATTATTTGATGTTGGTGTGTGTGGGATGAGATGTTCTAGTGGTGGATGAGAAAGCATGGTTTAGCTTTTGATGATGCAGTGCACCTTCCCTCTTCAATAGTGCATACATGTTTGAACTTTGAAGTGATAGGTTGCCTATCTAAGATGAAATAATTTAACACTTGGTAAGGTATATGGAGTGGGAACCCATCAACTTAGGGTCTCCCTAAGTTTCAAGTGTTAATAATTATTCTTGGGTGTGATAATGAATTAAAAGGAGTTTTTACTATGGTTTCTAGGGCTTTATCTCGATAAATATACATTGAGGTAAAACACCTGAACACTTTGACTCCTTTTGCAAATTTCCAACATCATTATTAATGTATTTCATATGATCAAAGGCCTCTAATGTGAGCGCCCTAGGTGTTTAGGGTTGCATTAGCACATGTTCACCTTCTCTTGACATGTTTGATAACCCTTGATGGAGCACCAGCCTTGTACCCACATGATGAGAATAATTTTAGGTTATTTGACTTGGTTTGACCACTTGGAAGGCAAAATATTAGAATACCCTAGTTCATTTGGCACCTTTCACATTTGGAGGATGATTATTTCAATCCATACTAAAGTTTTCCTAAGAGTATCCTCTTTATTTGGCACATATGTTGAGGCAAGCATGCATTACAATAATATTTCAAGGCTTGAAGAGGTTGACATTTTTCCTTAGAGCACACCTTCTTTGCAAGCTAAAATTCATGGTGTTTGCAAGCTAAAATTCAAAGTATTTAGTCAAATGCACATTCACCAAGGGTGCACTCCTCAAATTGCTTGATCAAGGTGGCTAGCATTGCACATGCTTCAAGGCGCCTAACTACACAAAGACTATTTTATTATTTGCCTTGTCAAAGAGGTTCTGCATGCATGGTTGACTCCTTATTTCTCTCAAACAATTGGAGGTTGTTACACATTGGAAAAAATGCTTTGAGAAAGCCACACATGCCCCAAGAACTTGGTTAGACGCTGGTTAGAGCCATGCATGTGGACTCTCTCTCTCTCTCTCTCTCTCTCTCTCTCTCTCCCCTAAAGGGCGAACTTGGTGAAGGAGTTAGTTGGAACCTTGGTTGGAAAGTTGGTTAGAAGTTGGTTAAGAGTTGGTTATCTCTTGGGTCAAAACCCTAATTCATCCACTAAACGGAGCCTCATTCACACGTGTGGTGTTTCTCTCTCTTAAAGGGCACACTTATGGATAATTAATGTATTTTGTCATGAAAAATATTGCTTAGTCAAATCACTCAAAGGAAGGAGGAAACCTATCCTCTTGGATTGTTTTTGGAAGAAGTTCCTAAAAGACAATAATTTTATTATTGTTGAATCTTCTCAAGGAGTTAGTTACATGAGAAGAATATTAGAATGTTTTCCTTAGAAAAGAGGATATAATTTTATTGTTTCTCTTAGGAAAGGAAGTAGATCTCAACAACTCATTGCTACTCTTGGTAAGGAGTTTGTTGAGAAGGTTAGGAACGTAGTAATTAATAGTATTCCTTCAAGAACTAGTGGATCTAGGAAACAATTACTCGTTTATTGTAAAGGAAGTTTAGTTGGACTCTATATAAAGAGTAGCCCTTTCTATCTCATTTTTCATGGTTGGATTTGGGGCTAGACCCGTTAGAACTTAGTTGAAGATTTGTTGGATGTATTTGGAGGCTCAATACAATACTTGATGGGTGCTCGAGCATATCTTCTAGATCATTATACTTTCTCTCATCTTGTTGGAATGACCTTGAAATATGCTTATGTAGTGTGATATTGATAACGCCCTTCATGTTTCCTTTATGTTATCTGTAGAATATGGTTTATAATTGCACATCTTCTCTACTCTTGGTTAGATGCATATAAATGATATTCTTGATAGCAATAATCTTCAAATGTATAAGAGTTTATCTGCTTTAGTAATATCTCTAGTTCAATTTCTACAATATGGGACAACAATGTGATGGCTTGTTGTGGCTTGTAATCTTCATCGTCAATAACCATCACCCTTCATTAGGATGGCCTCCCATTTAGCCTTTAATGGACTCCATTACCCAATTGATGAGACACTAATCTCCCATCCACTTGTTCACTTTTATTTATCAAACTTAATAAATTCTTTTGCTAGAATTTACTCTTCCTCTCACCTTGTAACTCATTGCCTAAAATTATATCAATCCTATCCTAAGGAAACCCCCCTTATGTTCTAGGAGAGTCAACATAGAGGTGTATAAGAGGGTGGTGAAGTGACAGTGGCCTACCTCTTAGTTCCTCTAGGGTCTCACTCGATCCTTTAAGGGTTTTAACTCTAGAGGTGAGGATTTGAAAGGTAACATTTTTGGCATCATTGTTACGGAATAAAGTCCATTTTCTAAAAATTTATAGTCGTGTTACATTGATGTTATGAGTACATATTTGTAATGTCCTCATCTGATTAGGCATTGAGGACCAAAACCGATAACCTATGTGATTCCTGTGGGTTTGAACGGTTACTGACAGTTAGGGAATCATCTAAGGACTGATGCCATCTATAGAAAATCTAGGGCATCAATATGTTATCACCATTAGGTCAAGAAGGGCCACCGAGGCCAAAGGCCACCATCATGCATGCCATCTAAGCATTATTTAATGATGCATGCACTCATTTAAGTCTCCATGCGCATGCATGCAAGTCAACTGCAAATTAGAAATTAAAGTGACCTAATTAGGTCAAAGGTTAAGGTTTTCGCAGTTGAAAGTTATAAAAGGAAGATAAAGTGAAAGGAGACTTACTTTTGATGATTATTATTTTGGAGCTCTTGAATAGCAGCACAGCAGTTGGGGTTGGAGACGGCGTCTTCAGCTAACGGGGTTTCAGCAATGAGATATCTGCCCTAGTCTCATTTAGGGTAAGCCATACAGGTTCACCATTTGCTCTTCCATTCATTCATAGTTATCCAGTATACTACAGAGATTGTTGCAGGGGCACGTGTGCAGCCGTAAGGGGTTTTCAGCCAGAAAGCCCTAATCATTTGCTAGGTCTTCAGATCTCAATTTTACTTTGAAACCCAGGCACCATTCTCATCATCGGCATCTTACTCCAGTACCCGGTGATTATCAGATCCGATCATGCTCATCCTGAGCAGTTATCAGCCATTTCGGGATCAGGGGGGCATGAGCGGCTGCACCTCTAGAACAATTCGCTAGCCTGCCTAAAGACCTCAAAACTTTCGCATGTGCCAGGCATTCTCTCCGACACGGGAAGGCTATCAGTCCTGCAAATCAGCAGCTTCATCAGACACCTCCTTCACTGAAAACGTCACCCTTAGCTGATCTGGGGTTCGTGTTGTTGGGGTTTCACTGGAAGCAGAAGATATCAGTTCATCTCTGATTCAGCTCTTGATGTATGCATACTCTCTCAAGAGCAGACCAGTCAACTTATCAATGGTAAGTGTTCATTCTATCCTACAAACCCTAACCCTAATTTTTGCTATAAAATAGGGATTTTTGCATGGCAGTTTGCATGCCCGGTTGTATCGACGTATTTGCTTAGAACTAGAAAATATCGGGATTTGGGATAATACTGTGATATCAGAGCTATCTTCTTGGCCAGCTGTGGGCTTAAGAAATGAGAAATAGATGAATACATAAGGAGACCCTTTTGTAACCTATAGGCAATGTCACAAGGTTTGGGTTCGAATTCAGGTTCGGCGACCTTTAGGTTCGATTCGGGTTCGAATTTTCAGATGAGGTTCGGATAAGGTTCGGCATAAGGTTCGTCTATATACATTTTTCAAAATATATATATATATATATTATAAATTATAAATTATAATATAAAACATTTGAAAATAAACTATATATACAACTATTACTAATTATAATTATAAATTATACTTTAACTACATATAATTAAAACTTAATATAGAAATACTATCACTCAAATAAATTATAGTATAAAACATATACAAATAAACTATAGTCTATGGTTAAAATCTGTAACATAAAACATTTTAAAAAATTATAATATAAAACATTAAAAATAATAAAACATATACAAAAAAACTATAGTCTATACTTAAAAACTGTAACATAAAGCATTTTAATTTTATATACAAATAAACTATAGTCTATGGTTAAAAACTGTAACATAAATGATAAAACATTTAAAAAAATTATAATATAAAACATTAAAATAATAAAACATATACAAATAAATAATAGTATATAGTTAAAAACTGTAACATAAAGCATTTAAAAAAAATTATAATATAAAGCATTAAAAATAAACAGTACAGTGGTTAATTGTCGTGGATTCATGGACTGGCGCGGGCTCGCGACTGTCGCAGGGCTCACGCAAACGCATACACTGTCGCGGATTCAAGGAGTGGCCTGGGCTCACGCGGAGTCATCCACTGTCTATCACTTATCGAGTTGCAAACCTTGATAAGAGATCGGAAATTGCGGATTAACAAAGCCTGAAATCCAGAACAAACAACACGCGGAGAGCCGAAAATCGAGACAAACAACACGCGACAGTGCTAAAATATCTGTGTGTTAAAACCCGCCGCTAAAAGTGAAAAATAGCCGCTGAAAACGAGCCCGAACCCCTACGAACCTAAACGAATTTTTCAGTTTTTTTTAAGGTTCGCCGAACTTCGAACCTGGTGGTTTAGGTTCGGCGAACCCTGTGACACTGCCTATAGGAGAAGAAAGAGTAGATACATAGGGGAATTTGAGGATATCCAACCAAAGGATATCAGCTCAGACATGGAACAAACAGGTATACACTCTGATAAGGGAAAAGGAATGGGAGAAGAGGAGGACAGGATGGAGTTTCGCAACTTAGTATCTGCATTGCAAGACTTAGCCAAAGGGCAAAAAGATGTACTCAATGCAATCAATAGATTATCTGCGAAACCAGAAATAGGTATCAACAGTACACCTCCCTCACCGGTAGATCGAGGATCTATAAGCAGCAATGGAAAGGTT
>LPNX010911559.1:928195-969273 GCA_001517045.1 Pseudotsuga menziesii | reverse complement strand
CCCCCCCCCCCCCCCCTCGCCTTGGCTCCGGAAGCTCACTTCGGAAGGAAGAGCTGCGGGAGCTAACTGGAAACACGCTTCCTGGAAAGCTCCCGATCCGGAGCGATTTCAAAAGCGTGATCCCCTTTCAAATTTCCGCTCTTTGCTCTGTCTGAAAGCGCACGCTTCGTTCGCACTTCGTCATCGCTTCCTCCCGCGCTTTCGACTTCGCTCTCGCCGCTTCCAACTTCGCTCCCTACAGCGCTTCCTTCACGCTTCCCCATTAAACGACGCCCACGGCCCACGGAAGAGAAGAAAGGGACGCGATTTGGTTTTTGGAGGGAAGGAGGACAGCTTTGGGGGATAAAGCCCTCTTCTCCAACCTCATTATCACTTTGCAAGAGAAGAGAAGAGGAAAAGAGAAGAAGAGAGGAGAGGAGAAGTCAGGATGATGGAGCTATGAGGCTGAAGAATGCTTAAAATGGCCCTAAACATGCTCAGATTCAAGGTACAACCATTGTTTGAAGGTTATTCATGCTCATAATTATGCCACAAATTAACCCTAGTGCCATCACCATTTTCAATAATCGCTGCTACAAAAAATCATGCTTGAAACATAGTGAGCATCTGCTTTCCTGCGACTGTACTCTCAGCTCTGTAGCTTAGACTGTATATCAAAACACTATTTCAGTTGAATGATCTCCCTCAAAAGACCGCCAGAATTGTCTCCTCGTCACTGTGCTTGTCTACAATGTGCCCAGAAATGACAGTCACCATGATTTGCTGCTGGTTTAACTTATACGGATGCCTAGAGCCTCTTAAAAATTGCTCATATTTGCCTGGACAGCCCTAGATCGGTCCCATTTTACCGTTGTATATGCTTTTTCACTGCCCAGAATCAACTTCTTAGGGATGTCTACTGCTCCTTATTTCTGCCACAAGATACTGAGGATTCTAAAAGAGGTTTCCAATTGCTGTTCTAAGGTCTGGAATAAATATTGGGCATCTTCTGTTTATACTTATATCCTCAAATAAGCAGGGATGACCTTCTAAATCATGTATATATGGCTTATGGCTGAAATATGCTAAGATTTTCACCCAAAATGTTAGAGGAGGCATCACTGCTGTTGTTCTATGGTTACAGGCTGTCAAATCTACTGTTTTTAGGACTTTTTGGGGGCTAATCTACGCCCAGATTTTTATTTTAGTGTCACTTTCATACTCAGAATTGCTTTATGAGGGCTGATACACACCCAGACCTACTTTAAAATGCACAGGTCTACCATTGTAAGAAGTTTTTTTGGCTGGAAACACTACTTCTAAAATTACCCCTTGTAGGCTGGAAGAAACTTCACATGCTGGTTGATCATTCTACAATCTCAGATTGGGATATGCCTCTATTTTACTGTTGTTTCACACAGAGGGCTGCTGAGATTTGAGAAATTCACACTCAGAATGCTACTACAACTTTCTTGTATTCCAACCATGCCTTTAACTTTAAAATGACTTTCCATGTGCCACGTAATTGCTGGGATCTCTGTCATGCAGAATTCTGAGATTCCTATGGAGGACCCTTAAACACTGTTAAGAGAAACTTTGACAGTAACGGTACCAGATTTACCATGTGAGCACATGACACAGCATGGGTTCCCCAACAATAATAACAACCCGGAAAATGTTTACAACCCCACAGATATAGCATTAGAGAAGGATTTTACATATTGGGCATCACAGGTCAGGAGTTTGAGATTCAAGAACTTGAGTCATTGATTCTTTTATATTTATTATGGTATATTTTGTGAACATTACATGGCAATTCAAGTTTGAAGTTTGAAGTTGAACTCTGAAGCTGTAAGGTTGATAACTTGATGTTATGAATAATGGACCTATGTTTGACGAATTCACTAGTATATGATAATTGATTGAATCATTGATTGTTGATGAATGATGTTATATGGTATTATGATTTATCATGTTATGGTTTATTTCATGTTTTTATGCTTTCCATGACTAATTCAACATTCTACAAGCATTTGTTGGCATATATGCATCAAAATATATTAAAAATATATATTATATAAAAAACGCTTCCAAACTGAAAGCTTCTGAAAATTCCGCTTCCTGCTCCCAAGTAAGCTTGAGTAGAACCTAGTGAACCATTTGGAGCCTATTTGCAAGAATACAGGGATTTGGGAGATGAGTTTCATGCAGCCGTGTCCTTCTCAGATTTCTGCAACATGAAGAGTAGGAACCGACCCAGGAATTTCAGCAGAGGGTCTAATCAGAATTATGAGTTGCAGAAAACCTTGGGTAGATTAACCATCCCAAACTTTGACGGGGCTCGCGAAGGTTCAGCGAGAATATGGGTTCAGAAGTTGGATACTTATTTCCAACTCAACCCCATGACAGAGATAGATGCCATTGAATTGGGTACACTACACCTGGACGGAGAGGCTCATGAGTGGTGGTACCACGGACTAGTGACAATGGGTCACAACACCATCAATTCCTACAATGAGTTCACACAGAAGCTCATGGAGCGATTTGACAGGAAGGACCCGGAGATACACTTTAGAGAGTTGGCTCAACTCAAACAGACAGGTAGTGCTGAGGCCTTCATCTCAGAGTTTCAGAGGGTAGTTGTTATGGTGACAGATGTGTCGAATAACAGGCTGAATATGTTGTTTTCAGAGGCCTTGACAGAACCACTACGGGGATGGGTGAAAGCCTACAAACCCTCCGCTCTACAGGATGCGATCAGCAGAGCCAAGGATCTGCAAGACTCAGTTCCGAAGAACAAGTTTCCACTCAAGACCAACTTTCCAGTTAGAGACAAAGATAGAAAACCTTTTCAACAGGAAATGCTGAAGAAAACATGGTTGGATGACGACACAAGGAAAGATTTGAGACGGAAGTGTCAAGAACCATGGATTCCAAGCCACAGGTGCTCAGGGAAGGCCAAAGCCCACTGTATAATTCAAACAGTGAAGGGGAGGAATACGAGCAGGAAACAACAGAGGAATTGCGAGCAGCAGAGGAGTCGTCACTCCAAGGGGATACACCAGAGGGAGTTACTGCTACATTTTCCAAACTACCTAGGTTTCATACTCTCTGAGTTAGAGGAGTAGTACAGGGCCATAGGGTAGGAGTATTGATTGATGGGGGAGCAACCCACAATTTCATTGATGCAACATGGGTGGCTAAGAGGGGTATTCCGATAGAGAAGTTTGAGGGATTTACTGTAGCAGTGGCAGGAAATACTAGCATGGAGTGCAACTATTGGATTCCAAAACTGAATATCACATAAGGAAACAACTACCATATGACAGATTCATTTCATGTGGTGAATGTGGTTGATACGAATGTAGTATTAGGTGTCCAATGGCTTTATTCAATAGGAAAATATACTACAGATTACAGGGCAATGGAAATAGAATTCCAGGGACCGGATGGGAAACGGGTAGTTTTGAGGGGCATGAATACTTATCCCCCCAAACCAATATCATCACAAAGAATGGAGGTCGTACTCAAACGGGGTGACATAGAATGGTGAGCAGAGTGCTTGATTACTTTTAGAAAACCTCCAGAGAACAACACCCAACGCCTAGCGGATATTCAGGCATTATTGCAGAAACACGAGAAGGTATTTTGGGATCTTCCAGCAGGTAGACCACCAGATAGGGGATTTGAGCATATCGTTGAGTTGGAGGGGTCACAGGCAGTCACAAACACTCCATACAGGCATCCCAAAAGATACAAGGATGAGATTGAGAAAACGATCAAGGAATTACCAGAACTAGGATATATTCGACCGAGTTCTAGTCCCTTTGCATCATCAGTGGTCTTAGTTAAAAAGAAGGATGGCACAATTACGAATGCATATTGATTACAAAGCACTCAACAAGAAGACCATCAAAAACAAGTATCCCATCCCTAGGATTGATGAACTAATGGACAAGCTAGGAGGTGCCAAATACTTTTCAAAGATCAATCTTCAATCAGGGTACCATCAGATCCGAGTAAGGGATCAAGACATTTCCAAGACAGCTTTATGTTGCCACTATGGTCACTATGAGTTCTTGGTCATGCCTTTTGGACTCACCAATGCTCCAGCCACCTTCCAGACTTGCATGAACCACACTTTCAGGGCTCAGTGGCGAAAGTATTTGCTAGTATTCTTTGATGATATTTTAATTTACAGCAAAACTTGGGAGGAACATCTAAAACACTTAGATGAGGTATTTAGAATTCTAGAAGAGCACTCGCTTTACACGAAGATGTCTAAGTGTGAATTCGGCATGAAGGAGATGTTGTATCTAGGACACATAATCAGTGCAGAAGGGGTACAGGTTCATATGGAAAAGATTAGAGCTATCCGAGATTGGCCAACACCAAAGACAGTTACTGAACTGAAGGGCTTCTTAGGCCTTTGCACATACTACAAGAGGTACGTGAAGGGATTCTCTCAATTTGCCGCACCACTCACCGACCTCACAAAGAAAGGGGCATTCACATGGACAAAATTGGCACAGCGAACATTTGAGGAAATGAAAACCATCATGAGTTCTTGCCCAGTTTTGGCCCTACCGGATTTCTCACAACCATTCATAGTGGAATGTGATGCTTCAGGAGAAGAGCTAGGGGCGATGTTGATGCAAAACGATCACCCAATTGCATTTGAAATCCGGAAACTGAAAGACTATGAGCGCCATTACTCCATATATGACAAAGAGAAGCTAGCCATCTTACATTGCCTAACTAAATTCAAACAGTACTTGGTGGGAAGCAAATTCAAAACCAAGAACAGATCATAACAGCCTCAAATACTTCTTAGAGCAGAAAGAATTAAATGAGCTCCAACAGAAATGGGTCAACAAGGTACAAGCTTATGATTTTGAGATAGAGTATGTGAATGGTAAGAACAATGTAGTAGCTAATGCCTTATCCAGACGACCAGCTTCATTATCCCTCATGAGTATATCCACGGATTGGAGGTCTCTTCTCTTAGTAGAATATTCCAAAAACAAATTTGCTTGTGAGTTATTAGATGGACAGATCCAGGACGACAAGTACAGAATCATTGATGACATCATCTATTACAAAGGTAGGATATACCTCGTCCCAAAATCAGCTTTAAAGAGGAAGATCATACATGCATCACATGACTTGCCATTATCAAGGCATAAAGGGTTCTTGAAGACCTACAGGCAGATCTGAGAGAGTTTCTCATGGAAGGGCCTCAAGGGAGAAGTAATACAACACGTTCGGGAATGTAGCATCTGCCAGTAGAACAAGATCGAACACACTCATCCGACAGGGTTACTTCAACCATTACTGATATCGGAGCAGAAGTGGGAAGGCATCTCAATGGACTTCATTACAGGGTTACCAAAGGTACAGGGACGAGACTGCTTATATGTAGTGGTAGATCGGTTGACCAAATTTGCTCACTTCTTTGCTATCTCTTCCGACTATTCAGCATCACAGGTAGCCGAGTTATTTTTCAGACTACATGGGCTACCCAAAACCATTGTTAGAGATCGTGACATTAAATTCACCGGTGCTTTCTGGTAGAACTTGCTACAAGTACAAGTTATCATCCTTAGAGCGACAGGCAGACGAAGATTGTTAATAAATGGATTGAGGGGTATCTACGAAATTATGCAGCAGGACAACAGAGGACATGGATTAAATGGCTACACTTAGGGGAATACTGCTACAATACTACCTACCATATGTCTATCAGGATGACACCTTTTAAGGCATTGTATGGCTATGAGGCACTGAACTTTGCAGCGTTAGCTTTTGGAGACAGCAGAGCACCCAAGGCAAAAGATTGGGTACAGGACAGTCAGGATATTCTTAAGGGCCTAAGGGAGAACTTACAGGAAGCCCAAAATCAGCAGAAGCTATATGCAGACAGAGACCGAATAAAGTGGAGTTTCGAGGTAGGGGATCTGGTATATTTACGGCTACAACCTTATATGCAGTCCTCGCTCAAGAAAAAAGGAGCGAAAAAGCTCAAACCTCGCTTCTATGGTCCCTACAGAGTAGTCAGCAAGGTTGGAGAGGTGACTTATGAACTAGAGTTACCACAGGCTAAGTCACCGCATTCGCCATTTATCAAGCTTGAAAATCGAATTTTATGGGAGGACGAATTTAAATGGTTAAATTAGTCGAATTTCATCAATTAGATTTAACACTAGACCGTTAGCCCACGCCAGACTTAATTGCTTCCTCGCAGCCGCATCTGTGTTGTCACTAATTACCCAACGTTGTGAGAGAAATAAAAAACGGGTGAGTTTAAGCTTCGTCGATGCCCTACACCAGAACTACAGCACAGCTTGTCGTCAACGGTCGTGCTCTCTCTCCAGTCTCAGCACTTGAAAGTTGAAATCGAACTCAAAACCTCCAATCTGTTCGAGTGACAAACAGGTTCGTGGGCCATGGCAAACCAGTGTTTAAATTGGGATAACTGCACTTGTCTGCGTTTTTGTCTCAATTGTTTTTTAGCGCCAACCTTGAACTATGGTTGTTTCGAGATTTATTTTATTATTTACATGATTTTTTTATCAATAAACTCTTTTGTTTGTGAGGTTAGTTATAATAATATTAATAATAATTTTATTTTTAACTGTTGTTATTATAAATATTATTGTATTAAAACACCTAATTAATATTATCATTCATATTAATTTTATTACTAATATTATATAGGTTATTATTAATAATAAGATTATATTAAAGCCATAATTAATACTAACACTAGGATTATTAGAACTAATAATAATGCTAAGATTACTAGAAAATACTAAATACTATATATATGTACTCTCAAATTTATTGCCGAATTTTATCACCAAAATTTTCATTGTCGAATTTTTGGCGATTTTGAAAGTCCTCGAACTCGAACACGAATTCGAACCAGGTGACTTAGACCACATGAGAGTAAAATTCACAATGTATTTCATGTATCCAACCTCAAGAAGACCATTGGGCAACACATTGCTCCATCCACAGAGTTGCCTCCCTTAGATGATGAAGGGCTTTTGGTACTAATTCCAGAGGGAATCATACAAATTCAAGAAAGGAAACTCCAAAACAGGGTGACTCGAGAATACTTGGTCAAATGGAAAGAATTACCTACGAAGGATGCCACATGGGAGGGAGAGCAGGTATTGCAGCATCCTAGTTTGCAGTTGCTTCAGGACAAGCAATCTCAAGCGGGGAGGACTGTAATGTCCTCTTCCAATTAGGCACCAAAACACCCGCTAACCTACTTAATTCCCATAGGTTCGAGTAGGTACTGCATAAGAGGGAATTGACTGAGGATATTGCCCTAGTCTCTTTCAGGATAGACCATCTAGGTTTATCAACAACATCCATCGTATTCATCCATATCCAACGATTCAGTATCTACCAGAAGATTGCTGCAGGTTCATCAGTGCAGCTGGGGGATTTAGCTAGAAAACCCCAAGGTACTCACCGGGTCTCCGAATCCCAGTATATCTTCCGCATGTCAGCCTCATCTTCATTAGCAGGGTCACCCTACTGCCTTGCGTGACTATCAGCCATCAGTTTTGCTCATCAGGAGCAGTTATCAGCAAATCCGAGAGGTTGGGGGGCATGAGCACCAAAATGGTAAACCAATTTGCTAGGGCTCTTGGAGAGGTCAGAATCCTTGCATGCTCCGGTCATTCTCTCTGGCACGGGACTATCTACATCTCGGCAAAATCTCAACACCAACAGGTCACTCCTCCATCAAAAATGTCACATTTAGCTATAAGAGGGGGTTTCATGCTGGTGGGCATCAACAAAAGGAAAGGAGCAATATTACTTCACCAGCTCAGCTTTATTTGCATGCGTCTTCTCTCTTGAGCATCTTCAGCGTGATTATCAGTGGTAAGTGTTTGCCTTCTTCCTACAAATTTCTACCCTAGTTCAGCTATAATTTAGGGCCATTAGCACAGCACCTTGCATGCAAATTTATTCAGTATTCTTGCACAGTTTGAGAGTACAAGTAAGCCCTAGAATAGTGAAAAAGTAGAATATCAGTATTTGGGATATTACACTCTTTCCAACTTGATTCAGGTACGTAAATGAACATTGAGGAAATTTTATATGTTCCTGGATTAAAGAGAAATCTTCTTTCAGTGGCATTTCTGCAGCATAAAGGGTTCACTATAGCCTTCTCAAAAGAAAAGGCCCTGATGTGGCCTATTACGTTGCACTAGTACCCAGCGCACCTTCAGGTGTACCCCAGGGAGAGAGGGCCAATTTTTTCGAACAGGAGGGGTGTTATCGAGCAATGGTGGTCATGGTTGGGCCCTTTAGTCATCCTTTAGGGGTACTATGGCTTAATGGCAATGCTCAGTGCTTACTACCCTTTATTGGGGTTTTTAACCTCGGGGTTGGTGTCCGGGGTCCCTAAGGGTTGACCACTAGGTCACATGGCTCTATATCATGTTTATGTGCTCTGGTGGCCTTTGCTTGAGCTATGAGACATTCGTCTCTCTTCACAACCACTTTGGACACCCTCCTGGCCTCTCAGATTGTTGGCGCCTACTCTGCCTGGCCTTATCTCCTCAAAGGAAGACATCCTCCATGCCAAGCCGTTTTCATGCTTTTAGGAGGGCGTTGAGGGATTTTACAGCATTCTAGGGGTTAAATGGGGTATAATGCCCTCCCTCCAGCTCACTCCATCCTTTCGTTCGAAATGATCACTTATTTGAGCGTGTTTTGGCACCTGGGGGTACTAATACCCCAAGTAGCCTACCTTAAGCCTACCTTAGACTATATTTTTTTTTTTTTTCTTTTAATTTTCAGTTGACATTTTAAGTCGATATGTTGTTTTTAAGGCATGTAGGCCTGGATATGCTGTAAAAAGTGAGTGTGAGATCATATAAATAGATCTCCTCACTTTCATTTTAAAAACAGAACTTATGGGATAATACACTATGCATTTGTTTTACCCTTGCTAGGGCTCTTTAGATGGATGTGCTCCTCTTGAGGAAGTATTTTCTAGGTTAATGCAAGTTTTTTCTGGTAATTCTTTGGTGATGTTTTGATTTGTTGGATGAACACGAGCACAAAAAGGTCAGGCTTCTCACTTTTTGTTTGAATGTTGGTGGATGTGCACGCTCAGAGTCTTAGTGGTAGCCCTAGTGCTGCACTTTTTCCTAGGATATGCCATTATCTTCATTCTTGTCACCTTAGCAAGCTGAGGCACGTCTCCTTGTGGGGGTGCCCTAGGGTTTCTCCTTAGTTTTTCTAGGCTAGTTGCTTGACCTAGGAACCCTTCCTCACTAGGTTAGCCATTCTCCCTAGAAGCCCTAGGTTGGGGAGGGCTTGTGCAAGGGTAGGGTTTCCCTTAGTTTTCACACTTCTTTTCTTCACCCAAACCTAGTCGATAGGGATAGATAGATTGCATTTTACATGGTATATTAGGGTAATTTTAGATCTGCAATTTTATGGTAAAAACCCTAAAAATCGAAAATTTAATTTTTTTGCACTTTCGGGCCTCCATAAAATTTCGGCTACCTTCCCTACAAATTCGCCCTAGCCTCTAGATCCCTAAAAGCCCTAAGGCGGAAATATAGGGGACCCTAAAAATACAAAAATCCTAAAATCCCTAAAATCTGCACCAAAACCCCCAGATTTACCCTAAAACAGTCCTAACAGCCCTAGGGCTGCTTTTTCTACCCTTTTCTCCTCCTGGCATCCTTAGGGTTGTTCTTAACCCCCCATCCTCTCCCCTCGGACTAAACCCTAAGGCAGCCCTTTCATGTTGTTGTCCCTAAGTCTGCAATTAATTGCAGAGTCTCCATCTCTCCATTAACATCCCTCCTATACGCCTGCATACACACAAGCAAACATTGGTTAATAAATTACATAGTTGTTGGTTTGAATTGCATGTGAAAGTGGACTGTTAATACATGAATTTGCACCTAATTATCAGTGTTATATATATTTCACGTGCATACTTTGTGATATGCTCATTCCGTATGGTCACTTTGTAAGTCTGAAACATCAATATACTGTTGTTATTACTTCATTTCAGATCTGAATTGAATGCTTGGTTATGCCTAATATTGCTTGAACATATGGGAATGGTTGCTTGGATAAATGTTGTATGATTACTAATGCCTTGAAGACTGATACATCATGTTTTTCATATCATACTGTTGTATTTTATACTGACGTATATATGCACATACTGCTATAAAGGTAGATGAAAAGAGTTGTATGAATTTATGATTTGATAAATTGTTTACATTGTCATTTACTACTACTGCTGTCATTATCAAAGTGATACTATACTTAGACATACAGTCTTCTAATAATCACCCATACCTACATTTACTTCACATTTTATTGATGGTTAGTTAATGCACACATTTGTATGCAATATGATATCTTATGGAACTTCTTAATGCTGCTGCCAACGCTGTAGATGGTGACTAATACCCACTGATATACTTACGCTTTTGTATGGTTATTAGATGATGGTAAATTCTCATAATTGTCATTCATGTTGTAACAATCACATATGTCAAAAAGGTTATCATAACGGTTTCATTGTCAAAGTAAAAAGCAATGACCATACTAGTGTACTTCATAAGCTTACACATACTGTCATTAGGAGTGCATAAGATTTATTTGGTTAATGCCTCGTTGCATGCACGTTAGTGAGGGCTTACTTATGCTATTATTGTAGTGAGACTAACACTGCTACAGTGCTACTTACTGCTGTAATACTATCTATACTTTACCTTTACTCATTTTCTAGACTCCATAAGGCACTGATTCACTAAGATCCCCAAAAGGAGAACATCTTTAGTGTTTAGTATCTTTGCAAAGTCGAAATAGGGCTCTCCCCTAGGAGGCTTCGACTTCCGAAGTAGTTGGGGACAAGTGACTAAGGTGACAGTGGTCACTTTTCCTACATATGCTTACCGGTGGCTTGGACCGCCATTTCAACTGGTAACATGGCCCAATAATGGAAACATGAGTTCAGCCATTGTTATTGGGGTCCGTGAAAGCAATCTTTATAAGGTTTCAGCCTTCAGGGCATGTTGTTCAAAGCAAGCTATGGCACAAAATGATGGTCACAAATAATGAAGGAGAAGATGACCCCTGTCAAAATTCAGAGACCAAGAGGGAGCCAACTATGCTCTTCAATCCCCAGCGGAATGGGATTGCAGAAAAGAAAAGTAGAGATGTGACCTTCCATCACTCCAGAGAGTCTTCCAGTGACTCTGACATGTAAGTACAAGAAAATTCAGCTTATGAGTCATCTCGTTCAGATGAGCAGAGGGAGAAGGCCAAGAAGCCTACAGTTGATCTCATTAAGGAGCCTATTGAGAGGCTTCAAGGGTGCTCCAGTGTGAGCCACGTCAATAATTCAGAATCCTCCTCTTATGAGGAGGCAACCAAACAACAAGTTTGGAATGCTATGATAGAAGAACTCCAGTTAATAATGGAAAATGACATGTGGAAGGTGGTTCTCAGCCAACAAGGAAAGTCTGTTGTAACTTCCCAGTGGATCTATGAGATCAAGCTTCTTGCTGAGATCCAGAGTTGTTTGAAGCTCGCAGAAAATCCCGTATTGTATGACAGGTTGAAACACATCGAGAGAAGGTATCACTATGTGAAGGCCATGGTACAGTATGTTCTGTCAGATAGACAAATTACCGATGTGTTGACTAAGCCTCTGTCCACATCGAAGTCTAGGTACTTCTGAGACAAGCTTAGTGTTGCTAAGAAGGAGTGTTAAAAATAATGCAGTTGCGAGAGCCATTCTATGGGAGAATGGCACCCTAGTCAGTTAACTAGGGTTCCTGGTCAGTTAATCAAGCAGTATAAGTCCCTAGCAGCTACCCTAGAGCCCCCAACAGTCTATTGGGGTTCTTGGTCTGGGACCAAGCAGGTTAGAGCCATGGCAAAGTCCCTAGCATGTGGCTAGGGCCCCTTTCTGTCTCTAGGGCATTATGGTCAGGGATTAGAGAGTTTCTTGGTCATAAGGACCAAGCAGACCTTGCAGGAAGACAGAGAGACTTCCTGGTCTGGGACCAGGCAGATTATTGGTCTAGGACCAAGCAAGTCTTGCAGGTGTATTCGTGGTTAGTTGACTAGGTGGATCTTGGTCAGTTAACCAAGATGATGATGTGTGATGCCCTCCTCTCCTAGATGATTGAGCTAGGTTGTTTCATCAAGGGCCTGGCCACCCCTTGATGAAGTCACTAGCACTTGACCTTTAGGAGCAGCCAAGAGGACCAAAGGATCACATCATCCAGTGTGAAGCTTCGTTATATGGTGATGATAAAACTTCCAGTTATTGTATGGAGCACTTGTGGACCACATACATTGAGAGAGAGAGATAATAGTTTGTTTGCTTTTCCTTGGGGTTAAAAGGGTTGTCTTCCCACCTTTGGTCTTGTGGGTAAAAGGGTTGTCTTCCCACCTTGTTCTGACACCTCTTGTTGACTTGTGGGTAGACTTGTGTTTGGTTTGGTCTTGTGTTAACCTCATTGGCTCTCCCTTGTTGGTCCTATGTACTAGCGCCCCTCTTTAGTGTGGTACCTTAACCCTTTGTTTTAATGTCTTAACATTAATTTATCTTTTATATTTGTCAATGTCGATTTTTCCTAAACAACATCGAGAGCCATTCTCTGGGAGAATGGAGGCACTTGGTCAGTTACCAGGAAATTAACCCAGTGTGGGACTGGGGGACTCATCCTGGGGCTGAGGGCCATTCTCTGGGAGAATGGAGGCACTTGGTCAGTTACCAGGAAATTGACCCAGTCTGGGACTAAGGGACTCATCCTGGGGCTGAGGGCCATTCTCTGGGAGAATGGAGGCACCTGGTCAGTTACCAAGAAATTGACCCAGTCTGGGACTAGAGGTCTCAGCATAGGGCTGAGGGCCATTCTCTGGGAGAATGGAGACTCTTGGTCAGTTACCAAGTATTTGACATTGAGTCATCTGATACAGCCTGGGGCTAAGGTACTAGGTTAGTTACTAGGTCATCATCATAAGCCCTAGACTGGGTTTGGGCAAGTGATGCACTCGTCTCCTTGATCTATGGGCTATGAGACCTTCAGGGACTAGCTACCCCTGGTTGAGTGACCTAGCACCTGATCTTGGTGGCACGAGAAGATCAAGATAAAGCATTTAATAATTTTCCTTATTTATGAAGATGTACTTGAGGGCATGAATGAACCACAGGGACCCGGAAGAACTCTTGAGACAACTTGTTGTGGTCACAAAAATACTTGGAGGACCATGTAACCCTAGTCTTGGTCCATGTGACCATCAAGTGAAGGACCAAGTGGCACAAGTCAAACACCAAGAAGACCTATGAACCACAAAACATCAAAAGTCAAGGGTCAAAGATGAAAAAGAAAGTAAACCCTAATGTCAACTCCTAATTATGTGGAACCAACTTAAATGTTTGATGGACTATAAATAAAGAACATTTGCAAATCATTTTAATACACAACAATCACTTGATTGCTCCAACAATTCGTGGTTGAGGTCTTCTCCATCGCAGTTGTTGACTGAGGAAATTCGTGGTTGAGTTCTTTTATCCTTTTTCTTCTTCTTCAACATTGCAGCTCTTAAGCTTGCTTGGGGTTCTTCCTTTCTTCTACAGTCATGGTGGTGGAGGATAGAAGTTTGCGGTAAAGAGCACTAGCAGCAGAGCTGCTACAGCTCATGATAAGGCCTGCTGAAGGTCACGGTTAGCAGCAGCAGCAGCCTCCATGGTGGTCACGGTTAGCAGGAGCAGAGCTCTCGGTGGTGACAGGGTTAGCAGCATCAACACACAAGAGGGTGCTACAGCCCTCGGTGGTGGCAGGGTTAGCAGCAGCAGCACCCTGAGGCTGCTACAGGACTCGGTGAAGGGCAGCAGCAGTCCACGTGGCAGCAGTAAAGTTGATGTGGCAGCAATAAAAACAGTCCACGTGGCAGCAGCAGAAGGATAGCTGCAATAAGCCTGCTAGGGCTTTCTTGATTTTGGAAATTTTTGTTACATTCATCTCAGAGTTCTGTGAACAAGATTTCTCTGCTCATGTACAAACTCAGTCATCTCATTTAGAGGATGGATTACTAATGCTTTGGATTTTTTGTCCTTAAAAGGTTTCCCCGTGAAAAATCGTGTGTTCAATAGTGTGATGCTTGTTTTACTACTGAATTTGTTTTATTGTTGTTAATATTTCAAGTGTTATCTCTATTACAGTCTGCAATTTTTTAAGAATATCATACACATGTTAAAATTCAACAGTCCTTAATGGTTTGACGTCTTGACCCTTGTAGAGTAACCCCAAGTCAATAGGAAGATTCTACTAGAAGTCATTAAAAGTTATAAATTGAAGACCTAGATCTCATTAGGAGTGTATCTTGAAGATAAGATCCGAAATCTGATTGTTTATGTCTAATCTAGGGTTTGATGCTTGCTTATTTGGGTGACTTATAGGGTTTCTAGACTTCTCTTCCTTGAAGGATCTCTTGTTTTGGGCTTCCAATAGTTGGGTGCTTCTCCCTCCTCCACACGTGTAAGTCGAACTCTATTTTTAGGTTGTTGTACTTTGTTTTCAGGCTGACATACCTTGTTTGAGGGTGCAACTGTTTGTTTGAGGCAACCATTAGGAGGATGTCGTTGTTGTTGTTGGTTGTTGGGAAGGTGTCATGGACTATTTATCTAGGTCGTTGCCTGTGTGTGGACTGTTTGTTGAGTCGCTGCCTGTGTGTGGATTGTTTGTTGGGTCGTTGCCTGTGTGTGGGTTGTTTGTTGAAGTCATTGCTTGTGTGTGGATTGTTTGTTGAAGCCGCTATCTGTTTGAGAGAGTAGCTACCTGTGTGCAGGCTGTTTGAGTGGGTTGTTGCCTGTTTAGGCCTCCCTGAGGCTGTCGTTGCTCATTGTGAGGGTACCGCTTCTTCTAGAAGACTGTCCCTGCCTGTTAGAAGGGTGTTGTTACTTGTTTAGGGTTTTGTGGGCAAGTTGTGTGACTTTCCTAAGGACTGCCATCTACTGCAACAAGGGTTTAAGGCTGGCATACTCTATTGTGAGTTGCTTGAGGCTACCATTCCCAGTTGGATACTTGTTGGTTGTCTTGGTTAACATCTTGGTATTGATCTTGAGTTGTTGCACTTCCTACTGTAATTGTCTAACCCTATCCTACAATCTCTCTCTCTCAGGTGTTTACCCTCAGGTAAGGGTTAATTACTTGTTCCATTTATTGATTTGTCTCTGAGAGACAAGATATGATCTAAAACTAATTTCTGAGTATAAAGAATGTCCAACTCATCAAGTAAGTTATCAAACTTGTTTCTTTGTTTGTTAGTTTACTACTACTGCTACTCTACAGGTAGTGATTTTGATTTAGTTATGTATATCTACAGTTGTTAATTTTTTATGTTTCAAATCCTAACTTTAACACACTGACCCTTAGTGAGTGTTAAAGTTGAAAGAGATTAAAATTATATCTTTTATTGGCTAGACTTTTACTACTACTGTACTTTTACTTCAGTATTATTTTTGTATTTTAATTTGCATTAAAGGACAAGTTTTTAATTTTATGAAAAATGCCCTAATTTCAACAAAACTAATATGTTGAAAAACTAATATGATCTTTATTATATTTAATGTAAAATATAACATGCATTTAAACGTAAAATATAACGTGCTTTTTTATATTTAAAATATAGTGTGCATTTTCTCTAAAATATAGTTCTTATATTTACAACATGCTTCATATTTTACATAACATGTGCAACGCCTTGTAAATATAAAATATGTATCATAAAAAATGCACGTAAATATAAAAAATGCACCTAAATATGCACCATAATATATTATCCTCGTTATATTTAATGTAAAATATAACATGAATTTACTGTAAAATAATATTGTTATTTTTTATATTTAAAATACAACATATATTTTTTTATAAAATATAACTTGCATATTTATATTTACAACATGTTGAATGTTTTAAATAACATGTGCAACACCTTGTAAATGTGCACAATAAAAAAAAATGGTGCCAAAATATGCACCATAATATATGCTCATTTTTATATTTAATGTAAAACATAACATGCATTTACTGTAATGATAACGTAGTTGTTTTTACATTTAAAATATAACGTGTATTTTTTTTTTTTTAAATATAACTTTCATACTTTATATTTACAACATGCTGCATATCTTATATAACAGCATCTTGTAAATATAAAAAATGCACCTAAATATGCATAGCAAATATAAAAAATGCATGTAAATATGCATTATAAGATTCACATAAGCATGTAATATTAAGTTTAAATGGATTTTAAGATATTATTAATAAATATCTCGAACGGGTGTGGCTCTTTGGTGTTCGATTGATATGAAGTCACTTGTTGTAAATGGAGGTCACGAGATCAAATCCCACCCGGGTTTACCTGTGTCCCATGTCTTGCGGACGAGTGTGGGGCACCTAAGGTTATAGTGGTAGCGGGAATGGATCCCTAGACCCCGTGTCACACAAGTACCAGCCCCAGTTGCTGATTTCCCTAGTCAAAAAAAAGAAATATTATTAATAATATCTTATGCACGCACATATAGCACTACATAACACTACACAATGTTATGCGTTACAACATCTTTTCCATATATCATTTCCAGTTTTATTTTTTATTTGTATTTTTAATTATTGAGCCGATAATATTTATATTTATATTTTTACATAACACTACATAATGTTACATAATGTTATGCATTACAACATCTCCCCCATATATCATTTCCATTTTTATTTTTATTTTAAGTATTGAGCTGACAACATTTATATTTTATATTTTTTTTAATTATTACACCAGCATAAATCCATCTTAAAATCGAATCTACCAAACATCGAGAGGGATCCAATTTCTTGAAGTGTAAACATTTTTATCTTATAGAAAAATTCACAAGCTTGGGTGGATTTATGTTGAGTTTAAACTTTAAACTTTAACTTTTTTATTTTATAAGTCGACATGGATTTTTTAATTACTTTTCATTTGGTTATAATTTTTTATTTTATGAACTAACATGAATTTATTTTTTTAACTACTTATTATTTTTGTAGTGTTACGTTACGTACGTGACAAAATCTCCCCCATACTGGGTTGTAGAGCACCTACATAACGTTACGCAGTACAACTGCGCAAAAATTAAAAGAAGTCATTATTATTTATCTGCTACATAAAATTCAAGTCTGCAATGAGAATTTTCAAATCTGCTATAAAATTGAACATAAACTTGAGTTAAAACAATAGTCTACCACAACCACAATCTCATAGTGAGATGAATGATTGAAACTAGTCCAAATCACGAATGTATAAAAATACACTTTATTATACTCAATAGCTAAATATAAGACTCACTTTATTACTAAAGTGAATTACAAATATAGATCCAACTCAAATTACTTTTGGCAGGTTCACATTGAACTTGTGCAAAAGTTCATGGCAGAGCTACAATCTTCAGCACTCTCTCTTAGAGAGAAATAAATTCTGCATCAATCCAAGTTTGTTTTTAAATGATTCAAATTTCCCTTTCACTAAGGGCTTCGTCAAAATATCAACAACATATTGATTTGTGGGTAAATACTGGAGCTTTACCACTCTCTTTTAAATCCTGTCATGAATAAAGTGATATATGATTTCAATGTGCTTGGACTAGTCATGAGACAGTGGATTTTCATAGGGAGGTTTTAGGTCATAGATTAAAATTTTGTTGAGTCCCTCAATATTACCAGCTATTGTGGCTGGTAGTTGAGCTGCCCTCCATCCAAATACTCTAGGGAAAACAAGGAATCTTGTGAGCTTTCATTAGAAAAAGCCTAAGGGATTAGCTCAACTAGATGTTGTTGTCAATGTTGAAGAGCATTTGGCTACTTCTATGTCAGTAGGTGATTCAAATCCGCTTGGGTAACACGCACTAGTCTACAACAACAGGTTTACCATCAACAAATGTGGAGAAACATTCCTTGGTTTCTCAGTCTTCTTGTATATGGTGCAGCTTCCAAACTAATTTATGCTTCTCAAGTCGGGACAATAAGTCCAACTTGTTGGTTGGGTTATTGGCAGCTTCCAAAGATTGTCAGTGAGCAATGATGCTGCTGAAGTTGATCTGTTCCTAGCATTTTACTTCCTTTATTTCTACCTTGTTAGCTAACTTTACGAACTTACAATAATTTAACTTGCACGGTCAAAAAACGTGAGCTCTATGCCGTTTTACCACCGACAGTAGGCAGTAGCCTTTGCAACCACGCGAAACTTTAAAGATAATTCACGAAAATAAAAAGAAATAATATAAAAAATTGTCTGCAGAGGCAAGAAGTATTTTATGAGTGTCTGATTTAACTAAGTCTACTCCGATTGGCAAGCAAGTACAGTTGTGTAGGAGGGCATGAAGATCTTTAAAGTATATATGTTTGAAGAAAAAGTGAATGAAGAATGTACCAGAATGGCATCAATGTCGTCCTCCTGCGAAATCTTCTTCTCTTCTCTCCGACCCCGCTTCTCGTCGGCTTTGGCCGTCTTTCGTTCGGTTTTCTGTTTTCCCGTTCCGGGCTTCTTCTGTTTCTTGCCCATAATATTCTCTCCCTCCCTCGCCCTGGGAATGTATTGACTCTGCGATCAAATAACTCTGGAATCGAAAATCTTGCAAACCCTTCCTCCTTGCCTCATGAAGTTAGACACTTGATCTGTCTTTTAAATTTATTGCTTTGTCTCCCCACCCAAAAGTTCCAAATTTGATTGCCCAAGTTGCGCTTCCCTAAACACTAAGGAGGTTGTAATTAATTAAAGATACCTACCGATTCATTACTTGCTATCTCTACGTGGATAGGTGTGTTTGCATCAATATCGTCAACCTACATAGGGAAGTGATTGTTATACTAGTTAGTATTTATTAGCAATTGCGTCAATGAGGTGCAATAATAAGTGGCTAGTTGTTGTTGGACAGTAAGAAAAATTGAACTAATATAGTCATGGTGTTGTAGGTTGAGGAATAACTTCAACATGAGAATAATACTTCTTTTGGAAAAGAAAGAATAAGAACGTATATGCTTTGTCTATTGTTGTTGGGATGGAAAGTAAACTAGCAATTGCCCTAGAAGGTCCAGTAAAAGGTGGAAAGATCGTATATGCTTTGTCTATTGTTGTTGGGATGGAAAGTAAACTAGCAATTGCCCCAGAAGGTCCAATAAAAGGTGGAAAAGGAAAAAATGGGAAGAAAAGTAGTTGTGATGAAGTGGAAAAGATAGTAGTATTTTTGTAGTGTGAAATATTATTGGTATGGGTTGGGATCCAATCCATGATAATCTTCCATCCAATGTCATGCAACATGATGACTCTTTGTTTATGATTGGGACTAAGGCAACCTTGTTTGTTGTACCGTGGACTCTCAATTATGTATGTGTAGTGTTTTTCAGGATGGTTTAAACATATGGGTACTTTGTTAGATGGGCCACCCAATTTTGAGCTTAAAGAGGTTATGTACTACACAACAATCAATTTCATAGGGTCCTAATATTCTTGGAAGGTTTCGAGCTATGTTTCCATTTTAACAAGTATGTGCATTCCCCTTTAAATGAAAGTGCCAAGAAAATTGGCATATATTCAAAGATTTGAAGGAAAAGGGAATCAACAACAATAAACAACAAATAACAAATACTACCCCCCGAGGTGTAGACCAATTGGCAACCATGCACTTGTTAAGGTGTACGGGTTGTTAAGCACGTCATGGATTCAAACCTTGTTGCAGCCTTGAGGGTGCGTTGTGGGGGTCAGCGTACTCTCCTGGAGGTTATAGTGGTAGCGATCGGAATCGACCCCGAACCATGCGAGTACGAAACCGGCTAGTTACTGATTCCGCCAAATACTATAAAAAAAAACAACAACAACAACAAATACTATTAATTTTGTAAATTTGTTGTATTGTATTTTATAGTTGACATGAGATATCTTCATATACTGACCATAAAACCTAAATGAGCATAAGCCATCATACCATATTTGAGTAGGCCCCATAGTAGCATCGACACTAACACAACTATGTCTTCTTGAGTTGATATTGACATATTACAAGTCAAGAAAATGTATTATGAGTTGTGGAATGAACTTTGACAACAACAATAAAATACCTTCATTGATGTGTGTTCTCTCCTACAACTTATTTATGAGTTCTTTCCATGCACATTTACATGTACTCTTAGTGACATCTCATAGGAAAAGTGTCGCAACTATAAATTGTATTGCATTCTATAACTTTACATTACAATACTTCATTATACCATGGCATGTAAAATTATAACACGAAATATAGATATGGTAAAATTAAAAATAATTATTATTACATGTATAAATTTAAAATATGAATGAAAGTGTTTTTTTAGTATAAAAGTGTCATAAACATTGAATAATGATGATGAGCTATGCTAACCAAAGTTAGAATGTGGTATTGTTTCTATACTTTGATAACTTGTAAGTAGAAAATTTGATCTTCAAGGAACGTGAGTGAGTAGAGAAGAAAACATTGCAATTTGAGCAACAATGTATGAAAATAGGTTCGTACAAGTTCTAGACATAAAAGAATTAATTAAAAACGTGTATGTTTGATACTCAAGCCTCAAATGTAGATTCCTCATATGCCTTACCCAAGGGATTATGCAATAGAATCTCAAATGAAGAATATGTTAATGATCCATAAAACATGTCAAAATGAGGTAATGTTGTGACTATGAAATAGAATACATGTCACTAATTCATTAAACACTTATCATTTATTGATTTTTTTATTTTCAAATCTTATAGTTTTATTATTAATTATTAATGTTGAATTCCAATTGTACATATATTACTTAGAGGTAACTTCTCAACCTATTAATAGAGATGAAATCTCATGCGAATCTAAATGTTATACATCCTTCAAAATGTTTGTGATGAAGCAGTGATAGAATCATACCCTACTATGTATATAGAATATGGTTAGAAGTTAACAGGCCCTTGTCCAACCAATGAAACGGTGTTGTTACTTCCTTCGATTGGGTCCAAGTCTTCCTCGTGGCATGATGCCCCTCAAAAGTGGGTTGCTTGCATGCACTTGTGTAGATGTTGGAACCAAGTGTGAGTCTTAGATGAATTTAGTGGAATAGATTATTGGATACTCCTGACAAAATATGCAAATTATACTCATGTATATATCGTGTAAGGGTGAATATATCCAAATGGCACCACCTGCAATACATATTTGAATCAAAATTGAAAATATATAATAAAAGAGGCTATAAATGGCCTATAAAGTCCAAAAAACATGACTGGATTAGATTAGATGTGATTGAAAAATTAAAGGACATCCAAACCACAATCTTGAATTGAATGTCACAACAAATGTAATGTCCCTTTTTGGATATTTGGAGAAAATTACAAATTGGGCAAAATTCGAGCTTAACTAGTCATGACTCTAGAGGGTTCCAACTTTCACCAAATGGTCCTGAATTTGAAAGGGCATGGTATGGTGAGTATTAAAACATACCAAGGTGGTTTATGGATACTTTGGATCATACTTTAGACATTTGCAACCTTGTTTGGGGCTGATGACAAAAACGCCAAAAATTACTAGGAAATTGTGATGAAATCCCCCCTTGGGTGTAAGCCAACTGGGCTTCCCAAATCATGTACGAACCTACCAAATTTGTAAGAAGAGTATGGGGATTGATATAAGAACTCGTGGAATGCCATTACACATGGTTACTAGTTCTGCAAACTGGTTATAGAGTTCCACATTCGTTTGATAACTTTCAGTGAAATTGCTTATGGGCAAATTGCATAACTAGTTTGATTTTGACATATGAACGGTAGAGTTAAAGGTTCGTATCAGGATGTGACATATAGGGACCATATACAGAATACAAATTGATTCCCAAACATTATTAAACACCATATAAATCCCTTCATACAATTCTGGTATATGTCTCATTCATTATGGGAGTCAAATACATGAAAACTAGTGAATTAGTAGCATGAGTATGCAAGCTTTTCATACATGTATTTCTGATATTTAGACTTAAATAGTAGGTGTACATAATATTACAGATCCATACATCATATATTTCTTCTCCGTCATCATAAATCTCATATAAATGTCCTCATACAAATATGATATAAAGCTACTTTGATATTGAAGCTAAATCCATGAAAACTAGTTATTCAAGAGCATGGGGAATGCGAGTCTTTCATACATGTATTTATGATATTTCAACTTACAGATAATATGTATATGATATTACAGAGCCATACATCATAAATCAAAGCTTGACCATCAACTATCCTTATCAAGGCGCAAGAATCATTCTAACAAGTGTGTCATTAAATGAGAGTGTGGGGGAATGGAGAAGAAGGAATGAGAGAATGGGGTGATAGATGAAAATTCGACTCTATGGACCTTCAACCTGCAGATAAAAATCCTTCATCAATCTCCCATGAGAGGTTTGAATGGCCTCTCCATCAACCAACTTGGAAAGGAATCCAACTCCCTCAAAATTGGTTCACAAGCAGGGAGACTAAACACTCACAGTGCAATGGACAAGCAAAAGCTCTCCAAAATGCCAAAGTGCAATTAAAAAATAATAAAAAATCCATTCTCATTCCTCATGAAATTCTTTTATTAACTTCATGAGTCCTCCTAAGGTTGAATTTCCCTTCACGAGCTTCCCCCAACTCATCTTAGTGGTTTAGTGACTCTCATGACACTTGTCTTCCTCTTCATGCTCCAATTCTTTCCCCAATCCGAATGGTTGTCTCTAACTCCCAAATTCGACCTCTTGGTGGATATTTTTAGCCCTGACATGTCATATTTTTCATATGTCAGCAATCAGGTCTGGATTTGTCATACTTGTCATAGAACCTTCCATTATTTGTTGTCATAGGATGCATAGAATCTCCTTCCAAGTGGCACACCTTGTCTTCTAGTCTCTTCCTCTTCCATGGGATTTACCCTCCTTTTACCAATTCAAATTCCTTGTCTCATTATATGATATTTTACGCCACATCTCCATCCAATAATATTACATTACCCATGTGCTCGAATTTGGATGAATATCATGCCAAGTGTGCGGGGAATCTAGTAACCCAAAGGCTCCACAAGATTCCAAGTGTCTTCATGAATCCATACCACCTTATTTTATTAGCATTTATCATTTATGTGACCCATTTAAATGTGAATATGGTAAACTAAAGTCCTTTTGGGTCCCATAGCCCCTTATGACAAAATTTATGTCTCCATCTCAACCTAGGGAACTAGTAGGTTGGTGAAACATTATTTGCAAATAGTCTTATTTGGAAATTATTTAATTGGGGACATGAAAATCCTCCCCACTCAAGATTTCTTGTCCTCAAGCAATGCCAATTTTGTATGCTGCAAAAAAAATTGATATTCCCAAGTGGCATCCTCATTTGGTATTCCTTCCCTTGCACAAAGTGATCTCTTATGGTTCTACTCAATAATTTTCCTTAGCTGCAATTTGAGTAGTGGTACTCATGCACTGTGATTTTGTGTTCCCAAAAGTAATGAGATGTGGACTGTGCATATTGACATATCCTACAACATCACCACTAACACCAAAAGGATTAATCAAATCCATAAAAACCAAATTTGCCCAAATAATCTTTACCTCCATATTTTGGAAACTTTTTTATGAACTTTCATCCCTTTTTGCTTATGTATAATTATTTGAAGTTGGTACTGAGTTACCAAACTTTGAGTTTCTTAAGATTCCAAGAAAATTTCAGAGAGGAACCACCATGCTTGCTGCTGCACTACTCTGATTACAATCATCTTCTCAAGTGATGATTAAATCTCTAATGTTGCTTGTTGCCCCCAAAATTGAAACCAATGAGACCAAAAATGATCGCAGGGTCCCATATGATCTTGATACATGCACAGTGTGAAATGTCTGTGATGAAATGCCATAAACACCAAGCATTTGAAAATTGAATCCATCTCTCAAAAGGTCTCCCACATAGGAAACTAGAACACTGCTCTGCAAAGATGAACTCAAACAACTAAAGGATGGTTTGCTTTCTCAAACCAACAATCGAATTGCTACTCCAAGTGAGATGAAACCAAGCAATTCCAGGATCCCATTGCTTGTATTTCACCCTTCCAAACAACATGAGTACAAAATATAGATTATTAAAGTACATAACAACATCATACAAATGTGCATCGAGAAGGTACCTCATCAAAGAATCATGAAAGTGCTTGTACCTCCAAGTAAGTAGATCATCATGTGACCCATACACACAATCATCAAGTAGTATATCATATCTGCTCCAATGACATAGGTGAGGATCCCATGTCCTATAATGCTGCTCCAAAAGAATGTAAGATGCATCAAAATAATAATCATCCATGTGTTCTTTCATCTAAGAAGCAAATGAAGAACCTCCACCAAATAAGGAGTAAAGGAAACAAGAAGACTTCAAGTGGATCAAAGAAGTCTCATCAATGCACCCATGAATATGTATATCATCATGAAATAACATAGGATTTTGTTTCCAATAATAATGTTATTCAATCATATATCTCTTCACCCAAGTGTGGGATGAAGTTCCTCCAACATCAAATGGACTAAGCGAGGAGCAAGGAAAATCACGAGCCTCCAAGCGACTCAAATGAACATCATAAGTGCACCCATGTAGATGTGTATCATCCTAATGCAACAAAGGTTGTTGTTGCAAATGTAAAGAAGATGGTGCTCTAATAATGTCATCATCAAAATGAGAGATAGGAAGTCCACACTCTCCATGTGGAACAATAAAAAAGAAACCTTTCACCCATACTTCATTAGGATGAATGTTGCAAAATATGGAAGTGTAGGATGTAGGAGAAAGAACCAAATCACCCAAAGGATTAGAAAGTGCAAAATTTTCATCATGTGAAGGATCCATAGGGGTAGGAACATGCACCTCCGAAAAAAAATGCAAAAGTTTATGTTGAAATACTGAGAGGGGGGTCAATCAGTGTTTGTACCATTTAAAATTTTAATCAAAAGTGGGTTGCTGATCACCAATAACAACACATCATCAATGTGCATAAATATAACAAGCTGCACATTACACAATAATTTTTGACGTGGAAACCCAAGTTCTGGGGGTAAAACCACGAAAGCCTTTTAAAAATAGTTTTCCAGAAATAACTGGAAGGAGGCAACAACCCCCTTATTATAAAGACTTCAATTTTTTAGCTGCAACTGGAAGGAGGCTTCAACCCCCTGATTTATAGGCTCCAACATGAAGGAAGCTACAACTCCCTAGTTCTCTAGATTCAACCGGGAGGAGGCTACGACCTTCTTTCCTTGCTCCGTCCTGCCACCCTAATATGAAGATAGAAATTGTTGAACCACCGTACTGATTTTATGAACCTATTAATCATCACCTGTACCACACTGCACAACCTATACCATACTGCACAACCTGTAGACCTGTCACGTACCAATCTCTGAATATGTTGTTGGTAACCTCTGCACTCTGATAACTGCCAAATCATCCCTGTATACCAACAATTCATTTTACTTCCATACACTACTCATTTACATCCTTGTACACCTCATCATACACAGTCACTGAACAAATAATCCTTCTTTGCTTCCACTGAACCTAAGGCATGCATCATCATCATACGTATGCATCATCGTCATAAGGTATGCATCCTCATCATCAAATATACATCATCATCATCTCAGTGTGCACAATGTATGCATCATCAATATCAAGTATACATCATAATGCATAGGGGAACATCATCCCACTATGGTATGCATGTACATCATATTGTATAGGAGTGCATCAACTTGATAGAGTATACACAATTATCACATGAATTATCATCATAAAGTGTATCATATCATAACATAAAGGAATGAAACATCATCATCATAGCCTCCATAATGAATTCAAATATATATACCAATATAGAGGCTCACATACTAAGATCAAATATGAACTCTATCCATGAGATACATGTGTCATTACAAGAGAAACCATGAAGCATGAACCATACCTTATTGAATATCACAATATCAAGAAAAGTTAGAAAAACCAAAAGAAACTCTAGATCATGTCATCACATAGCCCTCATAACAATATTTCTAACGAGCCAATAATTTTGTAATTCCGATTACGTATGAGAAAGTTATGCCAATTTTAGTGAAGATGCCAAGAAATTTCTCTGTCACAAAATTTCGCACTTTTCTCCAAGAGTTGCAAAATTCCCAAGAGAATTAATGATGAACAAGTGAAATTTTTGATATTATATTTATATATGTTGTGGAGAAAAATTATTACCTTGGGCCGACATGCAATTCAAAATTACAAATAATTAAATTCTCTTTTGTTTGGTATGATGTCATTGTCGTGCTCGATGTACAAATTTTTATTTGCACTTCCCCTCTTAAAGTTTTGTTGTAGTAAGTACCTATCCAGTCTGGAGTACCAAGCTCTTGGAGCTTACTTCAGTCCATATAAGGCCCTTTTGAGTTTGCATACATAGTGCTCATTTTCTGAAAGCTGAAATCATTTTGGTTGTTCAATGTAGACTTCTTCTTCTAATTCTCCATTCAGAAAAGTTGATTTTACGTCCATCTGATACACTTTGATGTCTTTGGAGCAAGCGTAAGCCAATATCATTTTGATAGCTTCCATTCTGGATACTGGTGCATATGTGTCTTCAAATTCTATTACTTCTATCTAAGCATATCCTTTACAAACCAATCGAGCCTTGTTTCTGATCACTTGTCCATCTTCATTCATTTTGTTTCTGAAAACCCACTTTGTGCCAATTACATTCTTGTTACGTGGTATAGGAACAAGTTCCCAAGTTTCATTCTTCTCAATTTGATCTAGTTCCTCTTCCATAGCTTTGACCCAATGTTCATCTCTACTAGCCTCTGCAAAAGTTTATGTTTCAATTGTAGACAATAGAGAGAAGTGTACCTGCTCATTTCTTCCGGATAGTCTTCTTCTAGTTCATTTTCCAACATCCTTATCACAAATAATTTGATCTAATGGATTATTCTTCTGGCACATGTTCTTAGGTATATGTTGATCCTTCTGTTCTTCTTGTTCCACAGTTGGTTGGTTCTGTTCTTCATCTTCTGAGAGTTGTTCTTCATCTAGTTGTTCTTCCATTTTAATTTTCTTCATTTATTTTTTATTGAAAACTTCCTCTTCTTCATCGTCTGATTCTTCTGAGTATTTTCCAGATGATGTTAGTCTTCCCTCATCTATCTTCACGTTGATACTTTCAATCACCTTGTCTAATCTTAGATTGTAGCATTTGTAAGCTTTTCTCTTGGATGAATATCCAACGAATATGCCTTCGTCTACTCAAGAGTCAAATTTTCCAATCTTCTTATCTTCTCTTTTGATGTAACACTTGCTTCCAAAAATTCCGATATGTCGTACATTTGTTGCTCTTCCTGTCCATAGATCATAGGGATTTTTATCCTTTTTGCTTCTAAGTAATCCTCTGTTCAGGATGTGTACTGTTGTATGAACTACGTGTCCCCAAAATTTGTCATTCAACTTGGATTCATTCAACATGGTTCAATCCATCTCCATTATTGATCTATTCTTTCTTTCAACGACTCCATTTTGCTGAGGTGTTCTAGCTACTGAAAATTGTCTCCTTATTCCATGCTCTTCACAGTACTTGTTGAATTAATCTGAAGTGAATTCTCCACCATTGTCAAATTCGAGGCACTTGATTCGTGATCATGTTTCATTCTTTACCAGTTCCTTGAAAGTTTTGAAGCATCCAAAAGCTTATGACTTCCTGTTGAGAAGAGATACCCGTGTCATCCTGGTGTAGTCATCAATAAGCAGCATGAACTATTTCTCACCATTCAATCCTTTTCTCTTCGTTGGTCCACATAGGTCAGTGTCAACAAGCTCCAAAGGTTTTGTAGAGGAATGTTATTTTGTCTTAAATTACACTCTTGTTTGTTTTCCATGTTGACACTGTTCACATACAGAGTTAGCAGGCTTTATGACTTTCAACATATTTCGAACTACTTGGTTTTTGTAGATTTTGACTAAATTGTCAAAATGTATATGCCCCATTCTTCTGTGCCAAAGCCAGCTTTCATCTTCTTTTCCCAAGTGACATTTCTCAGACTCAATCTCATCCAACACGTATATGTTGTTTGGAGTCCTAGTGGTTGTGGCTACTAACTTCCTTGATCGTTACTTCCTTATTTTGCATCCTTTTGAGTTGAAGGTGAGTCCATGTCCTTGATCACACATCTGATTGACGCTTAGCAGATTATGCTTCATGTTATCTACAAGAAAGACATTTTCAGCCAGGGAGTTTTTATTTCTGAGCTTTACTGTGCCCTTTCCCAATACTTTTGTTGAATTGTTATTCTGAAACAATACAAATCCTTAATCCTTTTTAATATTGACAAAGCATCTTTGTTACCTGTCATATGCTTGGAGAAACCGCTATCAACATACCATTTACCAGAGCTGTGATTATGAGCTTGAAGATCAATTCTGCATTCCTATTTTTTCTTGTGTTTGATCCATACCTTGTTGGTTATGTCCTCATTTCTTACTGTTGGTATCTTCATTCTGCAATTTCTGGGTATATGTCCAGAGTTGTTACACTTGTAACATTTTATTTATGATCTCAAGGGACCAAATCTGCTATTGTACTGTGGTCATCTAAGGCTTGCAATGTTATTCCTTGTCTCGAAGTTTCTTCTTTGAAAACAATTTACAACTTTGTGTCCAAATCTTCCACATGTAAAGCAATGCCCATAAAATAAATATCCATACCTGGGAATATATGAAGGAGGTGCTTTTCTGAGGTTTGGTCTTTCTGCTGGCCCTACTTCTAATAAGGATTGTTATGGCTGACATTCGATCTCTTCTTCATTTGTAGAGTCCTTGACAACTTCTGCATAACTTCTTGGCTTCTTTTCGTTATCTGTTAACATTGAGCTTGAGGCTTCATTGGTATTCTGCTTGTCTCCTATACCAGTCTTGTAGAAAAATGGCTTCTGATTGCTGATGATTTGTTCTAGAACCTTGGAGTTGTTTTCATAACCTTTTGTGATATCTTTCATATATAGCTTGTTCTTCAGAGATACTATCTCACCCTCAGGATTTTCCTTTTCTCTTATATTTTTCATTAGTTGTTCAGTAAGAGAGTCTTCAACTCATTTGGCTTCTTCTAGTTTGGTCTTCAGGTCAACAATGGTTCGTTCAAACCATTGTGCCTCTTCCTCAAGCATCCTATTATCCTTCCTGAATTTATTCAACTCTTTAAGGCGCTTACAAGTTCCGCCTCAAGATCTACTTCTCCTTCATCTTTAGATTCTTCATTACTATTAAGATCCTTATTTGAGCTTATTGCCGTAAAGAGTACTTTATCTGGTTAACCGTCATCATCAGAATCACTGTCACTGTCATCGTCGGAGTCACCACTGGATGAGCTATTGTCTCTTTTTGTGTAGAGAGTTTCTTCTTTGCAAACTTTCTTCTGTTCTTATTCTTATAATTATCGTACTTATTGTAGGGTTTAAAACTTTCACCCTCTTCACTATCTGAGTTCTTTTCATATGGAAATTTAGAAGCAAAATAACTTATCTTTCCACGTGAAAAAACATTTTAAAGGTAGCTTACCTTTGTATTTTCCAGTGCCTCTCTTTAATTTCCGAACAAAGTTGGTTATTTCTTCATCATCATATTCATCACTTGTTGGCTTGACCTTTGTTGATTTGTTCTTCCCATCTTGTTTGGCGGATACCTTGAATGCTGCTTCCTTTCTTGATGTGTCTTCAACTTCAATTCTCATTTCGTAAGCTACTACAGTCTCATGCAGCTGATCCATTGTCATAGTCTTTAGATATGTTCTTTCTTCTAGGGTAGAGATCTTGGGGTTGAACCTTTTGGGAAGAGTTCTTAGAATTTTTCGAACAACTATATCCTCCTCAACCTCTTCTCCCAAACCTATGATGGTATTCACAAGCTGGTGAATCCGAAGAATATAGGCCGCTATGTCTTTGTCTTCATTCATCCTTAGCTATTTGAAATGTCCTCTGTATGTTTGAAGTTTCGCTTCCTTGACTTTGCTGTCTCCTTTATATGTGGTTTGTAGTTTCTCCCACATTTCTTTTGCAGAGGGGCAGTTCATCACTTTGTTGAAGACGAATTCATCTATAGCACCTAGGAGATGATTTCTAGCCTTTGAATAGTTGTTGTATTGAATCACCTCGTCTACATATGTTGGCACGATCTTTGGTATTTTGTACCCATTCTCGATACTCTGCCATATTTCAATTCCTTGATCTTCTATGAAGGCTCTCATCCTTATGCTCCAGAATGCATAGTTTCTCCCATCAACAAGGGTGTTCCAGATTTGCTTTGTTTAGCAAACTTCCCCATAATTACCTTCCAGCGGTTAGTCTGTTCTGAAGGAACTTTCTATGATACCAATTTTTGAAATACTGAGAGGGGAGTGAATCAATATTTGTACTATTTAAAATTTTAATCCAAAGCAGGTTGTTGATCACCAATCACAGCACATCATGAATGTGTATAAAAATAACAGGCTGCATAGTACACAATATTTTTTGACGTGGAAACCCAAGTTATGGGGGTAAAACCACCGAATCCTTTTAAAAATAGTTTTCCATAAATAACTTGAAGGAGACAAAACCCCCTTATTCTAAAGACTTCAATTTTCCAATTGCAACTGGAAGGAGGCTTCAACCCCTCATTTACAAGCTCCAACCTGAAGGAAGCTACAACTCCCTAGTTCTTCGACTTCAACCGGAAGGAGTCCACGACCTCCTTTCCTTGCCCCATCTTGCCACCCTGATATGAAGATAGAAACTGTTGAACCACTACCACACTGATCCTGCAGACCTACTAATCATCACTGATACTGCACAATCTGTACCACACTGCACAACCTGTACCACACTGCACAACCTGTAGACATGTCACGTACCAATCTCTGAATTTGCTACTGATAACCTCTGCACTCTGATCACTTCCAAATCATCCCTGTACACCAACAACTCATTTTACTTCCATACACTGCTCATTTACATCCGTGTACTGTTATACCAAAATCCTGTCACCATCATGTGATAAGACATATGACATACCTACTTACCATGAATCCCAGCTTCTGGAGTGGAAACTCATATCATTTGTCAATCTTTTCATACAAATTCCCAGCACCGTGCTTGACCCTTTATCCATAAGCGATACCCTTGTTCGCACCGCCCATCCCCTGTTTCCCATAAGCGGTGCCACCACTTATGGCCCTTGGTCCAGAAGCGGTTATTACCAGAACCGCTCTATCAGTGAAGGAGAAATGCGGTACCCTGGGTAAAAAGGGAAAAAGAGAAGCTTCTCGAGGCTTCTAGATGATAAGCCTTGAGATATCCCGTATCCCTATTGTTGTGGGTCTGTTGAGCTCGAGATCCCCCATCCTAGGATCTTAGAGGCCACCTCACCCACCAATCTCTCAACCTACCCTATCCATTTAGCCTTATAAATACAAGCTTATGGCCATGGTTGAGGGGGAGAACTCTTAAGGTATTGTTATGTTGTTGGATTGATCACTTGGTCCATATCATTGGAGAGCATAGAGAGAGCTAGAGTTGGAGCTTATGGGGATGATAATGCTTGGTTTCATGGAGATGCATGTCAACACTAAGGCTTGGTTGTAAACTTCTTCATATTTCTTTAATGCAAGTTGATTTATGTCTCACATATATTGTTGATGTTTGATTTCACATGTATGTTGTTGGATTCCTTAGTCACTAACATATATTAGTAGATTATATTCTGGTTGCTTTGATCTATTTCGTGTTGAGATGATTGCAGGTACACAGGGTGACTATCAAAGCATTGCATTCCAGGTATCTACGGCGTCTAGGGAGAGTCTTCAACCTCTGTCCTCTATTTGTTCTGGATCTAAACCATTCAGACCAGTGGAACACCTTACTGTCCGCATGAGGTGAAATATTCCAGCTAACATATCTGGCAACTCCGCCGGGGATTTATCTGTGTATCAGTTGTTCTGATCTTCCTCAGTCTGTAACTCTTGTTCAAATCCAGGCTCCTTCTTCAACTCTCTTCAGTTAGATCTACTTTCTGACTTATTCCGTTTGGGTTTGAAACCTCCAGATCTGTTCAGATATGAGTCATTTCGGTCCTTTATGCTTTGTTTCCATACTCAATTCAACAGTATTTGCCCTGATCTGGTCTTTTTCTGACTTGATCCATTGTTCTTCTTGTGTTTTGGTTATCTGCAGGGAACCGCACCTATGCTGTGTACGATAAGCGGTGGCATTGCCTGAACAAAGTGGGCAGTACGCGGTACCACTACCTGTAACCTGTTGGCAAGAAGCGATGTTGTCTTGGAAATGCTTTGTCAACACCTGAGAAGCGCAGTGCCAGGTAGGTATCATTCCAAAGCCTTTTGTCCTTATTTTTCTTCACAAAAATTTGGATTTTGTTGCTTTCAGTTCTGCTTATCAAACTTGTGTCACTGAATCCGATGTTTGTGGCTTGATGATTTTATGGTCTAAGATTGATTTGAGTGGAATTTCAAGAGTTTGATTAGGTCTTTTGGTTGTTCATCCGCTTCTATGCTTGTTGGTTGTGTTTACGAAAGGATTTCTTGTTTTCTGAAAAGCTTAGGGTGTTATTAAAATCTCTTTTCATTTATGCTACATAGACTAAAAGAAGAACACTAGATTAGCTTCTATGTTTCATTGCTTCTATGTTTCATTTCTTATTTGCATAGTAAACTTATTTTTCCTTCCTTTAAAAAAGGAAATTTTTGACTGAGACTAGGATATCATCATTGAGCGTCGGACATTGGTTTTCTAATTGGCTTTACAAGCTTTCAGGACCTTTATGATCTTTCGTATCTCATGCATTTAGGACTATCTCGATTAAAAAAAAAATGATAGTTTTAAGTTAGATTTGCTTATGTTTTGAGAAAATTGAAAAAATAAAGTGCATTTGCATATAGGTGTGCTTCTTGTTTTTCTTTTAGGAAAATATATTCTTCCCCTTCTTTTTGCTTTCGGAAAAGAGAAAGCAGTTTGGTAAAGTGATTGCTTGTCTTTGATTTCATGTTCATGACTGTTGCGTGGAAGTATTTTTGGTTTTTGAAACAATAGGAAAACACTCTCTTTCCCTCCCGTAAGTAGGCATACTGAAGGGTAAAGTGAACATTTTGCACCAGCATACTGCATGGTTTTACTCTTTTATCAAAACATCATGCATTCACCTAACCATACAGGTTAAAATTAACGGTAGTTGTAGGTTAAAATTTACATAGTAACTTGAGTGATAGGTTAGAGATGTGTTCGTGCGTCGTTAAGCGTAGGAGCTGTCGTTATTTGTCAGCATTACATCCTGGGACTCGCACGGTTCTTCCACGTACCGTTGGTATATCGAATGGCCTTTCACTTACCCTTGAGGTATATAGAAAGGTACTTCACGTACTCGATTGTATATCGAAAGGCTCCTTGTGTACGATTATGCATTAGACAACACTACTACCGATTCGAGCTCCCACGTACCTTGAGTATATCGAGAGACCCCACTAGGGTACCTTATCTATCTGAGAAAAGCCCTTTGGCCGTCTTGTTTAGAGCCATACACCGAAAACAACATTCGGGGAGATTACTATGCACGTACCCTCGAGGTATATCACAAGTGGCACCTTCTTGACAATCCTAGTGAGAGACCTGACTTTTGAACTCCTCCTATCATTTTAAGTGTGCTTGTTTTGACCTATAGCTTGTGTAGGGAAATTATTTTTGGGTGTGTTTTCTAGATTTTCAGACCCCAAGTTAGTTAGGAATTGTACAAGCTAGCTGAATTAAGACAGTCCAGAAGAGTACGGGGCTTGCCACCTGATTTTATTCATGGTTCAGGAGAAAATCCTATGGAAGCTATCGACCAAGGAGCTGCTACCACCTCCCAAGTGGGAGATAATGTGGTTGTGGAAAGTGGAGTACCATATTCTTCACACTCGCCTCCCTTGGTCCAACAGCCTTCTCGGGGAGATTCCTTGTTCCATTCTCCCATGGAAGGACGTGTTGATGATACTGCTCGCCCAGATTTCGGTCCCAATGCTCCATTTTGGGACACCCCTATAGGTCAGGCCATTGCCTCATTTGGCACCCGTGTAAACTCTTCTAAAGATGAAGAAGAACGCAGGCAATACCGTGCTGCCATTCTCTGTGCACAGGAGACTGACAAGCAGATCGATGACCTATTAGGCTCGACACCAGCATGTTCCACATCTCTTTCTGTGGGATATTGTTCACTGGCCGATTCTATGAGACCCATTGAATCGATTATAGATCGTCCAATAACAACCCACAACCCAGGTCAAATTACCACCCCTATCACCTCTCATGTTATGTATGTTCCTAGTCCTCTCAAGTCCTTTGCACCTGGGGCCCAACCTTCAATTCCCGTTTCTTCAGTACCTTCTAGTGCCGGGGGGTGACCCCCAGCACGACCTACGTTATCTGACACCGGAATTGTACCTAGTCAAGGGCAGACCTCTAACATAGAATCATCTACAGTTTATGTCCCTCCCACCCATACTAATGTGGTTAATCCCCCATCCAGTTTAGGTCAACCCTCTGGGGCACAACCTGTAACCATTCAATCGTCTGGAGGTTATGGTTATCAAATACCCATAGGTAATATTAATCATCCACCCAATCCTACAGGAATTCCATACCCTAGTAATGCTTTTACGCCATGGGGGCAACCCAACTGGTCTTACATGCCAGCTATGGGGGGGATACCTATACATATTGCGGGAGGTGCTAGAGGACCTCCCTATGGAGGTCCTCCCCATGAAGGGCCTAACGGTCCTGAAGGATTTGGAAACTTTCCTCCTTATGGTCCTGGTGGCCCTGGTGGTCCTGGGGGACCTGGTGGCTTTCTGCCTTATGGTCTTGGAGGGTCTGGTGGCCCTCCTCCTAGTGGTTCCGATGGCTCTGGAGGTTTACCACCTCCTGGGGGCTCAAGAGGGTCTAGTGGTCCACCTCCTGGTGGTCCCGGTGGCCCTCCTCCTGGAGGCCCTAGTGGTCCTAGCGGTCCTAATCCCAGAAATCAACCCCCTACGGGCGGATCTTCCAGTAGTTCTTCGTCACAACACCCTCTTTATCAGTCTACTTATGGTCCTACTGGTAATTATATGCCATATCAATATTACCAGTATGTTCAGCTCAACCGACAATTACCTTTCCTAGCAACTTTGGACTTACCTGATTTGTACAAGTTGATCAATGACCCCATTCGACATAATCCCTCGTGGCCTCCCATTCCGGTAAAGTTACCATCGGACATTCCGAAATCCGATGGGAAGCAAGGAGACGATCCGAAGAACCATGTGATGACATTCCATTTATGGTGTTCTTCAAACTCCCTCATGGATGACTCTGTTTGGTTACGACTCTTTCAGCGAACTTTGACCGGTACGACTGCGAAGTGGTACATTGAACTCCCACAACATTCATTTGTGGATTTTGGCTCGTTGGAAATCGTGTTTCTTACATACTTTCAGCTCCCTATTCGTTATGAAATGGGCACTGATCTTTTAAATTCTTTGCAGCAGAACACCTCCACCCACATTTCCGATCATATTCATGAGTGGAGAAGGCGGAGAAGGCTTATTAAGGCCCCTATTCTGGATAAGTTACTAGCTGATTGGTTCACTAAATCCTTGTTGCCTCCTATTGCCCGAGATGTGGCTATGGGCGGTGCCGTTACCGAAGAGTAGGCGATTAGTCGGGCTCATTACCTAGACATGGTCTATTCCGAGTCTGGAACTCTTTATGACCTGATTCCTCAAGCTCCTTGCCCCAGCACTGATCCTGCCAAACCACCAGCAAAAGTACCTGTTGATGGGATTGTTGGTTCAATCCAGTCTCCGTTTGCAGCGAAACCTGCCAAGCAAAACCAAACTACCACCCCTACTCCTTTGATTCCTAAGGCTTCAGCCGAGGTCAATTCTATTCAAAGTACTGAAACCTCAGGTAATAAAAAGAAAGGTAAAAATAGAAATAAAAAACCTAGAAACCAACAGGAGACTCCACGACCAACCAACAGTGATAACGACAAAGGGAAAAGGAAGGCAAAATATCCCTGTCTGCTATGTGGTGGTGACCATTTTTCAAAGGAGTGTCCTCATCGAGATGAAATATCCCAGTTTTTGAAGTCCAATCCTGCACCTGCAGTACTTACGGATCCTTTTCCCTCTCAACAACAACTGACAGACCATATGTCTAATCAGGGTAACTCTAGTTCGTCAGAGGAAATTCGTATGATGCCCTCAGATACCATCCATCTGCAAACTCGAAGTCAGAATTATGATAAACCCGTAGATAAGAAAGAAGATCAATCTTCTTCAGGGAAAGCTTCCTCTACTAGTTCTCTGGAATCCTCGTCTACTGTCCCCTTATCTATTGAGAAGCTTACTCTCGACATGATTTTGCAACCACCTAAGAGTACTCTTCAGAAGGTTGTCTTTAATCCCAATGCCTGAGCTGCTTAGTTTTATAATGTAGTTGAAGATCTCGCTCAGGCACCTTGTGCGATGTCTACCCTATAAGTGCTCCAAAGTTGCCCCACACAGCGCAAGAACTTGTTGACTGCATTAGGAGCTTTAGACCCGCATAACACTAACTTGATTCATTTCAATGTTGAGAACTACAAACCTAGATTACCACATAAACTTGCTTTTCAGATCATTACGAAAGTAGTGGGAAAGAAAGTCTTCCAAATGGTACTAGATGAAGGAGCTTCGACCTCGGTGTTATCTCTGACTTGTTGGAAAGCTCTTGGCTCTCCCGAGCTTGTCGCATCACCTACGACCCTTAAAGCCTTTAACGGATGGGGTTTCCAACCCCATGGTCTCATATCATCCCTAACGGTCGAGTTGGGGGGAAAAACCGTTTCCATCCAAGTAGAAGTGGTAAATGCCCCTTTAGATTACAACCTCCTTCTAGGAAGGAATTGGTTCTATGCCATGACTACTGTTGCCTCAACAGTGTTTCGAACAATCCAATTCTCGCATCTAGGGAGAATTGTTACGATTGATTAGCTTGATTTCTGTATGCCAGATGTTACTTCCTCCATGGCTAATAACATCCCCATGTTAGGCCAGTCCTCTCCTCCTTACCAGTCGATTGGGGTATGCATGTTGAAGGATTCATCCCTTATGGGGATCTTTCCATCTACTCCTCCTAGCACGGATACCGGGACAATCCATATGATCGCCTCATTTGATTATGAGCCTAAGGGCAAAAATGTTGTTGAGTCCACCTCGTTGAGTCCACACGAAGCTATGTATGACACCATTCAAACCTTTTTCGATGATCACACTGATGACCTTCATCTAGTGGCTTCGAACCCTTACCATTTACCGTACTGGTTAGAACTTTCTCTTCCGGTTCTAGACTATCTCTCTGAGACTTTTCCTTCCGATGAGTCCATTATAGAGATCATGAATACGGATGAGCCCATTTGGGAGGATCACCATCATAGATCCATATTCCTCCCCAACACCAGTTCGGTTAGCCATGATTTTGCATCCTTGTTTCCTACTGATATTATCAACGTTCCGCAAAGTCCTATATTGTTGTAAGATACAGATTCTGAAGGAAACCCTTGCAACATTACTCAGACAAACCCGATTGACATATCAACCAAGCCTGATGTTATCGAGCATGTTCATGTTGGGCAGAACTGCTCGGCAGATGAATCTGAAGCATATAAAGCACTTTTAAAGGAATTCTATGATATTTTTGCCTGGTCTTATGAAGAGATGGTCGGGATTGACCCTTCCATTGTGGTCCACAAGATTAAAACCTATCCCTCGGCTAAACCTATCAAGCAAAAACTTAGGCAAGTCCATCATCGGAAGGCCACAGCTATTAAAGTTGAAATTGAGAAGCTTCTGAAAGCTGGGTTTATTTATCCTGTACTCCTGACGGAATGGGTATCTAACGTTGTCCCTGTCAATAAAAAGCAGGGCACCATTAGAGTCTGCATCGACTTTAGGGATTTAAATAAAGGTTGTCCCTAGGGAAACTTCCTACCCCGTGCATTGATCAGATTATCGACAACTGTGCTGGAAGTGTCATCTTCTCATTCATGGATGGCTTCTCCGGCTATAATCAGATTGAGATATTACCCTTCGATTAGCATAAGACAACATTCATTTGCCCATGGGGAACCTTTGCATATAGGAAGTTTCCGTTTGGCTTGAAAAATGCTGGAGCTACATTCCAGCGTGCAATGTCCTATGCGTTTCACGATGTCAAACACATTGTTGAACCGTACCTTGATGACCTCCCTACTCATTCACAGCGGTAGGAGGACCACCCTCATCATCTTAGAGAGATATTCCTAAGATGTCGTCATTATAATATACGGCTCAATTCGCATAAATGTGTTTTTTGCGTTGAGACGGGATGCCTGCTAGGTTTTGTGGTATCCAAAGATGGCATCTGGATAGATCCTTTAAAAATTGCCACCATTCTTGATCTACCAGCCCCAACTAATCTCCTTGAACTCCAAAGTTTGTAAGGGAAGGCAAACTTTCTCCGCAGTTTCGTGTGCAATTTCGCAGAGAAAACGCACGGTTATATGCGTCTCCTTAAGAAGAACACCCCATTCTTCTGGGATGACCAGGCCCAATGCGCCTTTGATAATCTTAAGCACGCTCTAACTCATTCACCCGTGATACACCCCCCGGATTGTTCAAAGGACTTTCTCTTGTATATTGCTGCCTCTGCTAATACCATCGCTATGGTTTTAGCCCAAGACAATCTCCACGGTCAGGAGCATGTGATTTATTACGCCAGTAAGAATCTCCTAGATTCTAAAACCTGTTATTCACATGTGGAAAAGTTAACATTGGCCATGGTCATTGCTGTAGAAAAGTTTTGTCATTACATTCTACTCCACACTACCACCGTATTGGCAGATCAGAACTCGATGTACTACATACTGACTCGTTAGGTACTCGGGGGCAAGCACTCGTGTTGGACCATCATCCTTCAGGATTTTGATCTGGAGTTTGCCAAGGCCACATCAAAGAAATCCTTGGTTTTTGTAGAGCTTATGTGTGATCTTCCCTGTGCTACAACGGAATATGAACCCAGTGATTCATTTCCTGATGAATTCATGTTCCTGATTAGCACTACTGATCCTTGGTATGGAGATTTGCTTATACATCTCCAGACACAATGTTTTCAGCTGCATTTATCTTGCGATGATCACCGCCGTATCCGTCACCACGCGAAATATTATCTCGTCCTGAATGATACCTTGTATAGACGTGGGATTGACTCTATTCTCCGGCGATGCCTCACTCATAAGGAGGATGAACTTGTGTTGAATGATTGCCACTCTGGAGCATGTGGTGGTCATTTATATGGGATAACTACAGCCTAGAAAATCCTTCGTGTTGGCTATTTCTGGCCTTTTGTCTTCAAAGATTGTCATGAGGCTGTTAAGAAATGCCCACCTTGTTAGCACTTCCATCCTAAGAAGCGCACCCATCCTGCTTCGCTACACCCTGTCATTGCCATTGGCCCATTCGCCAAATGGGGGATTGAATTCATGCATTGTAAGCCTACCTCAGCCGGGGGGCATGGTTACATCATCGTAGCCATTGATTATTTCACTAAATGGGCTGAGGCCATGCCTACATATGCGGAAGATGGTAAGACTGCCGCTCTCTTCTTGTTCAATCATATCATAGCTAGATTTGGAGTTCCGCAGTCCATCGTCACTGATGACGGATCCCATTTCTGTAATCAGATGATGGAGGAAATGAGTGCTAAGCTAGGGTTCCGCCATGAAAACTCTACACCTTATTATCCACAAGCTGATGGTGAGGTAGAGGCCATTAACAAAGTTTTGAAAACTATGCTTTGTCGGATGGTTGGAGATCGTAAATCCAACTAGCACCACGTTCTTTTCTCCGCTCTTTGGGCTTATCGGACTTCTGTGAAAACAACTACTGGTTTCACGCCATTTCAGCTTATCTATGGACTTGAAGCTATCTTACCCATCCAATGTCAGATTCCATCTTTACAACTTGCCGTCGAACTTCTCCCAAACACTTCCACAGAGGAAGAAAGATTTTTATACTTGAATAACCTTGACGAGATTCACAGAGATGCTGCCTTGGCTAATGAGGCACATAAGAAACACGTCAAGGCGCAGTATGATAAATCCGTCCAGCCTTGTGTCTTTAATGAAGGTGACCTAGTCTTGACTTATGACCATAGATATGACAAACTAGGGAAGGTTAAGTTCGAATCCATGTGGTATGGACCTTTCATTATTTCTAAGGTGTGAGAGAAAGGAGCTTACGAGCTCATTGATTATGATGGAATCCCTTTGGGGCAACCTTGCAATGGGTTGTACCTGAAAAGGTACTATGCCTAGGTTTTCTTGGGTAGTATCTTGTATATATGTATATTGATTGACTTTTAGTGTGCTTTTAGTATTTTCAAGATGGTTTTGAGCTTCATGTCCACATCTGTTTATACCATGTTTTGGTCATGCAGATGGCTTTCTACGTCTTCGCTGATGGTGCTTGCCGCCACACCTTGAATCTCGCCTCGGTTGCTTGGGTCTTCTATTCCCCAACTGAAGATTTGGTCAGTTCAGGAGCGGTTTGTATAGGTCCCGCTACTAATAACATCGCCGAGTATGAAGCAGTCATCGGTCTTTTGACTGAAGCTGCCTCCCAAGATGTTCGTGATCTAGTAGTCTTGATGGGCTCGCAGCTCATGGTTCTCCATTTGAACCATGTCTACACCATTAGGAACCTGGTACTCCTCAACCTCTTTCGGAGAGTGCATTTGTTAGAAATATCATTCGAAACTATTACTTAAAGGCATATCCCTAGGGAACATAATGTAGTCGCTGACTCATTGGCTAATTATATCCTAGATTGGCATATTGCCCATTCATGACAGTAAATCAAA
>LPNX010911559.1:900789-918534 GCA_001517045.1 Pseudotsuga menziesii | reverse complement strand
GAAGTGGCATATCAAGCTATTACCCAAACCACTGTAGATCCCATTCCAGATCCTCTTACAGTCTCGGATGATCTGGAAGAAGTTTATATGCCTGCATGGGGAGAAAACTCTTTACATTCCATAGATTGCTTAGACACTGTTTTACCTTCAGATGAAGCTATTCTGGAAGCTATGTGTTCACGTGATAAGATATGTGAGGATCTTCATCACCGATCTTATTTCCTTCCAGAGCTAAGCAAGATAGAAAACCAAGAGTTTCATGTGAGACTGTCGGATGATGTTGATACACATGTCAACCCATTACCCAGGGAATGAGTGTTTGCTGAGGGGAATATGGCAAACATTTCCGCCACTATACCGATCAACATCTCTGTAAAACCAGATGTCGTGGAAAATATCTATATAGGTGCAAGCTGCTCTCCGGAGGAGATTGCCATTTATACTGCCCTTTTCAAGGAATTCTGCGATATCTTTGCCTGGTCATATGAGGAGATGCCAGGCATTGATCCATCTATTGTTCAACATGAGATCCCAACCTGTCCTGATGCTAAGCCAGTTCGGCAAAAATTACGCCCCATGAACCCGCGTAAAGCGGCGGCTGTGAAGGCAGAGGTAGAAAAGCTGTTGAAAGCAGGCTTTATATATCCCATTGCTTTGACTGAGTGGGTGTCCAACCCAGTTCCTGTTGATAAAAAGCAAGGGACTATTCGCGTTTGTACGGACTTTCGAGACCTTAACAAAGCCTGTCCCAAGGACAACTACCCTACACCGTTTATTGATCAAATCATAGATGCATGTGTGGGTAGTGAGGTATTCTCGTTTATGGATGGTTTCTCCGGCTACAATCAAATCCAAATTAAACCGGAAGACTAGCATAAAACTGCTTTTATTTGCCCTTGGGATACATTCGCGTATAGAAAAATGCCCTTTGGATTGAAAAATGCAGGGGCAACCTTTCAACGAGCCATGAACTTTGCTTTTCACGACATAAAAGCCATTGTCGAGCCTTACCTTGATGATTTGCCTGCTCATTCTCGCAAGAGGATCCAGCATCCAGATCATTTACGGTTGATTTTTGAGAGATGCAGATACTATAAAATTCGCTTGAATCCCCACAAGTGTGTTTTCTGCGTCGAATCAGGTAGATTGCTTGGATTCATTGTCTCTAGTAGGGGCATTCAGGTGGATCCCTCAAAAGTCGAGGCCATTGTAAATCTGCCTCCTCCTCGTTCACTTAGGCAACTTCAGAGTCTACAAGGAAAGTCTAACTTCCTTCGACGTTTTATCGTTAATTATGCCAAGATCACAAAAGGTTTCATGCGCCTACTTAAACAGGACACCCCATTTGTATGGGATGAAACTGCATAACTCGTGTTCGAGGCATTGAAGAAAGCCTTGTTGTCGGCTCCTTTATTACGCCCGCCAGATTACTCTAGGGATTTTTTATTATATCTGGTCGCGTCGAAGTCTACCATTGGGGTAGTGCTAGTTCAGGAGGATGACAAGCTCGTTGAGCATGTTGTCTATTATCTTAGCTGTGCTCTGGTTGGGCCTGAGCTTAAGTACTCCCACGTCGAGAAGTTAGCCTTAGCGACTGTTTATGCTGTACAGAGGTTACGGCACTACATCTTACTGAGGACCACTACTGTAGTGGCGGATGTAAACCCTTTCCAATATGTTTTATCCCGATGGATTGTTGGGGAAAAATTCAATAAGTGGATAGTCATTCTCTAAGAGTTTGACTTGGTTTTCCAATCCGCTAAATCCAAAAAGTCCTTAGTTTTTGCCAATCTTATAGCAGAATTCCCTACGGAAGAAGGTGTAGTGGTTCAAGATGACTCATTCCCAGATGAGCACATCTTCGACTTCAGATCATTGGCCGGTAATCAAGTGGTTTCTACCATGTTCGACTTCAGATCATTGTAGTCACATGGATAGAATCGTACTTTGTGGAAGACGAGACGAAGACCCTCGGTATATGTTTAAAGCGCTCATTGCTTTTCCCCAGGTTGCGATGGAGTTTTGTATATCTAGCATGGATCCACATTTGTATGGTCGTGGCTATGCTCAAATTTGCATCTGTATGACATAGATCTACATTGGATGACTGGTAGCTATGTCCAAGTTTGAGTCCTCTATCACATGGATCTACGATGTATTCTAGTAGCCATGCTTGTTTATTCCTCTCATGGATCTACCTTTGTATTGGTCTGTAGCCATGAGTTTGGTTACTTGTGTCTATGAGTCAACATATTGATGTACTACAGATTCCTACTTGATGTCATGCTCCGATATAGCCGACATTTTCACCTCGTGGCAGCGACTTGTTCTCTCAAAGCTCTCGTTTATCGTATCCCTCTAAGACTCATGCTTTGGGGGGCATCTTGTTATACCAAAATCCTATCACCATCATGTGATAAGACATTTGACATACCTACTTGCCCTGAATCCCAGCTTCTGGAGTGGAAACTCATATCATTTTTCAATCTTTTCATACAAATTCCCAGCACCGTGCTTGACCCTTTATCCATAAGCAGTACCCTTGTTCACACTGCCCATCCCCTGTTGGCCATAAGCGGTTATTACCAGAACCGCTCTGTCAGTGAGGGAGAAATGCAGTACCCTGGGTAAAAAGGGAAAAAGAAAAGCTTCTCGAGGCTTCTAGATGATAAGCCTTGAGATATCCCTTATCCCTACTGTTGTGGGTCTGTTGAGCTTGAGATCCCCCATCCTAGGATCTAGGAGGCCACCTCACCCACCAATCTCTCAACCTACCCTATCTAATTAGCCTTATAAATACAAGCTTATGGCCATGGTTGAGGGGGAGAACTCTTAAGGTATTGTTATGATGTTGGATTGATCACTTGGTCCATATCATTAGAGAGCATAGAGAGAGCTAGAGTCGGAGCTTATGGGGATGAGAATGCTTGGTTTCATGGAGATGCATGTCAACACTAAGGCTTGGTTGTAAACTTCTTCATATTTATTTAAAGCAAGTTGATTTCTGTCTCACGTATATTGTTGATGTTTGATTTCACATGTATGTTGTTGGATTCCTTCGTCACTAACATAGATTAGTAGATTATATTCTGGTTGCTTTGATCTGTTTCGTGTTGAGCTGATTACAGGTACACGGGGTGACTATCAAAGCATTGCATTCCAGGTATCTACGGCGTCTAGGAAGAGTCTTCAACCTCCATCTTCTATTTGTTCTGGATCTGAACCATTAAGACCAGTGGAACACCTTGCTGTCCGCAGGAGGTGAAATATTCCAGCTAACATGTACACCTCGTCATACACAGTCATTGACCAAATAATCATTCTCTGCTTCCACTGAACATAAGGCATGCATCGTCATGCATCATCATCATAGGTATGCATCATCGTCATAGGGTATGCATCATCATCATCTTAGTGTGCACCGTGTATGCATCATCAACATCAAGTATACATCATAATGTATAGGAGAGCATCATCACATTATGGTATGCATGTACATCATATTCTATAGGAGTGCATCAACTTCATAGAGTATACATAATTATCACATACAATATCATCATAAAGTGTATCATATCATAACATAAAGGTATGCAACATCATCATCATAGCCTCCAAAATGAATTCAAATATATATACCAATATAGAGGCTCATATACTAAGATCAAATATGAACTCTATCCATGAGAGACATGTGCCATTATGAGAGAAACCATGAAGCATGAACCATACCTTATTGAAGATCACAAGATGAAGAAAAAGTAGAAAAAATAAAATAAACTCTAGATCATGTCATCCAATAGACCTCATAACAAACTTTCCAATGAGCCAAGAATTTTGTAATTCTGATTATGTATGAGAAAGTTATGCCAATTTTAGTGAAGATGCCCAGAAATTTCTCTGTCGCAAAATTTTGCACTTTTCTCCAAGAGTTGCAAAATTCTTGAGAGAATTGACGATGAACAAATGAAATTTTTTTTATTCTATTTATATAGGCTATGGAGAAAAAATATTACCTTGGGCCGACATGCAATTCAAAATTACAAATAATCAAATTCTCTTTTGTTTGGTTGGCTCACCCAAAAAGGTGGGGTACACTAACTTCAAAAATTCATATCTCTTCAACTATAAGGAGTTAGAATATTCTCCACATATCAACGAAAATAGCTTGAAGAGGACTATCTCCCTATGATGGGTTTATTTGCAAATTATTGGTCTAATACCCTTAAATTATTCAATTTGTACAGGACATCAAGATTCCGAACAAAAAGGTGTTGAAGACTATGTTACCTTATGCATAAGTTCCAAGGTCAAAGGCTTTAATGGACATCATCAAAGAAATGAGGGATTCAATGGTATTTACATACATATACTTAATATCAATAAGGGGGGGGTATCCACCATATACTTATCATATTAATGGTTCCAAGGTGTGGGGGTGCCTAGACTTCTCCTAGGGTACCATGACCTCATTAAAAACACAAATGACCACATAATGGGTCATTTGGACTCTTTGAAATTCTACACTTATTCAACCCACCAAGGACTCCTTCTAAGGTACTAGGGAATAGGTTGTGGTACTGGGGAATCCAAAGAAACGACTGGGGAACCATAAGACATCTTTAGGGGTACTTAAACAATCTGCAAGGTGTACAGGGCTTTTGGCAATGTCCTAAGGGCTTCAAGGGCTCCAGACTTGGGCTTGGACAAGGTCAAAAGGTCTCCTTTGACATTTACACTTACTCAACCCTCATGGGAACCTCAATGGAAAACAAGGCACATCGGCACACATCTGTTGGCATCAATGACAATTTAGTCAACGCTTTCCTCATAGGTTGGTTCCAAGGTAGTGGAATCATGCACTTCTCCAAAAAGTGTGTAACCATTTTCAAGATGCAACTCAAGTTCCTCTTCCAGCACAACAAGTGATTGTCTCTCATCAATATGATCTTCAAACACATCGAGAACCTGCAATTTTCCATGGCTCTCATGATCCCCGATGTCACAAGAATCCTCCAAGCAATCTACCAATTTATAATCTGAAACATAGGAGGAAGAACAAGTATCTTGCAACCTCTCAAGAAGTTGCTCTTTTGAATTTTGAGCTTATGAATATCCTCATTATTATTCAACTATGATTCATGTAACCATTTATTAAGCTCAACCAAATTATTTCTATAAAAAAGCAAAGACATGAAATTACCTTCGATGTTGCACATTGCTCTTTGAATCTTCTCTTTGTTTTCAAGGAAGCATGGCTCCTCCAATGAAGAAATTTTCCAACAAGAATTTGACACCAATGCTTTAGTGTCATGGAGTATGCTAAGGGTCTCATGGATATCCATTTCACTCATATTCAAATACCCTTCAATGAAGGATGTTTCATGGGAGTGAACGTCCTCTTCTTCTTTCTTCTTGATTTGATCAACTTCTTGAAGCTCAAGTGGTGACGAGGAAGTTGATTTTGGTTCTTCATTATCTATCACAAGGTCTTCATCTTTATGCTTATGAGAAATTTGTCTTGCAGCAACATTTTCAAATCTGATTTCTATGTCACCAACATAGAGTTGTGAGCACCCATCAGTAGGTACTCTTTCATAGTTCAATGATCCATCAATAGATTCTCTTTGATTTGCACAATCCCCATTAGTAAGGATTGTGTGCTTGTATTCACTTTCCACGTTATGTTCTTCTCTGCAATAAACTTGAGGTAATTGATGCTCCACTTCATAATTCTCTGTTTCTTCCTTTAATGGTGTATCCAGGATCTTTTCAGAAGTAGGTTTTTTTTCTTTCTCATTTCATGCTCCTCCAAACTTGTGGATTGTTTATTGTCCCTTAATGAGTTCACATTTGGATTATTGTGCCTATATCCATTCAACCAATCATCAAAGTCTTCAAAATGAATGGTCTTATGTGTCTCTCCGTGATGGAAACTTCTACTACCCCCTGCTTCCAGCTTACCCCTAAGTTGGCTATCTATCAATTCGAATCCTTGCATGAGTTGCTTGGTCGTATCATAAACATATGACTTTATGAGTTTTTTAAATTCATACTTATCATCCATAACTTCAATAGGCGCTAGGAACATGCTCTGATACCATGGTATCATAAACATATGACTTTATGAGTTTTTTAAATTCATACTTATCATCCGTAACTTCAATAGGCGCCAGGAACATGCTAAAAACCTAAAAACCTAATAAGCCTGTGTTGGGGGGGGAGATATGTCGTTGGCTACTTCTCTTTCAGGAGTTTGATTTTGAAATAATTGTGAAGCTGGGTCACTTGAAAGCGGGCCCAGATCATTTATCCCGAATTGAGACAAGTGAGGAACCAACAAACATTGAAGATGGGTTGCTTGATGCGCAACTATTCAGAGTTGACATGGTTGATGATCAGTATGATCAAGTAATTCAGTATTTGGTAAAAACCTAACCCTAGGAGGTGAACCGCCAAAATGTGGGGCACGTTGGGTAACTTGGGACATCAATTTCTCGGGGTCGTAACTTTAGCATACCACCTCCGTTTGACGTGCATGATACATCGTTAGAAATATATGTTTAAGGACTACATGCATAAACAATAAATATCAAGGCTGAAATGGACTCATATTTGCCTGACCATTCGATGCCAAAAAAACATCGTTTAGGGCCTCAAAACGGCTTCGAAAGTTTACGACCCGAAAACTGCCAAAAATAGTAAATTGTGCTACAATTAAGGAAACTGGAAAGCTGAAATAAACAGAGGTGGGGGTCCAAGTGGAATAGGTGGGTGGCCACCAATATCCTCCTGGATCAATCCCTTCATACAATTCTGGTATACATCTCATTCAGTATGGGAGTCAAATACATGAAAACTAGTGAATTAGTAGCATGGAATTGCAAGAGTTTCACATATGGATTTCTTGGATTTCGACCCACGGAGAATAGGGACATGAAATTACAGAGTAACACATCATATAATTTTATCACAACATCATCAAAATCATAGAACATCCCTCATACAAATCTGAAACAAGACTCCTTCAAGATTGAAGCCAAAGTCATGGAAATTAGTGACCCAATGGCAGGGGAATGCAAGCTTTTCACACATGAGTTTCTTGGATTTCGACCCACAGAGGATATGGACATGAAATTACAGAGTAATACATCATATATGGCTGTCACAACATCCCTAAACTCATATAATATCTCTCATACAAATCTGGTATAAAACTACTTCAAGATTAAAGCCAAAATCCATGAAGACTAGTGATACAAGGGCAACTCTACTCAATATTGCACAACTCAACTCAATACAACTTAGTTCAATTCACATTTTGCACAATGGTGACTTTCGACCACATTCACCCCTTATTATAGCGCCAAATGGATCCCTTGACCATCATGACCAAATCATGCATTAACTGCTCGAATCCGCCGTTGATCCTGTCAATCCAATGGTTGAATCCGCCATCAATACGCTTCTCTTCAACAAGCGCTATTGGTTAACTACTTTGACTGTCTACATTTATTGTTAATTTGACTGTGTCGCGTCCCTGTGGCTTTCGTGGCATGGCTTCCTAATTGTGATATCAACTCTCCTACCTGCGCATCCTTTTACTCATGGTGCGCCATCCTTCTTTCTATCCATCCTTTTTTTTCGTCATGTAGCCTTAAGAATCGCATGGTCCTGGGCCCATCCTGTAGGGCTTCATCCTGCTACCATTCAATAACTTTGGTAGCGTCACACTATCTAACTGTTGCAGTTGTACTGCACCTCCTGAAGTGATGGAATTAATGAGATATGGACCTATCCAATGCATCTATAACTTACTTGGATGCTTCATGAACTTGTTGTCGTACAACAACACCAAGTCTCCTTGCTGAAACTATTTGTTCTTAATATGTCGATCGTTCCAAGCCTTTTGTCTATCCTTCTCAATGCGCTGGTGAAAAAGTTGCAACAAAGCATTCTTCCTTGAGTTGCACCAACTGCGCCAGTCGTTCTTCTAATGCTGCTTCATCATCCATGCATGTCGCTGACGCTATGCGCAAACTCGGGACAATGTACTCCATAGGCATGACTGCCTCTTTCCCATACACCAATTTGAACAATGTCTACCTTGTCAATCTTTTAGAAGTGGTGTAATATGTCCACAAGACTGCTAGAATCTTCAAATCCTAGTCATCGCGGTTTGTGTTACACACCTTTGTAAGCGCATGCTCCAACATTTTTTTGAATGCCTCCACTGTCCCATTTGCTTGTGGATGGTATGGGGTACTCTTCTTATGCTCTATCTCGAGCTCCTATGTTAGTGCGCTAACTGTGCTGTTGATGAAGTGACTCTCCTGGTTGCTCATCAATATCCTTGGACATCCAAACCAAGTAACAATGTTATCAAACAAGAACCTCGCTGATGTCACAGTAGTGCAATCTACAACAGGTGCAGCCTCCGCCCATCTTATCAAATAGTTTGTTGCTGTAATTATATACTGTGCACCAGTTCTCTTCCTAGGTGGGTTGATTGGTCCCACAAAATCCACAACCCATTTATCAAATGGTTTCAATGTCACCTGAGGTACTAATGGCATCTCATCCCTCCTTGATGATTTTCCAGTTCTCTAACATACGTCGCAAGTTCGTGCATAGTCCCTTGCATCATTGTGAAGAGTGGGCAACCAAAGCGAAGCACCTTCCACGGTAGCACGACATCCATAGTGTCCACCAGCAACTCTTGCATGCGCTTCTGCCAATATCTGCCCTTTTTCATGTGGTAGGACACATCGCCGTAAAATCTCATCTGGTCCTAGTTTATAGAGCTCTCTAGGGATCAACGGGAAATCCGTGGCCTTAACCACCAACTGCTTCTTCTAACTTGTAGTAAGATCCTTTGGTGTGGTTCCCATCGCCAAATACTGAATTACCTGATCATATTGATCATCAACCATGTCAACTTTGAATAGTTGCGCATCAAGCAACCCATCTTCAATGTTTGTTGGTTCCTCACTTGTCTAAATTCGGGATAAATGATCTCGGCCCGCTTTCAAGTGACCCGACTTCACAATTATCTAAAAATCAAACTCCTGAAAGAGAAGTAGCCAATGACATATCTCCCCCCCCAACACAGGCTTATTGACCAGGTATGTCAAAGCAGAATGGTCTCTGGACATTTTGAAATGACCTCCCAACAGGTAATGCCTAAACTTCTGTAGCGCATATACCATCGTCAGACCTTCAGCCTCTCTAGTCATATAATTTTTCTCCGTAGAAGACAACTTCTGACTAGCAAAAGCAATTGGGTGATCAAGATCTCCTTCCCCTGGTTGCGCGAGCACCACTCCCAGTGCAGCTGACGATGCATCCACATGGACATGGAACTCCTTGTTCAAATAAGGAAAAACTAGTATTGGTGCGGAAGCCATCTTGGCCTTAAGCATATCGAAACTTCCTTGACACTCTTGACTCCATACAAATACTGCATCCTTCTTCAGCAACCTCTCCATAGGAAATGTGATCGCAACATAACCTCGTATGAACTTGCGATAATACCCTATGTGCCCCAGTGTCACTCTAGGCATCTTCACATTTGTAGTTGGCGGAAAGCTCAAGATCAACGCAATATTTGCTGGGTCAACTAACAGTCCTTGCTTGCAAACAATGTGTCCCAACAACAGTCCAAACGGTGCACAGAAAATACGTTTCTTCGAGTTCAACGTGAGTTGATGCTGTCGACATCTCTCCAGCATCAATCGTAGGTTTTCCAGATGGTCCCTGGTCAAACCATAAATTGTCTAGTCATCCATAGAAACTTGTAGAAACTTCTGAATAAAATCTTTGAAAGTGGCGACAACAACCCGAGAAAATATCGAAGGCACATACTTCAACCCAAATGGCATCACAGTGTACTGAAAACAACCCCACTCAGTAACAAATCTCGATCTGGTGATAGCCAAAAAATCCATCCATAAAAGAATACATATCTTGACCGCCCACTCCTTCTAGCACATCATCAGTGAATGGTGTCAGAAATGGATCATGCATACATGCAACATTCAATTTTCTCAGGTCGACGCAAATCTGAACCTCACCCGTCTTCTTATCTTGTACCACCGTAAGACTGGTCCATTTCGATTCTTCAACCGACTCAATTATTCTAGCATCCAACATTCTGTCAAGCTGAGCTTTGACCCTCTCCTTGTATCGCGGATTCAAGAAATATGGTCTCTGCCATACTGGTTTCTGTTATGGCTTCAATGGAATCTTCATCTCTCCTAAATCTCCCAGTACTCCCTTCATCTCAGAAAACTTTGTAGGAAACAAATCTTGGAATTCATGCAACAAGTCTGTGATCTTTGTTGTCGTTTCTTCATCCCAGTAGTCCCCAACATTTGCAAACTTTGGGTTCTCCTACGCCCTAGTGTTGACCTTCCTAATTTTCAACTACTGATTCATTGGATCTGTCGGTACGTCAAGTGCAGCGACATACCAACTCCCTTCTGTTTCTGGAATATTGATGTTCCGCAAATCATCATCAACATCTGGCCCTCCCGTCACATTGTAGCATTCCATCATTGACTACATCTGAAAATGCACATGGGAATCCACTGGATATGCAACTGGAACTACCTTCAAAACAACATCATGGATGAGCTGTAGTGCATTTGGAACATCTGGGTTGGTATCCACGAAACTTAAGGTGTGAGTGAAGCAAACCGTCAGTTCCTCCCAGGTAGTGATCTCTCTGTGCAACTCAGCTAACACGTGCCAAGATTGCGACATTTCATCCAAAGTGTGGACAAAGGCATGGACCCTCTCATCCTTTGGTCATGATGCCCACAAGGTTTGGCACTCGATCAAATGACTACCAGGGTCACTACGCCCATCATACCTTCCAGTGTGGTACACTTCTACATCTCCAGTACAGCGCAATTATAACATTGCATTAGTCCTCCTCCTCGTCCTCCTTGGAATCCTCCACGAAATCCTCCTTCTTGTTGATACTGTGGTTTATTAAATTGCTGCTACGGGGGATTCAATTGTTGTTGAACATACTATGCTGGCTAGAAATACTATGGCTGCTGCAGAGCCATCTGCATTTGATTATACTGAGGTTGTGGCACAAATGTTGTTGCGGTTGCTACGGTACAAACTGTGGTTGAGGTGGGGGTTGTGCCACCTGTGGCTGCAGTTCCATATGTTGTACTACTCGATGGTTTTATCCCTTTACATAGTACGAGTTGTATGTTCTTTCCTGGAGTAGGCCATTAGCATGGAAATCCTTATCTTCATGCCCAATCGACCGACAAAATGTACAGTATAAGTTCGTCGGCTTCATGACCAGCTTCTGCATATATCCACAATTTTCATGTCGATGCCCATGAACTTGACAAATACGATACCATGGCATACCCCCACAACTCAATGGGTTCGGTGCTCCTGACAATAGGTAGTTTCATAAATTTGGGTAATTATCCTTAGTATGTTCGCATGCACGACATCGAGTACACCAAACTTCTCTGCGATGCTCTTTTCCTTTCTTCATGTATTGCAATTGGAGTGTCATATTCGCCAACTGAGTTTGAATCTGGTTCATACCGACTACATTTCCCCCAACGTGTGAATTTTCCAACTTCATTGCAATCTCCAGAGTGTCGCTTTGTGTCGCAATATTCTGCTACATCAGCGGTAGTCTGATATGAGATATTAACGCAGCGCTGAACCAATCCTTATGATGAATGTCACTCATCTCATAGCTGACTCTTGCCATTAGTGTCTTAAACCTTTGGTCAAAATCCCAAATAGTTTTGTTTGGATACTGCTTAACCTCCTTTAGTTCTGTAATGTATTGCGCCTCAGATTTTGGTTTTCTGAACTCTTCAATTAATCCTTTTCTGACTTCAACCAATGTCTTTGTTGTAGTCCCTATAGGAACTTGTACAAACTTCATGTACCAATTGAGTGCGTGACCCCGAAGAGTTGTCGCCAATTGTCCTTTCTTGGCATCATCATCCATAGTTTATCTAACAATCCACACTGCCTCACTCAAGAACCAATACTACTCGGGATCCTCGGTCCCGTTCCCATAAAATAAAGGTAACTTCGCATCATCGCCCGCCATCCTAGGCTTTCTTCCTACAGTCGCCAATTTGCTTCTCTTAGAGTGCTACAAGCACGTAGGACAAGTTGGTGTTGAACTTGCGTTTCTTCCTAATTGCGATGAGTGCGTGGAGGTGTGGGTACGTTGCTGCTGGGGGTTGATCTTATCTCTAACTAGGGCGTAGCCTGGTCGGCCTCGTCATCATTGTAGGGTCGCTTTGTCTTGTGTGGTATTCCTTCGCGGTCTTTCGTTTCGATCGCAACAGGACCTTCCCGCGTCCTCTTTCTCTTCTCTTGTCGAAACCTTGCTTCTCCTCTAGGAAGACCACTCTCTTCCTCGACTTTCCTCACAGTCTCGTCGTACTTGCACCCATCTACCCCGTATCATTCCATTCGTCGCCCCCCCTTGTCTTCCTGGTATCCACAGCCTTCGCACACCAGGGTTCTACTACTGAAGGTGAATCTTTAATATGCCCTTTTCACATAAGAGCATCTTAATAGACAGTTGCAATGACAAGAGAAACCTACCTCTTGGCCCGTTGAAGAACTCCCTTTTTGCTTCACTATAGGATTTAGTTGTATCAACCACGAACTCAGTGATATATCCTTCCAAGATACTGTTAAGCTAGACTTCAACAGCCCGCGATGCTCTGTTGTCTACCTCCTGCAACTCTTGGATCAATTCTGGGGTCCATAACGTTTTCTCACCTCCTTGGAAATTTGTCTTGCGATAGGTCAATCATGCCAACCACTCATATAACATGATCGGGAGTTCAGAGAAAAAATAATCGTGTGGACCGTCGTGTATGTGCTTTGCCAGCCACTTATCTGTCGTCAATCCAGTGTTCTGATTTTCTTTCTCAGCAAACTCTTGTAGCTTTTGGTCGAACCAATATTGGATTTTCGGTTTCGTCGGATGCCACAAAATGTCCTCCCATCAGTCGCACTAAGGTCCCGGAAACAGAACCGTTTGTTGACACAAAACCAGTCGACAGGGGTTCCCTCTCTATCGACACCCAAATCACTGCAATCTCCCTAGGCACCGGCCCAGATAGGATTTATCCCATCAGGAAACACTTGCAGAGCAGCTGAAGTCTCACCCAAGATGTTTGAGGGAGAGCTGACGGAACCAAGTTTCCGCAGAATGAAGGAGACCATGTGCATCTACTTATCAACTTAGCACAACATTATTCCATAGATATAATCATTCCAATTATGCATTCAACATAATCATGTCTTTATTCAACAGATCACAACATCACAACTGAGTCATAGCAAAACTTCGATGCGAAACAGATCTAACAATATAACATCATTCAAAGCAAAGAAACATTGCATCATTCACAGATCCATACCGCTGATACACATTGCATTCATATTTCAATTGCAAAAAATAGGAAAACAAGAAAACAAAAAATGACACAATAATTCTTCTCAACATCCGTCATGTCATATTAACTTTCGCACAAAACACAGATTCTTCAAAAATAGTTTCTCTACAATTCTTCTATGGATCACTAAGCTCTTCAATTCAATTCCTAGCATAACATTCAAGTACTTAACACTTGCAATTCAACATCTACTTATAGGCTTGCACCTTTACAATCATGGTCCACTTAACTAACTTCCTAACTATTTAACAACATTTACAAAAGATTACCACAATCTGCATAATGCGGTCCAAAATGACCAAAATACATAAAATATCATAATTCCAACTTGCATGACATATTTGACCTTGTGTAGCATCCGTAATGCTGCGCAACTAGCTTATCCCAAAACCGCCTTCCAACACAATCTTCCAGGGATCTACTCTCCATTTTGGTGGTACGTCTTTGATTTTCATATCCATACAGATACATACACCAATCTCACGCATTGGGAGCACTACATTGAAAGTTTAAATGGGTCGTATTTTCAATCACACTGGACTCTCTATGGAGATGATTGGTACTACTTTTCCTCTGAAGAAACAACTTCGACATGCTTTTACCAAACCACTCTTCAACTGGAAAGTAGAATCATCATAATCGACAATCTGCAGAGCAATCAAACCGTCCTGTGCCAGGGTGTTGTATGGGATGTCGATCCCAAGAAAAATAAACTCCGTGAAGATTGTTTGAAGGGTAACCGAACTTGTGGTTATGAAATTTCAGAACCGACAACATTTCTTTGCTACTGTCCTGAAGCTCCCTCTCCAAAGGTATTGTTACCTTCCCCAATTGGCTTCTACAAATTTGATTATAAATAGTTAAATTCTATCAATATAGAAAGATATAATGCTCCATCCATTCTTTTGTTCATCTTGAATCACGATATATCATGTGTGTATGTGTTTCACAATGTGTCAAGTATTTATGGTCTTACCGCAAATTGTCACTCGTTGTAGTTACTAAATATAATTGTTATGGTCGCGATACACGTAATCGAAAGAGAAACACCATTATAATAGGTCTAAGGTAACTATGATTTCTTCCGATTTAACATCAAAGTGAACTTATATCTCGTTTCCATTATTCACTCCTGGATTGGACAAATATCACATCGATATCAACCTCTTCATCGTAGTTTGCTCCATTGGAGGACTAGCAATAGTAGCATTGTTCTTAACTTATTATACAAATAGGAGAAAAACACATAGTCAGGGTCTTGTTAGTTATTTCAACAAATATGCGAGAAAAGACAAGGAAGGGATTGGACTCCGGTAGGTAATCTGTTGATATTTTCTTACGAAGAACTTCGACAGGATACATGTTCCTTCCATGAGAAGAACAAAATTGGGGATGGAGGGTTTAGGTCGGTCTATCTGGGGAAACTTCGGGACAGTTGAACTGTGGCGGTAAAGAGATTGTATCAGGACAATTCTAGAAGACTTAAACAGTTCATCAACGAGGTAGAGATATTTTCGTCCTTGAATCATCCATATGTTGTTTGTCGTTTTGGTTGCGAGAACCCAAAAATGATGCTTGTATACGAATTTGTTTAAAATTGGACATTGGCCGATCGATCATCTTCACGACGATCACAAAGGTCCCGAGGGATTACCATGGGACACTCGCTTAAACATTGAAATTTAAATTTCCCAGCCCTTGGTGTTTCTTCACGGCGTTGATCCACCTGTATGTGAAATCCACTAATATTCTCTCGGACGAGAAAATCAATGTCAAGGTTACAGATTTTGGGCTTTGCAGACTTTTGCCTGTAGATGCCTCACATGTAACTACTGCCCCACAAGGCACACCCGGGTATGTTGTCCCAGAGTACCATGAATTCTTTCAATTGACAGAGAAATCCGATTTCTACAGCTTCGGGGTCGTTTTGGTGGAGATCATCTCTGCCAAATTAGCTGTGGACATAAGTCGGAAAAGAGGGGAAATCAACCTTACTTTCATGGAAATATCCAAGATCCAAGAAGGGGCTTTGCATGAACTTGTGTATCCACAATTGGAGATCGAAAAGAATGATCAGGGGAAGGTGATGGTAAGTGCAGTTGCAGTATTGATCTTCTGATGCCTGGCGTTAGGGGGGATGACAGACCACACATGCAAGAAGTTGTTGCCTAGCTTGAGCAAATCGGGGATGCCTCTCCAACTCTGCATGAACAACGAGAATCATTTCCAAACACGAAACAATCGTCATCTCCCACTTCTGTGCAAGACATGTGGCCTATAGCTTAAGCTCCAATTCCGAGAGCAGTGCATAATCAATGCTTGAAACGTGTCCTCTGTCCCTCCCAACTAACATTCGGCGTGTCCACCATCCTTCCACTGCACCTGTCACGTGTTCGTTCCGTTTCCCATGTTATAGGCCACCTGTCCTCTTTTTTTTTCCATGTAAGGCTTTTTTCCATGTGTTGAATCTTGTCTTATTTGTCTCATATTTTGAGCACTATCAGGTAATTTAGAAACTATAATGCGTGTTGAATATTGTCTTATTTGTGTCAGGTTTTGAGAATACAAGAACTTTAGTCTCGTGTGCATCAAAAGAAGACGATGTTGAAAATGTTGCAACAATTGTGTGCAGCGATAGCTCAGGACCGCTCCAAGAAAATATGACAAAAAAACAAAGAATTACCAAGAAGCACAATAAACAAAATCCAAAATCCAAAATGATTGGGAAAATGGAAATGGAATTTTTTAACAAAATCCAGAGAGATTAAACAAAATCCATAAAGATTTGGAATATGGAAAGGGGAATTTTGAAAAATTGCAATTCTTGAAATTCTTTCAAAATATAAATTTTTTTAATAGTTTATTGGTAACAGTGGTTGAAAGTACTCACACCCAAAACTGAAAATGAGGTAGATGAATTTCTATGGATCCTCTGATAATCTATCTTGACAAGGACATAATCCTTTCCTTCGCTGTGCAGCAAGAAGCCAGAGGAACCAGGGGATGTCGTTTCCCCACCCCTCAAACTGAACCATTCATGTGCTTCATACTTGAAATCTCCAGCGCACTCATGCTCCGAGAGAGTTTCAAAACCTATAACTTGTTCCTCACAAGTACTAATCTCATATCGTCTACTTTGAAACACAAATCAACACCTGCAATACTTCTCTTCCATTAGAAGATCTCTTACGAAATGTTGAAGAGAGTAATCTCACCCGTTGTTAGGTTAGAGAGTTAGGTAACCCACGGCGGTATTTACCTAACTGTGGTATTCACCCACAGTAATATTGTTTTGTATTTCCTATTTAAACAGCTCTGAATAATGAGAAGGTGAATAATCTGCCCGTACTGTTTCTCTGCTCCATTCTTTTCTTTTGTTGGAATATAATCCGTCAGAATTATACGTTATTGTAAATATTAGGAATATGAAGAGACTCTCGGATGTGTGATCCCAAGAGTCATTGTAGATGTATAAATAAAGGCATTCTATGGAGAAATAATAACAATTCAAGAGTTATTCCACCTGACAGTGGTATCAGAGCACCACCTGCCATAACTCTTGGCTGCATTTCAGTCTTGGCATTCTGCCTACTAGACCTCCGTTCTGACCTCTGCCAATTTGTTTCAGGCTGCTTGCAATTCGTCAGTCTACCTCTGCTTTTCTCCTACAACCTAAGTGCCATAATTGTATGCGTTATTTTGCAACGGGTCTAATTTGAGGTACGAGAGATCCTTTGATCCTGCATTTTGATAACTGCTGCATTATTTACTCCCTCAATTCGTTTGATGCTCTTTCATCGCCCGAACGACTGAATTCTTGGTCATACGTTTGCTATACCTAACCCTTATTTTGGAGCTGTGTTCTTTTATCACCGTCTCATACATCCTACTGCTACGAATTTCTTCACCGTCCCATAGTGCTCACACTTTGATGTTGCGATTATTTTTCACCGTTCAATCTTGCTCCCACTCCACCACTTGCTGAGATATTCTCCACGGCAACGTTGAGAGGACTGTGCGCCATTCTTATCCCATCTACACTCTACAACCATAGCCTGTGTGTTGTAGAGTCCTTGTGCTTTCTGCTCGAACATGGGAAGAATCTGCATGCTGTATGTGAAGTCGTGTTGTCTGAGCTGGGATTTCATGTGGAGATTTGTTTTAAGAGCTGCAATGGATAATTGAGTACTGCGGTCAACCAAGACGAGATCTCAGTACCCAAGCTAAGAATTTGTTGAAGATTGAAGCCGTCTTGCTATTTTGTTGCTATGAG
>LPNX010911559.1:862162-898282 GCA_001517045.1 Pseudotsuga menziesii | reverse complement strand
AACCAAACCAATTGGCTGCAAGTGGGTGTACAAGAACAAATACATATCAGATGGCTCACTTGACAAGCACAAAGCGAGGCTTGTAGCAAAAGGCTATGCACAAAAGGAAAGAATTGACTATGAAGAAACATTTTCTCCTACAGCAAAATGGGCTACCATCCGTACCTTACTCTCTTTAGCTGCTTAGAATGGGTGGAAAGTTCATCAGATGGATGTGAAGACTGCTTTCTTGAATGGAGACTTGAAAGAGAATGTCTTCATGTCTCAGCTAGAAGGCTTTGTTGTGAAAGGAAAAGAACAAAAGGTATGCAAGCTTGTCAAATCCTTGTATGGCCTAAAACAAGCGCCTCGTGCATGGTATGAAAAATTAACTGAGCATCTTTTGAAGTTAATTTTCGAACATTTTGATCTTGATGATGCAACACTGTTTATAAAGAAAGTTGGAAGATCTGTTGTGTATCTTGTGGTGTACGTAGATGATCTTTTGATGATAGGGAACAATGAGAGCTATATAGCATCCATAAAGAAAGATTTGATTGAAATGACATATATGGGACATCTCCACTATTACTTAGGAATTGAAGTCACTCAACATCCTAAGTACATATTCCTATCTCAGAAAAAATATGTTGGAGAACTACTAGACAAATTTTGCATGACAGAATGCAACCCTATCTCTACTCTAATGGAACAAAAAATGAATCTCACATCAAGCGAAGGAAAATAATTTGAAGATGCGACCAAGTATCGACAACTTGTAGGAAGGCTTATCTACCTTACAACAACTAGACCAGATATTTCTTATGTTGTTGGCATACTTTCAAGGTTCATGCATAAACCTTGTGAAGAACACTGGTCAGCTGCAAAAAGAGTTCTAAGATACTTGAAGGGGACTCAAGACGTTGGACTCAAGTACTCTAAGGTGGATGACTTCAAACTTGTTGGGTACTCAGACTCAGATTTTGATGGCGATAAGGAGACAGGAGTATCAACTTCTAGATACACTATGAGTCTTGGATCAGCAGCTGTCTCATGGAGATCACGCAAACAGTTAGTTCCGGCAAATTCAACAACAGAAGCAGAATATGTGGCTGCAGCTGAAGCAATGAAAGAAATAGTATGGCTCAGGAAGATACTTGAAGATTTGCAAGAAAAACAAGAGAACTCCACTCCATTATTGATCGACAATACTTCTGCAATCAAGCTGGCTAAGAATCTGAGATTCCATGATCGAACCAAACACATCAACACAAAGTATCATTTGATTTGACATCATGTAGAGGCCAAGACAGTCCATCTTCGACATTGTTCCACAAATGATCAAGTTGTAGACATCTTCACCAAAGCGCTTGGACGAGAAAAGTTTGAAAGATTCAGAAACATGCTCGGACTTACTAACACCCCTTCGGATTAAGAGGGGGATTGTTGGAATATAATCCGTCAGGATTATACGTTATTGTAAATATTAGGAATATGAAGAGACTCTCGGATGTGTGATCCCAAGAGTCATTGTAGATGTATAAATAAAGGCATTCTATGGAGAAATAATAACAATTCGGGAGTTATTCCACCTGACATATTTCACATGGTATCAGAGCTTACGGTCTGATCCTTTCATTGTTGGGGTAAGCCTTTTCACAGAGTGGAAAGCACTCTCACTCAGAAGCCATTTGAAAGCCGTAGAGCTAAGGCAAGCTATTTTTTTTTTATATATATTTTCCAGATCTCACCTTGCTCCAGATCTGTGATCTCTTTCTTGGCCGAGGGAGCTCTATCATTCTTATGTCCTAGGCAACGTCGGCTTTTGTACCAAGTCTATTTTTTATTTTTTCCCAGATCTGATTTGTTTTAATTTGCCGAAACTCTAAAACAAAAAAAAAACGGAGATTTTGTTTTTGCAATTTCTCACTGAGATCGCTAGTTTGATCTGATCGAGGCGAAACGGATCGAAAGTATTGGGACACAGCAGCTCCAACTGTCGGTTTGCTCCAGTTCACGTGCAAGTCTAGCGGCTGCCCAAGCTCTTCAGATCTGAGGAAGTGGAGCAATGGCATCAGGTTCTTCACATGCAACTGGTCTGGTAGTTTCTTCATGCGAGCGAACTCTATGAACGTCCTTCAGTAAGGAAGATCGAGGACCAAAACCTTTGGCCCTCGTATACGCCCCTGGAGAAGTCCAATCTATTTCAGTCTCTGGCGTCTGATTGGATCTCGTCTCAGGCACAGGAGAATCATGTGTGATTTATGTTTTCTTATCCTCAGAGCTATTGTCCTCGGCTTTACTATAATGATCATATTGAGCCTCCTCGATCTCAGGTGTAACCTTTGAAGCATCAATAAGCTGTCGTTTTCTTGGATCTGTTCCACTACGCAACAACGACGAAACTAAAACGGCACCTTCCCATCAAATTCCTTTAGAGGAATTGTGAGATCGGGAGTTGAATGGAAGCCGATCCACAAAGAAAGGAGGCATCCACTATGAAGAGACACAATCGTTTACATGAGCAAAAGAAAGTGTTGGGACAATAGTACACATTGCTGCTTATAGTCTCGCAGGCTGCTCCAGTTTTTGGAGATTTGTTTATTCTGTTTTTGTTGGGTATCCGGTTAGAGAAAGTGTACCGTCACATTTTCTGTAGAGGCCTTCATCTACGAGTCTAACAGATTTCGTTGCGAAAAACTGCAATTCAATATTTTTTTCAAGCTTCTGCAAGATCGCAGTGCTGCAAGATTGTTTTTGGGAGCGTCCTGGCCACAGCTTATTGATATCAAGAAAGTAATTTTTCCATCAAAAGTAACATCAAGATTTGAATGCTACCCAAATTAGCATTACAGGCTCATCATCAATTTCAGAAGGAGATCGGTGAGTGTGATGTTGTGAAGATTGCTGCATCCCGATCGAATAGGTGCTATCCAGCATTTGAACGGAGAAAAGACATAGATCATTGGTTTATTTCAACAAATCGAGATCGTGGTTTAAGGCGTGGTCCAATCTGCCGCTCCAGCATGTGCATTCAGATCGAACAACCAGCAACGAGATTGCAGTTCAGATCTGAGTCTTATTTTCAGATCTTTCTAGATCTATTCTTGAAGATGATGCTACCAGAAGCAATCCCAGAAGAATATGAAGAGGTAAGAAATATTCTAACACCACAAGGTTTATGGCAGAGTTTTAATGGAGATGCGTATGATGAATGGACAATCAAAGTAATTAATGTGTTAAAATTACAAGATTTGTGGCACTTCATAGTTGAAGAGGATCCCATTGATCCAGAAACGTTTAATGCTTTAACAAAATTTGAAAAAGAAAGAAGGCAAGTTGTTGCCTTATGTCTCATGCAAGATAGTATAGACTATTCATTATTTCATTACATTGTAGAAGCTGATAGTCCAAAGAAAGCATGGGATACACTGAAAGAAGTCTTCAATGAGGAACCAACGGTAGAGGAAGATGACTTTGTAAGTCAGGAAGAGCACCAGGAATCCCACACTGAAGTGGAAGATAGTCAAGATGACTGTGTCTATGAGGCAGCTAGGGATCATGTAATCCCGACAAAGGATTTTGATCCAGTTATGTTTAATGATGACAGTGAAGGCAAACCTGTCACTGTAGCGGTACTCAATGATGTGGGTGATAGTCTCTTTGAGCAAGAGATAGTTGATGCCAGCATAGAAGCTGCAATAGTTGCTGAGATTGAGCAACAACCAACTGATAGCATCACAAAAGAAACAACATTATGCAGTCCACCCCAAAACCAGAAAACCAGAAGTTTGAAGGAGATATATGAGCAGGCTCCTGTTAATAATGAGCATCTACAATATGCTCTGTTTTCTTCTGATCCCACAATTTTTGAAGAAGCAGTGAAGGATGCACAGTGGATTCAAGCAATTGAAGAAGTCAATAATGAAGTAGTTGTCATTGATGAGAAACACCAAGATGTGAATGCTCTCCAAGAAAAGATCAAATATATTCATATTTTTTCTAACAAAAATGTTGAGTGTGCAGGTAAAGATGACAATCAGAAGAATCATGTTGAAACCGAAGATGAAGACTTTCACTATGTTCCAGAAGATGAATAAGATCAACTACTTAGCACCAAGATCCAGAAGACAAAGAAAAAGAATTCCAACTACACTTCAAGGAATAAAGTCAAGCTAAAGTTTTTTGAATGAAATGTAAGCCTAGCTGAGACATAGACCAGCAGGCATCTTTAGGCATAGACAATGCTGATGATGTACTACCAGTTGAGATTAAGGGGGTGTGTTGAAGAGAGTAATCTCACCCTTAGTTAGGTTAGAGAGTTAGGTAACCCACGATGGTATTTACCTAATTGTGGTATTCACCCACAATAATATTGTTTTGTATTTTCTATTTAAACAGCTCTGAATAATGAGAAGGTGAATAATCTGCCCGTACTGTTTCTCTGCTCCATTCTTTTCTTTCACACGAAAGACATTCTTTAAGTAAAGTTAATTTAAAGTCAATATTTAAGCAAAATGATATCTATACTTCATAATAAGACATAAATTCACTTTTTATATAACTTATTAGATCCAAAACAATACTCAAGGATCCTTGTACAGGTTGAAATTCTCGCACCTACCTATTTTTTTTATCCAACTTCCATTATATATTCCACAGTTATGAGTATTAAAAAGATGCCAAAAACAAATAGAAAGGCATAATACTCATATTCTGTTTCAATATTTATGTAAAAATTTATTGCCAATGTAGATCTTACCAAGTCTTTGTGCAATTCTCGTTAAGATGGAGATGTCACGACACAGAATCCCGCATTCAATTGGCCTTCTTCCGTCTCTCTCTGAACTCATGCCAAGTACGTAACCCTACCAAATTTTCGCTCACTTCCATCATTTAAGGCCAACATTTCAATCTAAAGAAGCGCTACTTGAACTATGCACCCCTGTACATAAAATGTCAAGTTCATGTCAAAAATATTTGAAAACCCGCTTCAATTCAGAATCCGTACAAATTATAAATGAAAATGGGCCTCATTGTCTTCTATTGGGCCATATGGTCCAGAGTAGTTTACCTGGATTCGAACCTTCGAATTGAAATAGAGAGAGCCTGCGTGCAACCTAGGCATTAGAACTTCACTATATACAAACACAACCAGCACGACTTAAAAGATAGAATAGTGTATGAGTATGAGTTGCAACCGGGATGCCATTTTTCTTCTCACCGATATATTATTTCAAATCAGTGCCTCAATCTTGTTTCCTGAAGGTGGTAGTAGGGACCCAGGCGAAGGTTTTTCTCACTCCAAATCCTCGACGGTCTATGAAAACGTGGTACCACTAATTGTTGTTGGAATGAACATGTGGTGATGCAAACTGCAAGTAAACCAACTAGGCAATGAAGAGATGGGTAAGTAAGATGCCATCCACTTATATAAGTGTTGGGATTTTATTGGTTAGATGGACGACAAAGTCTACAATGATTTTCCAAACGACACCCTAGGAAAGAACTCCTAACAATGTAAATATTTATGAAGAAGGCTAGATATTGTAAGTTTTTCAATTTTATGATTTGTCATTATTATCAAAATTTGATTAGGAAATGTGTCACAACCCCAAAGTGTCGTGCCCTTATACATACTGACCCTTGGAAGATATGCGACATTGCTTGATGTTCGTCCCCAAACACCTTAGTAGTGTGTGTTACTTATTGATACTACGCCTCGTTGCTCAGAGACTCCCAATACCTTCAGTCGTGAACAACCTACTTACCTAAACCTATCGATGCTTGGAAACCTTGCCCAAAATACTTGAGCCCTTAAAATTATTAAGTGTGTGTAATATTGTGAAGTTTAACAGTTATGCAACTAGTATATCAAGAAAAACACAATATGCACAAGGGTGCCAAACCCAACACTCATAAACTCGGTATTAAAAAGAGTTCAATAGTACATTTCAAGTGAGACCCAACAATGGTGGCGCCTCAGTTTACAGAGATAGGCGAAGCCTACTACCCAAGTACATAAAAAAAACCTCTTTGGGCTTGAAATCCAACATATTCCCAATGATTGGTCCCTTTTTCGTTTCTATCGTAAACTTGGTATTGTTCCTGTTGCTAAGAATATCACACCTCTTGCTGACAATAGTTGTTCCTCTAGGTCAGAATGGTTTATATCTAGAACAAATGAGTGATGATAGAGATGGAAGACTTCCCCTAGAGATAGTAGATATCTAGATTGAGTCCTTTGGCTATTTAGTAATGTGATGTAGCTGTCTCCTATGGTGATGAATCTCCACGGATGTACCTGCACAAACACATCAAACAAATAAGCACGATCAAAGGTACCAGAACATAGTCTACAGTTCTATATTAGTGACTAAAGAATCCAATAGTAAAATGAATGATTGCAACATAACACATTTTACGGGAAAGGAACCAACTTTGCATTAAAAATGAAGAAGAAAGTTTACAACCATTGTCTTAGTGTTGTGATGCTCCTTCATATGCCATGCCTTGTACTCAAAATCTCCAACTTGCTCCTTCTATGCTCACCCTAGATTTGGCTAGAATCTCAATGCAACATCATAACTTTTCTCTCTCCTAACCATGGGGCATGAGCCAGGTTTTATAGGCCTTGGGAGGATAGGGATGGTTGAGCAAATGGTGGGTGAGGTGGAAGGGAGATCCTACTAGGTGGATCTCGAGTCCAGGTGGTCCACAGGAGTAGGGATGAAGGTGCCATGAAGTCTTCCTTCAAGAAGCTTCATGAATCTTCTCTTTTTCTCTTTTAAACTCAAGCACCGCTTTTTTGCCATGCAGACAGAGCGTTTACCAGGGTGGAACCTCTCTTTGGTTAAGGGGTATAGGCAATGGCACCACTTATTGTCAAGAGACAATGGGAGTTACTGAAGAGGGTAACGCCTTTTGCTTTAAGGGAAAAGGTGGTGCTGGAATGAAATGTGGAAAATAGGAGTCTGGGCCAATGTCCAACTTCACAATTTGGGATTTGAGGGAAACTTCTAATGTTTTAGGCCTCAACACACGATGGTGATGAGATTTATGTGTAACATAATGCCCCCTAAAGCATGAGGTTAGAGGGATATGATAGGCAAGATCTTTGAAAGAGCAAGTTATCGCTTTGAGACAAGAGATCACTTGATCAAAGATCGTCATCAACCGACCTTCTGCAATACATCAATACATTTTTACTCATAATCAAATGATTCCTCATCATGGCTGCAGACCAATACAAGGTAGATCCATGAGGGAAATGAATAAACATGACTACTAGAATACAACGTAAATCCATGCAAAGAAGACTCAAACTTGGACATAGCTACCAGACATACAATGTAGATCCATGTCAAATGGACACAAATTTGAGCACAACCATGACCATATAAATGTGGATCCATGCTAGGACTTATACAAAATACTCCATTGCAACCTAGGGAAAGCAATGAGCGCTTAACAAATACCGAGGGTCTTCGTCTCGTCTTCCACAAAGTACGATTCTATCCATGTGATTACAATGTCTTGATGTCGAACATTGTAGAAACGACTTGATTACCGGTCAATGATGTCAAATTATTGTAACTTCGAAGTGTATTTACCTTGATGTTCCTATTGGGAGAATCATGTGTATTTTATTGTACCCTGATGTTCCTATTAGTAGAATCATTTGTATTTCAATGTACCCCGATGTTCCTATCAGGAGAACTACTGAGAGTCATGAGGAAGTCCCCTCCTTTGTAAGTCAGGGGGAAAAGTCCCCACAGTTGTGGGGCACTAGAGTCTCCCTAGAGAAGTTGACCCAGTCAAGTACACTGGGGCCGACATATTTGAGTTAAATGTCAAGTGAACGAAAGAATATAAATAGAGGGAGGTGCTCCTCATTTGAGACACAGATACTCACTTGTGTATACCGTAGGAAGAGAGAGAGAGAGAGACATATTTGCTGGACAGAGACACACCTGTTTTTGGGTCTTGTCTTTTATCTTTTATACATCTTATACAGAGGAAGTTTTTGCTGGGTTTTCTTCCCCATGAGGGTTTCCCAGGATAAATCTTTTGTTCTTTTTGTGTGGTTGTGCTTGTCTATTTTTCAATGATCTTTTGGCTTATGGTTATGCTATTATGATGCTAAATGTTTTAAGATATGATATAACCATTAAAAACTCAGCAAATGATGAGAACCATTAACAAGTGCGAGGGAGATCACCATTGATGTCAATGATTCCTGATGTATGCTAGTACAATCTCCTGAGTTTGAATAGATGATTTGATGTCGAACACTCAGTTGAATCTTTCGATCAAAGGTCAATGATGTGAACCTATGTTGAGAGCAAGAGAATCTATCATTAACGCATACAGATCTCAAGGTACTATCTTTTTGTTTCTAAGACTAATTCCTGGATGATGATTTGATGTCGACAGGAATAGTCTCGTCGAAGGAGGGCCATGATGAATCCCACATCGACGACACGAAACTTGAAACAAAGTTCTAGAATTTTGAGTATGATGTAACCATAGGACTGACTCAAAAGGTATTGACACAAAGGCTATTGTGACTGCATATGTAAGCTTTCAATTTTCCTTTGAACATTAGGCGGCATGACCGAAGACTTGGAAGCATTGACTTAGACCAGATGGATACCAAGACATAATGTGACGAAAAATGATGCATTGTTTGAAAGACTCAAAGGAGTGACATGACTCATGAAAGTGGATCGACTTGGAAGCAAGTTGAATACCCAATTGACTGAATGAAATGCAGACAAGTGCCATGTTCAAAGGTGACTAGTAACTGCCATTTATTTGCAAAAATAAAATAGTTCCCTTCCTTTAATTTCTCCATCATGATTGATGAGTGCCTCTTTTCGTTTTTACGACTCCAGAGAGGGTAACAAACACTCATTGTAGATTATCCAAAGATAAGTCCATTCTCATATATTTCACGAACCTAAGAAAGGAGGGATTCGTTCCGAAAAGAGGGTCTCTCAGTGTTTAGTTTAACGAGTCCATTGAAAGTTAACTCGCCATCGTTCATGTTTAGAGAGTCTGAAAGAAAATAGAAGAAGACTCCAAAGGGTCCTTTTTCGTACAATTTAGTCTCTACGGACCGAAAAAGTATAAAATAATACCCGAGAGAACTCAACTAGTCATGATTGGCTGGAGTGCTCATTTTTCGTAACTAGTCAATCCGAACCGAAAAAGGGGTAAACTACCATTGGACAGACGACTCTTCAAGTACTTTTATTAACGTGAAGAACACAAGTTCGCTCGACAATCTTTTCACATTTAAGGAGTCCGAAAAGAGTTTAAAGAAGACTCCATTAGGGTTTCTTTTCACGATGAGTGGATTTAACGAGCCTGAAAAGAAGTGAAAATGACTTGAAAATTTGATACTAGGTTTAAAGAGCATGATCGAAGTATCGAAATTAGTGCTCGACGACTTTTTCCATTTTATGGAAGTATGAAAAAGTCAAAAACGAACTTGCCCAGAGCCAATACTATTCACTTTCGTCCGTGCAGAAACTTTTTAAAAGACTGTTAGCTTTCCAAACAAAATTAAAATTGACTTTTATAACTATAGAAAAGGGCATTTTTTAATAAAATAATTAAAAATATTAAAATAATATAATAAAAACCCTAAAAAATCTCATATAAAAGTCAAAGGAATAGTAAAAACATTTCATTTTACTATTTACAAGGTTGAAGAGCTACTTGGAGCAATTGTGTGCATATTTCTGGTGGAGATTCCGAAGCCGTTACTTGTTCGATTTTCTATCCGTCTGTCTTAGGTAGAGCTAAAACCATTATCACCATTCCTATGGTTAATTTTTTTCTTTTTTAGTGCTTTTCACTGAGTTTTGGGGATTTTTACTTAAGGGTAAAAATCGTATCCTGGATAACGCGCTTCTCCTTTGCAGGAAAAGCGGTGCCCATGGAAAATCACATTTTTTATGCTTGCACAGGCGGTGGCACCACTCTGTCTCAAGGAGACAGAAGCGATGCTGCAAAGCATGGCCAAAAGATGGATGCCCTAGCAAAAATAATGATTTTGAAGTATTTTAAAAGATTGATTATGTGTCTAAATGCTTAAATTTTTTTTTGGCATGTCATTATAGTAAAAAATGGTGGTGTGGAAAGAAAGACAACATGAGGACGATGATGCCAGAGCTGGGGCAGATGCGGCTTCTATAGTTTCTTTGTAGGGTTGTGGCCTTTTGAAATTCTTCCATGCTCCCAGTATGATATCTGATGTAAAACTATTAGAATACATTCTGAGAATGTGGAACCCAGAACAACAATATTTTGAGGTGGGGGCCCACATTCTTACAATGGAAATGGAAAATATTTACTTTCTGAATGGATTATCTAGGTGTGGAGCACCAATCTCATTAACAGGTTCCCGAGGGGAGACATCATGACACAAGAAATCATAGTTCACCACTGTTTCCCGGGCACTAAGATGTCGGGAAAAAAGATCCCCATCAAGGAAGTGATGGATTTGCCACTTAAGACAATACTCTTCACTATGAAGAGGGTTGCAGGGAGCTAAGGGGCTCATCAAGATTCCCGGGCGCAAATATTGTATGCCCTGGAGGCTGTGGAACCCACTATTTTCAACTGGGTCGAAGCATTGCTCTCTGTGTTCAAGGATCAACTGACTAAGTGTTGAAAGAGAGAGCTAAAACAGTTTGGTTATGGGACTATCCTGGCATGTTTCTTTTTCGAGCGGGTACCTCTCCTGAGGTCACATGTGGTTTTCACCGAGATAAGAGCTCGAGACCCCCGCATGTTGTGGTGGGTAGAGATCATGGCTCGCACCGGAGGTGGTGGAGCCAAGGTCAAGTACGGGAACCCCTTTTTCCGTTGGTTGGATGACATAATCCTCATGATTGAGGATTATGCCTATGCTAGGACCAACTTCCGAGGAGATCCAGATCTACCTTTACCAGCAGACGCCCAATGGGGTGATATTGGTAAGAAAAAAGCTCAAGATGTTGATTATTTTTTTGTATTTTCATGTTTTATAATTTTCATGAATGATGACGAGACCTAATGTTTTCATGCAGATGTTGGAGATGCACGACTTGGGGGTTCATCCCTAATGGACAGGCGAGCGAGGGCTCGTTTCGTACATAGAGGAGACGACGAGTTAACCGAATTGGAGGACAACCTCAATTGGTTGACTTTGGACATTCCAGATGCTGCTATAGATGACCTCCCTAGGAGGTACGATAGACACACAACTAGAGTGTCAGGTCAATTCAGCCGCCTGCTACGGAGGGTAGCCAGGGCTATCATGTGCAATCACGAGCACCACTAGACGTTCTACATGATGTATACACTGAAAGCTAGCTAGGTTTAGGATTTCTGTCATTTTTTGTATATCTAAAATCCAGAGTGCTTCAGTCGGGGTCTCATGACCATATTTTTGTAAAACACTTTATATATATATATACTGACTTATTTATGGTGTTTATATGTGTTTCAAATGGAAAATGATAATATATATATAGACTTATTTATGGTGTTTATATGTGTTACAAATGGACAATGATATTTACGAGTTTTTATGTGTCTTTTACTATTTATTTTATTTTACAACAGACCATGTTTTCTTTATAAAAGTTATGTATGGGCAATGTACTAGTCTAAAATGTAGTTTTCCAATGAGTCGGTAACCGTGTTATAAGATCTAGGAATGTGCCTATAAGTGATGGATTCAAATGACCTTTCTAATAGACACACTTTTCGAAAAAGACAAAGAAGTGTAGGGTTTTTTATGGTATAAACGTGGTTTAAATGACAAACCATTAGCTATGAGTCCATGAATACTACCAAGTCATGAATGTACCTAGATGCAGCCTCGGTCAATAAACCTATCACTACTTGATACTCGACGATGTTGTTGGTAGCTAGACCAATACAAACCGTTCCTGAACTGATTAAGTCATGTGTCGGGGAATACAAAACCCAAGCAGCTGAAGCGAGGTTCAAGGTATGACGACAAGCACCATCAACAAAACCATAAAAATCCATCCGATCTGCATAACCAAAACATGGTATAAACAATATTGACAAGAAACTAAAAACCATATTTAAAAAGCCAAAAAAAAACACCAAAAAGTCAAACAATATACATATATACAAGGTACCATACATAAATGACTTCAAGCATAGTACCTCTTTAGGTACAACCCATTGTGAGGTTGCCCCGAAAAGTATCCCATCGTAGTCTACAAGCTCGTAGGCCCCTTTCTCTAAAACTTTACTGACGATAAAGGGACCGTACCACATAGATTCAAACTTCCCCTTCCCTAACTTGTGATGTTTCTGATAGTAAGTCAGAACCATGTCACCTTTATTAAAGACACAGGATTGAACAGACTTATCGTACTGAGCCTTAACGCATTTTTTTGGGTGCCTCATGAGCCAAGGAAACATCTCTTTTATTTTCATCAAGGTTTGTTAAGTACAAAAATTGTTCTTCTTCGACGGAAGTGTTCGGGAGAAGTTCTATTGCAAGTTTGAGCGATGGGATTTGACATGCAATAGGATGAACAACTTCTAGTCCATAAACCAACTGAAAAGGTGTGAAACCAGTTGTTGTTTTAACTGAAGTCCTATAAGCCCATAGTGTGGAAAAAAGAGTCAAATTCTAGTTGGTTTTGTGATCTCCAACCATCCTATGCATCATAGTTTCAAAACTTTGTTAATGGCCTCAACCTGACCATTAGCCTGCAGGCAATACGGAGTTGAGTTTTCATGACGAAAACCTAGCTTAGCACTCAACTCAACCATCATCTGATTGCGGAAATGAGATATATGGTGAGTGACTATGACTTGTGGGACTTCGAACCTAGCTATCACATGGTTAAATAAAAAGAGGGCGGGAATTTCTTAACCGCTTCATGACTCTTTGAAGATTGATGGCCAAAAATACCCAGCACGAAGGATTTTCTGAGTTGTCCCCATCCCAGAAAGATGATCGCCAGATGCTCCAGAGTGGAAATCATTCAAAACTTGTTCAGCCTCTTCGTGTGTAAGGCATTGTTGAAGAATGTAATCAATACCACGCTGATACAATGTATCATTTAAAATGAAATAATACTTCGCGTGGTGATGGATGTGATGACGATTGGCATGGGAAATGTCAGGCTGAAATCTCTAGGTCTGGAGATAAATGATCAAATCTCTATACCACGGGTCGGTTGTGCTGATCAGGAACAAGAATTCATCCGAAAATGAATCGTTGGGCTCAACTTCCATCAGAGAACAAGGAAGGCCACACATCAATTTTGCAAAAACCAAGGACTTCTTTGAAGTAGCCTTAGCGAACTTGAGATCAAATTCCTGTAAGATAACGATCCAATGGGAATACTTGCCCCCTAGTACCTGACGACTCAAAATGTAATACATGATATCTGGATCCGTGAGAAAAATTGTGGTGTGAAGTAAGATGTAGTGACAGAATTTATGCACAACAATGACCGTAGCCAAAGCTAGCTTCTCCACACGCGAGTAACGGGTTTCAGAGTCAAGAAGACTCTTACTTAGGTAATAAATCATGTGCTCTTGGCCGTTGGAATATTCCTGCAATAGAACCATACCAATGGTAGTAGTGAAGGCAACAACATACAACATAAATTCTTTTGAGTAATTTGGGGGGTGCAACACTGGTGAATGCGTCAAAATCTCGTTGGGCTTGGTCATCCCAAAAGAACGGAGTGTCCTTCTTAAGGAGACACATATAAAAATGTGTTTTTTCTGCGAAGTTGCATACGAAACAACGAAGAAATTTTTCCTTCCTTTAAAAACTTTGGAGTTCAGTGATATTAGTCGGGGCGGGTAAGGCCAAAATAGCAACAATTTTCAAAGGGTCTATCCGGATGCCATCCTTGGAAACCACAAAGCCAAGAAGACGTCCAGTCTCAACACAAAAGACACATTTGTGTGGATTTAGCCGAATATTACAATGACGACACCTAAGGAAATTGTCTCTAAGGTGCCTTGGATGGTCTTCCCGTTCCTATGAATGAGCAGGGAGATCGTCTAAATATGGCTCCACGATGTTCTTGATATTGTGAAAAGCATAGGACATGACGTGTTGGAATTTAGCTCTGACATTTTTTAAACCAAAGGGTAACTTCCGATATGCAAAGGTTCCCCACGGGAAAATGAATGTCATTTTATGCCGATCGGCGGGAATAATTTCTATCTAATTGTAGCCAGAAAAGCCATCCATAAAATAAAAGATGACACTCCCAACACATTTATCATTGATTTGATCGATGTGTGGAGTAGGGAAATTGTCCTTGGGACAAGCCTTATTTAAATCTCGGAAATCGATACAAACCCTAATAGTGCCCTGCTTCTTATCTACAGGGACAATATTAGACACCCATTCCGTCAGTGGTACAGGATAAATAAACCCCGCTTTCAGAAGTTTCTCCACTTCGGCTTTGATAGCCACAACCTTCCTACGATGGAGTTGACGTAGTTTTTGTCGAACTGGCCTTGCCGTGGGATAAGTTTTAATCTCGTGTACGACGATGGACGGATCAATCCCAGGCATTTATTTATACGTCCAGGAAAAAACATCACGAAATTCTTTGAATAGATCTCTATAACTTTCAATTTCTTCTGTTGAACAGTTCTGGCCTACATGAACATGCTCAACAGTTTTGGGATTGGTTGATATGTCAATAGGGGTTGTCTAAGTGATGTTTCAAAGGTTTCCTTCGAAATCAGTGCCTTGCAAAAATACATGTGTTTGAGGATTGCTGACAATATCAGTACTAATAAGAGATACAAGATCAAAGTCTACTGAACTAGCATTGGGAAGGAAAGAAGATCTATGATGATGATCTTCCCATACAGGTTCATCTGCACTCATGATGTCCATAATGGACTCGTCCGATGGAAAATTCTGCGAGAGATAGCCTAGAGTGGGGATAGAGGGTTCTATCCAGTAGGGCAGGTGGTAAGGATCCGAAGCCACCAGATGAAGATCATCATAATGGACATCAGAAGCAGATTGAACACCATCATAAAGTGCTTCATAAGGGCCTAGAGAGGATGACTCAACAAATTCTTTGCCTCTAGGACTGTGACTAGTCGTGGAAATCATGTTCACAGTCGCCACTTCCGTACTAGGAGGGGTTGAGGGAAACACTCCCATGGGGATTGAATCCTTCAGCATACCTACCCCAACCGATTGATAAGGCAGAGGGGATTGGCCTAGCATAGGAATATTATTTGCAGTGGGGGTAGTAACATCTGGTGAACAAAAATCAAGTTGATCGATGGTCACAATCTTCCCCAAATGAGGGAAGTGGAGATTTTGAAACACTGTCGAAGCGATACCATCATAGCATAGAACAAGTTTCTCCCAATAGAAGATTGTAATCCAATGGGGCATCAACTACCTCCACCTGAATGGAAACAATCTTTCCCCCAAGCTTGACTGAAAGGGTTGGTAACAGACCATGTGGTTGGAAACCTCGTCCATCGAAAGCTTTCAAGGTTGTGGGTGACTTCGTAAGTTTGGGAGAACCAATGCTCTTCAACAAGCCATAAACAATACCGAGGTGGAAGCTCCTTCATCTAGGATGGTCCTATGGACCTTTCTCCCAACTACTCTTGTCGCGATTTGAAACGTGAGCTGGTAGGGTAATCTAGACTTGTATTTCTCCACATTAAAGTGAAACAGATTAGTGTTATCTAGGTCTAATGCCCCCAGTGCAGCCAATAAGTTTTTGCGCTGCATGGGACAACTTTGGAGTACCTCTAGGGTAGACATTGCGTAAGGTGCTTGAGCCAAATCTTCAACAACGTTGTGGAATTGTGCAGCTCGAGCATTTGGATTAAAAACATACTTCCTGAGGGTACTCTTGGGTGGGCACAAAATCAAGTCGAGATTAGGTTTCTCGATTGTAAGAGGACCATTAGACGAAGACGGAGAAGAACTAGTGGAAGGAGATTTCTCGGAAGAAGGATTCTCATCCTTCTTTTGTGCAGGTTTGTCATATGATTGACTACGAGTATTCAAGCTAATAGTTTTCAAGGACATCATTCTGATTTCTTCTATAGAATTAAAGGTTCCTTGATTAGACATATGATCTATCAATTGTTGTTGAGATGGAAAGGGGTCGGTAAGCGCCGTCGATGTAGGGTTACTTTTCAAAAAATTACTAATCGCTTCACGATGAGGGCACTCCTTAGTGAAGTGGTCACCTCCACACAATACGCAGAGATACTTAGCCTTCTCTTGCCTTTATTATAATTCTCTAGGGCCCCAACCTTGGGATTCTCCTGTTGGTTTCCAGGCTTCTTATTTTTTCCTTTACCTTTCATATTATTACCGTGTGTCTGCATACTCTGAATAGCATTCACCTCGTCAGAAATCGTAGGAGCATAAGGAGTAGTAGTAGAAGTACTCTATTGCTTGGTAGGCTTAGCTGTTGATGAGGGCTGATTGGACCGACTACCCCATCAACAGGAGTTTATGCAGGTGGCTTAGTAGGGTTTGTGCTGGGACGAGGAGCTTGAGGGATTAGGTCATACGGAGTTCCAAACTAGTAATAAACCAAGTCCAGATACTGAGCGTGAATGATAGCCTGCTATTCATTAACAACACCAACCATAGCCACATCTTAGGAAATGGGAGGCAACAAGGATTTCGTGAACTAGTCAACCAATAATTGATCTACAATAGGAGCTTTAATAAGTCTTTGTTGTCTCCTCCACTCATGAATATGGTCGGATATGTGTGTGGAAGTATTTTGATGAAGTGATGTCAAAATATCCGTACCAGTTTCGTAACAGATGGGGAGTTGGAAATGAGTAAGAAAAATTGTTGCCAACGAGCTAAAGTCCACAAACGAATGTTGTGGAAGTTCAATGTACCACTTTGCAGTTGTACCAATCAAAGTTCATTGAAAGAGCCTTAAACGGACTGAATCATCCATCAAGGAGTTGGAAGAACACCATAGATGGAAGGTCATAACATGGTTTTTGGGATCTTCTCCCTAATCCCATCAAATTTTGGAATATTTGATGGTAACTTCACTGGAATTGTAGGCCACGAAGCGTTATGCTGGATGGGGTTGTAGATCAACTTGGACAGATCAGGCAAGTCCAAAGTTTCCAAAAAAGGAATTTATCGGTTAGGTTGCACATACGGGTAGTATTGATAAGGCATATGTATAGCAGTAGTACCATAGGCCGATTGATACACTGGTTGTTGGCAATTTGGATTTGCAGACGATCCTCCCGAAGATCCACTAGATGGAGGCGGGACCCTGGGAGGAGGGTTTTCTCCAAGTGGTGGTGGTGGTGGTCCTCCGCTAGGTCGACCTCCAAAAGGTGGTCCATCAGAAGGTGGTCCTCCAGGAGGTGGTCCTTCTGATGGTGGCCCCTCAGAAGGTGGCCCACCCGAAGGTGGTGGTCCTCCACGAGGTGGCCCCCCAAAAGGTGGTCCTTCAAATGGTGGTGGTCCTCTAGGAGGTGGCACCCCAGAAGGTGTTCCTCCAAGTGGTGGTCCGCCATAAGGTGGACCTCCACCAGGTGGGCCCCCATCAGGTGGACCTCCACTAGGTGGCCCCCCAAAAGGTGGGCCACTGTATTCTCCAGTAGTATTGATAGGTATCCCCCCAAGCATAGGAATATACGACCAATTGGGTTGCCCCCAAGGTGTAAACATGTTTCAGGGGTAAGGCATACTAAGATATACCATTCCTGTAGATGTAGGCTGAAAGTTCACATTACTTACGGATGGCAGATTTCCTGGGTGAGTATATCCCCAAGAAGGTTGATTAACAACGAGTTGTACCCCTGAGGGTTGGCTCGTACTAGAAGGGGGAGTAACCGCTTTGGTTTTTGTGGGAGGGACTACAACTGTTGGTTGTCCTACAACAGGGGTATTTATTGTACTGGATGTGAATCGACTAGCTACTGATGCTACTTGAGTTGGAGGTTGCCCCCAAGTGGTAGAAAATATGGGAGAACTGGAAGAAGACCCAGGATTTTGAGCTGTAGTAATAGGGTTGGAAGGTTGACCTGGATTAGGAAATATTGATCCTCAAACCAGTGATGTCAAACTAGGAGTAAATTGAGACGTCGAGAGTGAACGGTATCTGGGAGGGGTTGATTCCGAAAGATGGGGTAAAAGGGCTGACACAAGCTCCTGATGAGGAAGAGGCAGAGCAGTGATGTTCGCAAGGTGCTCTTGAAAATTACGTAAATGATCCATAGTCGGTTGGAGCCTTCTATATATATCCTCATTCAGTGGAGGGTTAAAAAAGGACGGTATAGTAACCCCAAATTTGGAAATTGCTTGACCCATAGAGGTTCTCCAAAAGGAGCATTAGGGCCATATTCTGTCCCCTCAGTATCATCAGACAGGCAATCAACCCAATTTGATGAATCAACATGACCATCCATTGGAAAATGGAAGGTTGTGTCAGCCGTAGGAGGCTATTCGACCAATGGATTATCATATGTAGTGAATTCTTTCCCCACTTCCACAGCTGGATTCTCTTCCACGTGAGAATCAGCTGCGACACCTTGGTCTATGGCTTCCATTGGTCTTTCTCCTGCAATAGGAGGAAGGTCAGGTGGAAAGGCTTAAACTCTTCTGGATCGTCTCAAAGGAAACTCAGCCAGATTGCTGGCACTAAAAGCCTAACCTAGGGTTTGAAAACTAGAAAAACACACAAAACCTCTCCTACACAAGCTAAAGGCCACAAGCAAACTTAGGTGACAAGAGGGGCTGATAAAAGCCGGTTCCTCACTAGGATTGTCAAGTCTTTGCAACTTGTGATATACTGCATGGTGCAAAAGTAAAACGCGACAAGGAGGATTGGGTCGTCCCTTGCCTGAATACCCAATTAACTGGACGGTACATGCGTAATAGTCTCCCTGAGTTTTGTTCTCTGTGTATTGCGCTGACAAGACAACCAAAAGGGTTTTTCTTAGATGGTTTAGGGAATCCTACAAGGGTTTCCTAATATACACAAGGTACATGGGATCTCAAATCCATGTTGTCTAATGCACAACCGTTCAAAAGGGGCCTTCCGATATACAGTCAAGTACGTGAAGTACCTTTCAATATACCTCAAGGGTACGTGAAAGACCATTCGATATACTGATGGTACGTGGAAGAACCACACAATTCCCGGGATGCAGTGCAGGCAAATGAACGACAAATCCTATGTTTAAAGACGTCGGAACACGTCTCTATCCTATCAATCAAGTTACTAAATTTTTTAACCTAAAGCTACTGTTAAGTTTATCTTGAACGATTAGGTGCATGAAGTGTGTACAGAAAAGTAAAACCATTCAGCATGGGATGAATTTTTTTCACTTTACCATTCAAAGTATGCCCTACTTACGGGAAGGAGAGAGTGTTTCAATTTTATTTCAAAACAAAAAAATTCCCAAAAAACCACACTGAACTCATCCTTTCAGAAAATGCAAACAAGAAAGACACTTCTACACTGATCTTTGAAAGCAAGAACGAAGCGAGATCTCTTTTCCTAAAAAGAAAGACACTAGCACTAAAAGGCACACTAAGCACTTTTTCAATATTCTTCAAAAAATGAAAAGGTTTAACTTATAACCATGGTATATTTTTCTTTTGACGAGATAAGAGTGTATAAAAGGAAAGAAGAACATGGATATCTGAAAGCTTGTGAAGCTAATCAGAGGTCCAATGATTCGTCTTTAAACAAAATTATGATCAATCTCAGCAATTTTTTTCTTTGAATCAAAAGCAAAAAAGAAGTCTTCCATAAACTCACGAAGAATAAAAGAAAAAACAAAAAATCAAAGCTTCCTTTTTATTTAATCATACTATAAAAAGAGATCTAACTATGCTGACTTCCAAGCACTCCTTTTGAAAATCAAAGCAAGCATACAAGGAGCTAAACAGATGGATGTAACCTAGCTCTTTGAACCAAAGCAAAGCAAGCATTTAACACTATAAGACTTTGAATTTAATAGTCAAGATCTCAAGCATGAAGCCCAAAAAACAAAGAATAGAAAGCAAAATTAACTAAGCTTTGAAATCACAGGGGTGTGAAAACGCTACCTGGCACCGCTTGAAGAGGGTTGGTGACAGAGCATTCCTGCTTTGGCAGTGCCTTTTGTCCACTATGACAGAGCGGTGGCACTGCTTAATGACTACTGAGCAATCGCTGTGGCACCACCTATTGTCCTGTATACATGTGCGGTGACTGATGTAGATGTCAAAACAAAAAGAATGGCGAAATAGAAAAAGTTAGGTGTTGAAACAATGGCATCAAATCATGAAATCAACAGGAAAATTAACTACAGAAAGTAGATATGCCTCAGATCTTAGCATATCTAGTTATACCGAACCAATATCTCACTAGAAAATCTAGTAGATCTGATCACCAAAAGGTTGGAGTTTGGATTTCAGACAAGAGTTCGAGAACCAAGAAAGATCAGATGTGTTTAATGCTCTTCCCCATTATGGTCGCCATATTTGTTGCTAAGAATATCACACCTCTTGCTGATAAGAGTTGTTCCTATAGGCCTGAATGGTTTAGATCTAGAACAAATGAGTGATGACAGAGATGGAAGACTTCCCCTAGAGCTAGTGGATATCTGGAATGAGTCCTTTGGCTATTCAGTAGTGTGATGTAGTTGTCTCCTATGGTGATGAATCTCCATGGATGTACCTGCACAAACACATCAAACAAACAAGCACGATCAAAGGTACCAAAACATAGTCTATAGTTCTATATTAGTGACTAAGGAATCCAATAGTAAAATGAATGATTGCAACATAACACATTTTACGGGAAAGGAACCAACTTTGCATTAAAAATGAAGAAGAAAGCTTACAACAATTTCCTTAGCTTTGTGATGCTCCTTCACATGCCATGCCTTGTCCTCAAAAGCTTCAATTTGCTCCTTCTATGCTCACCCTAGATTTTGCCAGAATCTCAATACGACAGCATAACTTTTCTCTCTCCCAACCATGGGGTATGAGCCGGGTTTTATAGGCCTTGGGAGGATAGGGATGGTTGAGCAAATGGTGGGTGAGGTGGAAGGGAGATCCTACTAGGGGGGATCTCGAGTCTAGGTGGTCCACATGAGTAGGGATGAAGGTGCCATGAAGTCTTCCTTTGAGAAGCTTCGTGAATCTTCTCTTTTTCTCTTTTAAACTCCAGCACAACTTTTCTTCCATGCAGACAGAGCATTACCAGGGTGGAACCGCTCTTTGATGAAGGGGTATAGGCGGTGGCACCGCTTATTGTCAAGAGACAACGGGCGTTACGGAAGAGGGTAATGCCTTTTACATTAAGGGAAAAGGCGGTTCTGGACTCAAATGTGGAAAATAGGAGTCTGGGCCAATGTCCAACTTCACAATTTGGGATTTGAGTGCAACTTCTGATGTTTTAGGCCTCAACATATGATGGTGAGGAGATTTATGTGTAACAGTTCCAACCTTAAAGCTCATTACCCTATCCTTGGATTGAAAACTCTCTTATTGGTTTCTCTTTATCTTTTGTCCACTTGAATTTTAATGACCCAATTCAAAAATTCCAAACAAAGGCAAAATTTGGGGAAAAATTGTATTAACTAGTCTTGACTCTAGGGGCTTCAAATGGCACGAGATGGTCTCAAATTTGGTAGAGAATGATATGGTGAGTATTAGGAGCACACAATGGAATATTTGGTAATTTTATAACAGGTTATAGACATCTGCAACTCGATTTGGGGACATTGGTAAAAATGGTAAAATTAGTAGTAAATTGTGGTGCAATTCCCCCTAGGGTGTGAGCATAAATGGCCCTCCAACACCTATGAGACCCTCCCAAATGATCAAAAAGAGTATGGGGAATAATATTAAACTTCATTTACTTCCATTTGGTGTGGTTATGAGTTCTACAACATATATGTAAATCTTCATATTCAAATGCATATATTCAGTGATATTTGCTTAAGGGAATTGACATGTAATAGCTTACTTTGACTCATAAATTGTATATGTAATGGTTCAGAAAAAAGCATAAGGAATTTATATCATTAAAAACATATCAATATCTTACCCAACAACATATAACATCAGATAAATCCTCTACACAAATAAGATATTACAACTCCATTGAAATGAGAAACCAACACATGGAAACTAGTCACACCATAGCTTGGAAGTGTGGACATTTTGCATATGAATTTCTGTTAATTTCGACTTACAGAGAGGATGGGAGACATAGCATAGAGCCATCAATAATTAACCCATGCTTGGGCATCAACATGACTCAACAAGGTGTAACCGCCATTCACACAAATGTGCCATCATAGAGAAGCATGGGAATATTGAAGTAGGGATTGAGAGAATGGGAGGAGAGATGGGTCACAAAATGTAGAAGAATCCTATATGCAATAACAACACTCCATTATTATCCAAATTAGAGGTCAGGTTGTCCTCTCCAACAACCAATTTGGATGAGAATCTAACTCTCTCGAAATTGGCTCACTAGCAGGGCAAGTGAGCACTCACCGTGCAATGGACAAGCTATTGCTTTCCAAAATGCCAAAGGAAAATTCTCAAATGATCAAAATTCATTCTCATCCTCATAACATATTTTTATAACCCTCCTAAGGTAGTCCAAGTTTTAATTCCCTCCCATAGGCTTCCTCCAACTCATCCTTGATGTTTAGTAATCCCAATGACACTTGTCCTTCTCCTCATCCCTTTATCTTCCTCCAAATTCAAATTGCTGCCACCAAACCCCAAGTGCGCCCTATTGGAGGATATTTTTAGCCATGAAATGTTAGATTGTCATAGGTCTACAATCAGGTCTAATCTGTCATATAATCTTCCATCATTGTTGTCGTAAAGCGCATGGAATTTCTCTCCAGGTGGCACCTAGTTTCTTCCTAGTCTCTTCCTCTTCCATGGGGAGTTATTCCTCTTCACCTAGTTGTATCCTTTGGCTCATGACATGTTACTTGACACCTATTCACCTTCCAAGAATGTTCCATTACTCATAATTTTGAATTTGGGGTTAAGTCATGACATGTGTAAGGAAGAATCTAACCACCCAAGGTCTCCATGAACCTCCAAATGTCTTCATGAAGCAATGCCACTTTATTTTCTCCATATTTATTATTTGTATGACCCATTTTAATGTGTAAATGACAAACTAAGTTTCTCTTGGGTCTCATAGCTCCCTCATTGCAAGATTTAATGCCTACTCCCCAACCTAGGGAACTAGTAGGTGGGTGAAATATTGCTAACTAGTAGTCTCATTGAGATGGGGACATGACATGATTAGATCTTCCTTGGATTATCCTTGGATGCCTCTCCACAAGTGCGCACATCCTGTATATATATGAGACATCTTCAACCCAAGTGGGTGCACACGGAAGGGACACGTCATTTAGGGAAGCCCAAATAAATCTGGATGCTCTCCCAATGGTCGAATTGGAGGTCCCTCGGTAAATATCCCAGCCCAATATACATCTCTTGGGCTCTTCTCTTGACGCCCTTCTAGCATCGCATGATCCCTCTTTTGAATTTTTTTCTTGATGTTCCCAAGCTCCTTTGTCCATAAGCCCATTTTCGTGTTGATGGCATCCACATGTGCCCCGTACGGTGTACAACTGTTTTTCCCCTCCTCGGGGTGTCTTAACACCATGCGTTAGGAAAATGTGATGGCCTTCTCTTGGACTTGTGTCAAAGTTGTCAATATTTGTGCTCCTTCTTTGCTCCCATTCCTTGGTTAGTTTGAGTCTTCTTGGTCGCATGCCTTACTTGCTTCCATGGTCATGAAGGGGCAAGTGGGCACACTTGTCGTGAAGGTAAGTGCACTCATTGGAGTGTGGGGAATGTTTCAACCCATTAGCATGACATGCAAGCCTGCCTAGGGGATGGGGACATTACATCCTCCCCCACCCAACCCATTGTTGTTTGCAACAATGTCCAACTTTCACTGAAGGAATTCGAAGGCTCCTCTCTCGAATCTTGGCTTAGTCCTCATGTTGTATTAAGGACTTCTTCTTTATTTTACTTTGTCCAAACTCACTAGTCCCTGTGGTTTCTACCTTCAACCTCGTAGCAATGTTATGAGGGAATCCCTTACCAATTGTCTTTGTGTCATCCTGTTGTGTCTTTCACTCCCACGTATCATGGGGGGACAAGTTGGGTAGCTGATCTAGCTTCACATGCTCTCCATGACAGTGTGCAACTCCCAAACTTATGACTTACGCCTTGGTTTTGAGTCTACTTACATGTTTCTTCCTCGAGACTCATTTCTCGACCATATCTGTGAAGTTTGTCGACTGCCAATGGTGCATGGTGACCTTACTTCACGCCCTACTACCATGGCCATGGTGGAAACTTGGTTCTCCCTCAAAGAAGTGTTGTTAGACTACTTCTCACTACTTTACAACTTGTTTCTTCTTGTCTTGGCATCGCCTTACCAATTCCTTGACCCTCCTACCTTCTTCACGACAAGGGCCACTTCACCGCGTTTTTAGAAAAAAAGTGGGAGGAAAGTGGCATCTCATGCCACTCCCTTGAAATGTTGCTGCAAATTGTTTGCCTCCTTGAGGTGCGTCGGGTCTCTCAAAGCCATACTTTGCACTAAAGTACAACAAGAAGGGCACATTAGACCCAATTCTATCTTCTTCTTGTTCAATCAACCTCTCCACTTCTAGATCGCCTTGTCGAAATTCCTCTCCAAGAGTCTCGTGAGCTTGTTCTTGTTCTTCCTTGGGTGCCACATACTAAGGCTTTCTTGCATCTGTTGGGTCATCTTGTGTTGTCGGCAAGTCTCTCTTATTTCAAGCATTCTTCTTTGTATCTACCTTCGACTGCTTCTTTCCTTGTTCCTCTATCCTTGGTCAAGATGTTTCCTTATTTGAGTAATCCTCCATCATTCCCTTCGCAAGACGGTTGATTGGTGCCTTGGTGGTTTATTGCAACAACCCGCAAGGTGGTCATTTGCACGACCCTATCAGTTGGTTTTCTTAAGGTAGGGATAAGTACAACGATATGTTGCTTACCCGAGAAAAATACCATGTTGTCCATATGAGAATCTAGTGCTGTCAGTGTTGTTCATAAGATAAAAATGTTCCATCGACACCACGGTGAGGTTCACTTCCTCGTGTCAATCTCCTATATTTGTAGCAACTTCCATTGTCATGCAACCACCCGCTCTATATGTGTGTTTATTTCCTTGAAAGAGGTGCCAGCTGATTCAATTTTTGACTTGAGTCAGGTGACAACTTCCGCTTTCACGAAGTTATAGGTGGCTCCACTATCAACAAGGGAAATAATGGTATACCCATTCACTTATTTCGAAACATAACATATTCAGGTTGCATCTTCTTCTTCCAACCTATTTATTATGGATTCCTCGACTATGGCACTTAACACTTATAATACTCATATCGATGGCTGGGTTGTTTGTTGCTCCACATCGTTCAACTTCAATTGTTTCAATGGGAAGTCTCTTGCACGGTGATCCTCAGCGCAGATCCAAGAACAGATCAGGTTCTTTTATTTTTCTTTGGTCGCATATGCCTTCTTGGGTTTGTCTTCTCTCGACTTTGTAGAAGCTTTCTCTTTGCCTTTGCCGAATTGTTTCTTTGTTGCAGTCCCTTCTTCTTCATCCTGACTTAATATGGTATGGGCTTTGTCTTGAATTCTAGAAACTTGTTAACTGCAGAAATTGCTTTGGCAAGGTTTTCCACCTTTTTGGTATCTCAACTCATTATGTGCCCAGGTCTTTAACCCTTTATTAAAGTGATGTAATGGATATTTGTCGACCATTTCTTTAATCTCCAACATAAGTCTCGTGAATTCCTTGATGTAAATATGGATCTTGTTGGTATGCCTTAACACTGTCGAACTCATTCCTTGCAATACACATTTGATTTCTTGGTCCAAACTGTGCGTGTAAATTGACCTTCATGTCTTCCCAATTAATTATCTAGACAACACTTCTACCAGCAGCAAGATCCTTTTCCCGATTTCTCCACCAAAGCTTTGTTGTCCCTCTCAAGAAAATGGTAGTGATGTTCACCTTAGCCTCATTAGAACTTCCATTCATTTGCTCATGGTATTTTTCTACATCCCCACATATTCGCATCATGGGTTCCATCGTAGGACTCTAGCTCCTTTATCTTGATCTTCACGGATCCATCGAAACTTCCATTTTGGGTAATGGCGCATCTGAGAAGTGTGACGATGTCTTCCCAAGCCTGCACTTTTTCCACTACCACCTTTACAACACTCTCCACTTCCATCAATCTTTCCTCAAATTCATTGGTCGTGAAGGAAGCACCATCTGAACTCAATACTACTACCTCGTTGCATGAACCAATGTCCCTTTTCACCTTGGTTTCTATGGTCTTCTGATCGTGTTTTTGTTGTCGGAAATATTCTTAAATTCTCGCAATAAGTTATTCCAATGCAACAATTCAGGCCCTAGTTCGATTAACCCTATATTGTCCACCATCACTTTCTTCGTGGTCTGATGTGAACTCATCATCCGATCATGTCACAATTGTCTTCCTGTACTTAGTCCCCTTGTTGGGTGACCAACACTACCTTTAGCTAAGATGTTTTCCTGGGTTATGAGAATATTATTTTTCGGGCACACTTATCCAAGGGAAAACTTCTTTATGGGTGCCTCTCAACATGCTAAGTCTCGGGCACACTTTTTGGCGTCTCTTGTTGTGCTACATCCTAAGCACACGTCCTCTACACCTCCCAAGGTGCACTTTGAGTGTTGTGTCTCAGAATCTCTAACCACTTTACTTCGATCCCAGCTGTCACTTTGGGATAGTTGGGAAGAGTTTCCCGAAATCCAATCCAGTTAACCTTATGCTCGGATACCATTTGTTTTTTCGAGACAATGGTGAAGAGCAACTTCTAAGCCCTCTTTAAGCTATGATACCTACTGTCACTTCCGGGATAGTGGTGAAGAGCTCCTACCAAAGCTTCCAATTTATATTGGATCTGATACTAACTTTTTCCGCATAATAGTGTCGACGAGCACCAAGTGTTCCACAACTTTGATACCAATTGTCACTTATGAGACAATGGTGAATATCTCCTACCAAAACTTATGATTTAAGCTGGCTCTAATACCAACTTTTCTCATAGAAAATTGATGAAGAGTACCAAGTGTTCCACAACTCTGATACCAACTGTCACAACCCCAAGTCGTCATGCCCTTAGGCGTACCAACCCTTATTTATCTACGCAACACTACCCGACATTTGTCCCCAAAGAACTAAAAGGGACCTTTATCGTCATACTACACCTTGTTTCTCATAGGTCTCCCATAGCTTCAATCATGAATAACTTGCTTGCTTAAACCTCCCAATGCTCAACAACCTTTCCCAATATACTTGAGATCTTAAATTTATTAAGTGTGTGTAGTATCATGGAGTTTAATAATTATGCAACCAGTATAACAAGACAAACACAATATGCATAGGGGTGCCCAACCTGACACCCATAAACTTGGTAATACAAAGAGCTCAAGATTACATATTAGGTGAGGGCCAACAATGGTGAGGCCTCAATTTACAAAGATAGGGTGAACATGAAGCTTGTTTCCAAAGTACATAGAAAAACCTCTATGGGATCCCAACCCAAGCCCGTTCCTAGTGATTGGTCCCTTTGTCAATTATGTCGTAACCTTGGTATTGTTCCAACCTCAAAGCTCGTTACCCTATCCTTTGCATGTGAACTCTCTTCTTGGTTGCTCTCTATTTTTCATCCACTTGATTAGATATTCCTTGGATGCTCCTGGGATGCCTATCCACAAGTGTGCCTATCCCATATATATATGAGTCATCCTCAACCCAAGTGCGTGCACACATAAGGGACACATCATTTATGGAATCCCATATAATTCTGAGCGCTCTCTCGATGGTTGGCAAAGAGGCTCCTCAATAAATCTCTTGACTTGATTTCCATCTCTTGGGTGCTTCTCACGATGCCCTTTCAACATTGTGTGCTCCACTCTCCCAACTGTTTTCCTAATATGCCCGATCCCCTTTGTCCACAACCCGTTTATCATGTTGATGGCGTTCACATGTGCCCAATGGGTGTACAACCATTTTTCCCCTCCTCAAGTTATTTTGCAACCATCATGTTATCTTTGGAGTTGTTAATTTGGTTATGAGATTGATTCCTTACATGTACATCCTACATGTCAATTCTATTATGTTGCTCTACTAAACATTTTGAAGATGGACATAAGATGAAAAAATTCAATTGCACGAGTTGAAAGTTAATGGTTCTACAACACTTCAATATCATGGAAAGTGTTTATTAATAACTTTACTAATTTGGGATTCACAATATTGTTCAACATCATGAAAAGGTGCTCATTAAGAATATTACTATATTGTTAACTTGGAATCAATAATGTTATTGATTGTTCCCAAATTGGTATAAGGTCATGAAATGGATATGTACAAACATAAACATGCATTAGATAATAATAATCTAAACTACACCAGAACACCAACAAGGATGATCGAAACTATTGTTTAATTCAACTCAAATTTGGGCTTATAGGTGTTAGGGGGTATTATATGAGCTTAGTGAGAATTCAAAGGCTAAGTATTTATGGGAAGTACATATTGTTTCGAACAATGAAGCAAAGGCATATGCATTACACCAAGATTTATAAAGGTCTTGATCTTCGAGGACTTTTCTCATGATAGTGAATATGGATAAGGAATGAAATATGAAAGGAGAGAGACCAAGTAGAATAATCCAAATGTTCATTTGGAAATTTGACAACTTTGAAGAGGAAAAGATATTCCATATACATCATCATAACAACACAAGGGTTAATCAAATGGAAAACAAGGCCACCTACTTAGAAAAAGGGGTTCTCATAAAAAACCAAGGCCCTCTAGGCATCAACTGGATTCCATAAAATTCTCTCATGGAAAAACATTATAGTGCAAAAGCACTTAGGTCCAAATCCCCATTCTTAAGGATCAATCTATAAGCCATGTGATGTTTACCAAGCTTGAAGGACACACAGACATTCCACTTGTGAGAGGGATATTTCAAATCTGACAGTGCTTTCAATCTTCTTTCATGTGGCAAGATATATTGAGTACATGCTTTTAAATCTCATTTATATTGGCTCAAGTGTGAAGGTAAGATATAACTCATGTGACAGATGGCAAAGTTTAGAGACAACAATAAATATTTTAGCGTTTTCTCTTGCAAGAAAAGCAGTTGGTATCTACAACGAGTGCTATGGGGACATTTGGATAGTGGTAAGTTCAACCTCTCCTTCTAGTTCACTTGTTTGAATTTCAAATTCACCCGATTTGGTATCCATAGTAGTGTTTCTTGGTATTTCCACATGTCCTTGGTGAAAGGAATTTTGTTGAGTAACGTCAAATTTCTCATTCCTATTATTTATTGCATATGGGAAATTGAACCCGTTATTGGTTGGTGCATATTCTGTCACGCCAAAGAGGTAGATTGGGATGGTTTATTCACATTGAGAAGATTATTTGTTGAGGAAGTTAGGCCAAGAGATTTGGAGTATCACATATTTATAGTAATTTTTTTCAAAACTTAAAATACTAATAGTTAATGGCTAGTTTCCCATGCTTCAGAGACTACATGACTAATAAAATTTGAAGGGATTGCATGAGACAAGCCATTGATTATTTGATCAAGTAGTTAGAAGTTTAAGAGAGAAAAATTGTCAGATTTGAAAACCAAATCGTAGGATAACAACACCGGGATGGACAAAATGACGAAGGGAATGGACATTTACTACAACATGATATTGGGATTTGCTCGAGGAACCTAATAAACAACAACAAGGAAATGTTTCCAAAGGATTCAGTAATGGAGAATGTGAAAGAAGAGGCCACGATGTAGTAAACAAGTATTGTAATAATTGGTCAAGCTCGGTTTCAGAGAGAGGGCAAGTAGGAGTAGGAGGATGTCCAAATGGAGGAATCCCACAATGGGCACCACTTTGCTTAAAATTGTCTTATGTTTTTTTTTTGTATCTTGATTTTGGGTGCCTTTATACACCATTATAGTTATAAAAGTGATAGGGAATCTTGAAACTATGAATTTTATTATTGTCTTGTGAAGAGCTGTAACTTAATGTTCCAGCTCAACAGAACTTGCTTGTATAGATTTTTTGAACTCTTGTGTATATTATGGTTGTTTTTGGTACGCCACAACCTTTATCACATAAAAAAATACTCATTCTTGTAAAAAAAACTTAACACGATTTGATTAAAAAAGATATATCATTTTTTAAGTGTTTGCTAAAATGGAAGAAACAAACTCAAAATGAGACAAGAATCGCATGCAATTGTAACTTCTCACTAATATAATGAATTGGGAAGAGATTGCTAAAAAGAATATTATTCATTTAGTAATGGGGCATATTTCATGTTGTTGGGCACTAAATTGAAAAATGGCCTTTAGAACGTGAATTAAGCAATATAAATCTAATGAAAATAATTCAACTCTATTTGAATCTTATCAAAGCAATAACAAAAACAAAAACAATGCATCATTAAAACATAATAAAGCGATAAATAATAACATCTAATCATACATAAATTATATTCTTTGTCCAAGTAGAGACACATCAGTTAACTGTGAATACAAATAATTAGCCTTTAGAAGTGGTTATCATCTCTGCTATGGATTGGATTGAAGGTATAATGATGTTATCTGATGTTAAGAAGCCTTCCCAGCCCTTATATCAGATGTTGGATGTATTATTAAATTTATATTAAATTATTGTTAATTATTGGATTTTGTGTCGCAATTAATTTTGGAAAAATAGAAATTAAATGTTGATGGTTTATCCACTGCACTAAAAATCAAGTAATTAGCCTTAAAGAGCTAATGATATGTCCCTAAGACCCTTTTATAGCCTCGAAGTACATTACAGGTGGTATTAGAGCTACAGTTGCAACACTGCGACTGTTGGGTCTACTAGTTGTTTTAAATTTGCTTGCTTGAATAAAAGTTAAATGTTGCGTATATGAAAGTTAACTTTGAAAGTGCTGCTATCTTTGTGAAAGATGAAAAATTATTTGTTATTTTGAATATTTGGAAGATGTTTGAAAATAATCATATCCATTTATGCATTTTGCTTATTTATTTATTTCAAAAATTGCAGACTAGTCTAGTATGTTTTATTTCTTCTTAACTAAAAAATTGATTATTATTTGAGAAAATAAATAAATTTGATAATGGAATGTTAAAAAAACTTAGAATGAACAGATTGCATCTCACAGTAAATATTTTAACCCAAGAAGACCCTGCAGAGAAAAACAGTAGATGATGGAAGTTAAACAGACAACCCCTTATGGCCATGAAGAGGAGTATGTAGGAAGGAGGAGGAGTAGTTCATCCCTTGACCTGGAATATTCAGTCAAGAAATGTAATGAAAGGATCACTCACCTTCAAAAACAAATCATGAAATAACTAATATCCTTAAAGACTACCCAAGACAAGAAAGAAAGGAAAAGCAGGAAAACTCTACAGGATGGACTTTCCACTAGAAAAAGACCTAGAAGTCCTGAGACCAGTCCAGCTAAATTTTCGGATGACCGTAATAGTTGAAGGATAAGGTATGAACATGATGATCTAATGGGAGAATTAAGAAATATTAAACCTCCAACCGTTGATGGCGAAGTTAAACATGGTGAAGAAGAAGAAATATGGTTAGTACGGCTCCGAAAGTTTTTCTAATTGCATGATTATTCATTAACCATGGAAGCAAGAGTAGCTATCTATAATTTGCAAGGAATATCCTCTCCTTGGTGGGAAGATTTGGTTAAACTGAAACATATTGATGAAGAAAATATCACTTGAAAAAAGATTAAAAACTATTTTCAACGAGAACACCTTTCAGAGAAATACTATGATAATAAGATGAAACAATTCTTTGAACTTAAGCTGGCCAATTTAACTATGGATGCATACAAGAAGAGATTTCTTGAACTGTTAACTTATGTAGACTATATTAAATATGAGAAATTTAGGATTCAAATATTTCTAAGTGGAATGCCAACTTTTTACAGAGAAAAGATCCAGTATGATATGCCTAAGACTCTTAGAGAAGTAACCGAGAAGGAAAAACATTTTTATAAGTTGGATAAGAATAAGGAACATACTAACTTGAAGGATAAGAAGAATGTTACACAAGACCAAAGAAAGAAGGGAACCAAGCCTCCTATTAATAGAAGTGATAATTTTCATAAGCAACCAAATTCAAATAAGAGACCTCCTGTTAGCTGTTGGAATTGTAATGAGAATCATTATGCAAGGGATTGTCCACATAAGAAAGGAGACAACATTCACAACATTCAGGAAGCAACAATAGGTGATGTTGGTAAGACTCAGAGGATTTATGCATATTTGGAAGGTAGGCAAGCAAATCATCAGTCTCACATGAGAGAAGTGGCATGTAAGATTGGTAATATAACCGTGTCTACTTTAATTGGTTTAGGAGCAAGTAACAATTATGTTGCACCTAGTGTAGTTTTGAATTGTTCTCTTAAAAAAAGTAACCTTGAGGTTGCAAGCCTTGTACAGTTAGAAACTGGAACTAAAATAAAAGTCACAAAAATAGTAAGATAGTGTCCTTTGTAAATGAATGGTTTAAATAATTTAGCAGATTTGAATGTTATCCCCTTAAGCTATTACGATGTTTGATTGGTATGGACTGGTTGATTGCACACCGAGCTATCTTGTACTATTACAATAAGACTTACACATGTCTAGATGAGGAAGGAAATATAGTAACCATTAAAGGAATACATAGACCATTATATTTAAGCAGGTTACAACCTTACAATTAAAGAAGTGTTTTAGAAGGGTTTCAAATTTATGTAGCTCACCTAGAAGAATATAAGGAAAAGCAACCTCAGTTATAGGTTACCCGATATTACATGAATTTGTATATGTATTTCAAGAGATATTTGGAATGTATCCTAGAAGAGATATAGACTTTAATATTGATCTAGTGCTCAGTACAATTCCTTTGTCTAAAGTCCCTTATAGGATGAGTACACTTGAATTGAAAGAGTTACATATGCATTTACAATATTTATTAAAGAGAGTTTATATTGGGCCTATTGTTTCACCTTAGGGAGCACTCGTTTGGTTTGTAAGAAAGAAAGATGGTACCTTGATACTTTGCGTAGATTATATGTAGTTAAATAAAGCAACTATCAAGAAAAAGTATCCTTTAACGAGAATCAATGACTTATTTGATCAATTAAGGGGTGCCACAATGTTTTCAAAGATAGATCTCAGGTTGGGTTATGATCAGGTTAGAATTAAGGAAGAGGACATTAGTAAGACTACTTTTAGAACAGGATATGGTCACTATGAGTTTATAGTTGTTCCATTTGGTTTGACAAATGCACCAACTACCTTTATGTGCTTGATGAATGAGATTTTTTGAAATATTTGTACAAGTTTGTGATTGTTTTCTTGGATGACATACTATTTTACTCTAAGACAAAGAAATAAGACGAAGAACACTTGAGATTAGTAATGCAGATACTTAGAGATAATCAACCTTATGCTAATTTAAGTAAGTGCTCTTTTTATATGAACACGATTCACTACTTAAGACACATTGTAACAGAAGAATGAATCTCAGATGACCCTGAAAAGATAGAATCAATTATGAATTGTCCAACTCCTAAGAATGTGTGAGAAGTTAGATTTTTATCGGATTAGTAGGTTTTATTGTAGGTTTATATAAGGATCTTCAAAGATTGCACATCTGATAAATTATTTACAAAAGAAAGGTATAAATTTTGATTGGACATTTAAATGTGAAACAAGTTTTCATAAGCTTAAAGAGATGCTTACTAGTGGACTAGTTTTGAAAATTGCAAATCCATATGAAAATTTCATGGTATTTATAGATGCATGTCAACATGGTATAGGTGGTGTGTTAACTCAAAATAGACAGATTATTTGTTATGAGTCTAGGAAGTTAAAGGACCACAAACAAAATGATGCTACACATGACTTGGAATTAGGAACAACAATACATGCTTTAAAGATATGGAGACACTACTTAATGGGAAAGAAGTTTGAATTAAGAACTCATCACCATGAACTAAAATACTTGTTCGAACAACCTAATCTAAATGCAATACAAAGAAGATGGATGGAACTACTATGTGAATACAATTTTGACATTAAGCATATAAAAGGAAAAATAAATAAAGTGGTGGATGCACTTGGTAGGAAAATGCATATGATGCACGTATCTATGAGTACTAGCACTTCAGATTTAAACGATAGAATAAAAGAGGAAAACAATACGTATGAATTCTTTCAACAAGTAAAATCAGGTTTGAAAAAACAAGGAACAACACATAAGTTTGAACATTATAAACTGGAAGATGGAATACTTAAGTATAAGAACATGGTCTACATTCCCAACTCAGAAAACGTAAAGAAATTGGTTTTAAAAGAAATGCATGATGTACCGTATGCACGTTGCTATGGTTATTAAAAGATAGTAGCAACAATTAAGAAGGATTATTACTAGCCATGAATGAAAAAGGAAATTGCAGATTACATAGCTAGATGATTAGAATGTCAAAAGGTAAAATTTGAATGTAGACACCTTGCATTTTTTTTACAACCTTTACATATACTATGATGGAAATGGGATGTAGTTAGTATGGATTTTATCACAAAATTACCTAAGACAAGGTCACAACATGATGCTATTATGGTAGACAAATTAACTAAAGAAACTAACTTTATACCAGTTAATGCTACACATACAGAAACTGAAATAACACATATTTACATGAAAGAGGTACCTAGATTGCATGGTATTCCGAAGGCAATTGTGTCAGACAAGGATTCAAAATTCACAGGTCATTTTTGGAAAGGTTTGTTTAAAGGTTTTGGAACATATTTGAATATGAGTACTTCACATCATCGTTAGACAATTGGACAGACATAAAGGGTTAGTTAAGTTATTGAAGACATGTTAAGAATGTATGTAATGGATCAACCTACTAAATGGGAAAATTATTTGCATCTTGAGGAATTTGCTTATAACAATGGTTATCACTCTTCTTTGAAAGTAAGTCCTTTTGAAGCTATGTATGGAAGAAAATGCAACACACCTATTAGTTGGGACAATCCGATAGATAGAGTTATCATTGGGTCATAACTATTAAAGGAATTGGAGGATCAAATGGTTAGGATTAAAAATAATTTGAAAACAACACATGATAGACATAAACTTTATGCAGATTAGAATAGGATTGACAGACAGTTCCATGTTGGGGATCATGTGTTTTTGAAAATGAAACAAAAAAAACTTGGAAATTTTTTCTAAACTTGCAGCTAGATATTGCGGTCCCTTTGAAATTTTCGAAAATATAGGACGAGTTGCTTATGAACTAGCTTTGCCTCCTAGCATAAAAGTTCATAATCTGTTTCATGTCTCTTTGTTGAAAAGTATGTGCATGATCCTAGGCATATAATTGAATGGAATATGATCCATGTAAAATGTAGAGTAGATGTTTTTGTTTTACATTAGATGATGATGCATGTGATATGATATATTGTTGCTTAGATTATTATGATACTGACATATGATCCTTGTTAGCATGTTGGTATATATATGATTTCATGTCGACATGTATACATGATGTTAATTATTTATTGTATATATATATATATATATATATATATATATATTTGATGTGACAAGGTGGATTCGAAAGGAGACTTTCTGGTAGAGCCTATTGCCATTATAGGCAAGAAGACCAAGCTACTTAGAAACACAAAAATTTGTCAGGTTAAGGTTCATTGGAGCCACTATACTCTTGAGGATGTGACTTGGGAAATGGAATATATGATGAGAAAGGCATACCCTCATCTATTTTGAGATTTTGCGGTATGTGTGTGTATGCATCAAGGACAATGCATGGTTTAAGGGGGGAGGGTTGTAATACCCTGTGGTTTATCCCCTGTACATATTATTATTGTTGTTATGTTGGACATAGTGGAACAAGGTTCCTGGACTATGGTTTGCACATTATTATTATGTTGAACTTATAAAA